>CM029122.1:1660000-1917500 GCA_016859345.1 Istiophorus platypterus | reverse complement strand
AGATAAAGAAGGATGAGGAGGGTTAGATACAAGACGGAGGAGAAGAAAAATGTGTCTTTACTGTTGTTTGTGTGTTGACAAAAGCTTCCTGCACAAACATTGAATTAATAAATTAATAAAACACAAATGGATACAAAACAGTTTAGAGTCGGGAAAACAGCTCGGTATTAATGTAATATGAACAACTTCTAATGTAATTCTGATCTAATTCGTAATGACACCCATTAATTCAACTGGTTGAGCTGGTTCGCCTCCTCTGATACATTACATTCACGTTGCCCCTGCTGGCAAAGACACTGCATTACACTGAGCCACACTGACTGACTGGAACCAGTCAGTCAGGCTGACACCGCTGATGATGTTTTACCGGCTGTTTCCCAGGAGGTGGATCAGTGGTCGTTCGACGTCTTTTCCTTCCACGAGGCCACGGGAGACCACGCCCTCAAGTTCCTGGTCTACGACCTGCTGACGCGCTATGACCTCATCAACAGGTTCAGGGTACAACAGCTTCGCATCATTGGCACCTGTGGCGTGGAGGCCTTCATGATCCCAACACGGGCGCGCAGAGAGAAAAACCCAACCGAAACACCACGGGCAGGGGTTAATTTTCAAAAACAAGACCCGAGACCCGGTCTGAGGGGGGACAGACCCCGGACCAGACCAGAACAGACCAGACCAGACCAGACCAGAACAGACCCCAGGATAATTAAATCCAATCTAAAATGTGCTTGGAACAGAGAAAGAACGAACACTGGCAGCAGCATGATATCATGTAGTATAAAGAGTTGCAAAGTAATAACAATAATAATAATAATAATAATAATAATAATAATAATAATAATAATAATAATAATAATAATAATGATAATAACAATAATGATAATGATAATAATCATAATGATAATGAGTTATAGAAACTAAATTCCTGTTTCCTCCTCCTGCCCCAACAATTAAACCCTCTGGTCAATCTGGTCTCAGGTCTGCTCAGGTCCAGTATTTTGGACATGCTCACACACAGATCCGAGACCCGGGGCAGTAAAACTGGATCCTGCTCAACCTGATAACCAGGAGGAGAATTTGGACCCGGCTGGAGTTCGAGTTCTTGGTCAGGTTCTTGGTCCCTCAGGACCAAATGGACCCCGTGAAGGCCTCTGCGGTGGGATGGGCGGGCTCTAATGTCAGGATGGGTGGGGCTAAATGTACTGAGGGGGCTGGGTGATTTCTTTAAGAAAAAAGGTCAAGCATTGAAGGTTTCTCTGTGTCTTCACTTACAAAAAAAGCTGTTTTATTGTATGTAGTGAAAAACAGTGTAACACTCATATTACCTGTGTCACCTGGGTCACCTGTGTCACCTGTTCCACCTGTGTCACCTGTGTCACCTGTGTTCAGATCCCAGTGCAGGCTCTGGTTCAGTTCGTCGAAGCTCTGGAGACTGGCTACAGCAAACACAGGAACCCCTACCACAACCTGATCCACGCTGCTGATGTCACTCAGACCGCCCACTTCCTGATGCTGCACACTGGACTCATGGTAACACACACACACACCCCTTAACCTAACCACTACTTGCTTAACCTGGACCTTAAGCTAAACATACAACAAACCTCCATTCTATGATTTAATATTTCAAGTCATGGGGACGTTTTTGTCAAGTCCCCAAATGTGAGAGACAGAACATAAACAGATTTATGTCCCCATACGTTTGTGTGTTTGTGTGTGTGTTAATGTGTGTGCGCAGCACTGGCTCAGCGAGCTGGAGATTCTTGCGATGGTTTTCGCCGCAGCGATTCACGACTTCGAACACACGGGGACCACCAACAACTTCCACATCCACACCAGGTGACGTAGGCAGTAAAGTAATCGGATTGTTCCGCAGTTAGCGGAACAATCCACACACACACACACACACACACACACACACACACACACACACACACACACACACACACAGACATATAAAACGCCGCAGCTGATGTCAGTGTCTGATTGGATGCTGCGTCTGTCCGTCAGGTCGGAGGTTGCCATCCTCTACAACGACCGGTCGGTGCTGGAGAACCACCACGTCAGCGCAGCCTACAGGCTGATGGCGGAGGAGGACATGAACATCCTGGTCAACCTGAACAAGGATGACTGGAGGTTCGCACATGCACACACACACACACACACACACACACACACACACACATGCACACAGATCCCTGATGAGTTATTGCTCTAGGAGCTGAGGGCTCCATTGTGGTGATTGATTGCTGATTGTGTGCACTGATTATTGGCAGGGAGCTGAGGTCCCTGGTGATAGAGATGGTGATGTCCACGGACATGTCCTGCCACTTCCAGCAGATCAAGACCATGAGGAACGCCCTGACGCAGACACACAGGTCAGTGATGCGACCGTGACCCCTGACCTCTGACCTCTTGTCTTAAGAACACAAGATCAAAGAATATACACCCGTTTTTTGGGGGGTTTTTTCAAGGTGGAAAAATAATGAGGTTCAGCCAAAGGCAGTCGGGAAGTTTCAACCTGGACTTAAAGGTCGTCAGCATCAGTGATGAAGGAAAGATTCTTATCTTTTAATTAAATAAAGAAAAATACAATAAGTTCTTTATTGAAAAAGTTACTTAAGTAAAAGTGTTATCTGAAAAAGTACAGAAAGTATTATAAGTAAAAGTACACAATGCAGAAAAGTTGATTATTTTTATTATGCATCAGTGTTTGAGTAGAATTTTACTGTTTGATTGGTCAAGAAATAAAAACATTTCATACTATTTTACATAAGTCCTCAACCAGTGACTGTTTTCATAATCGATCCCTTCCGCTGATTTGGTTTGGCCTGAAAAACATCAGAACATGATCAGAAATTCCCCCGAATTCAGACACCTTAAAAGACCAAAATTATTTGGTTTATTGTGAATTTACGCCAAAGAAAAACTGCAAAAATCCTCAAAGCTGAGAGGCTGGAACGTTGAAACGTTTGGAAAAAAACTGCCTAAATAGTCTCAGATAATTTTCCTGTTGATCCATTAATCGAATATTTGTTGGTTTGTAGTTTAATATGTAACAAAACATCATATTATCTAAGCTCTTCTTATATTTTTTGTGTAAAATCTTATTTAATAAAGTAACTACAGTAAAAATTTCAATGCTTCTCTCTGAAACGTGGTTGAGTAACAGTGTAAAGTGGCATGAAAGAGAAATACCCAAAGTACAAACACTTAAATTAGTATTTGGGTAAATGTACAAGCTTCTCTATGAAGCTCTGGCTCGGATGTGGCTTTGAGTAAAATTTAGTTTAGTTCATTGTAGACCAGATTTAAAGACCTGAGACCCTTGTTGAGGCAGAACCATGTGAGTCCGGTCTGTCTGATGGAGAAAACCAGATCCCTGGTGGGAGTTCGGTCCAACACAAGGTGCTGATGGAACCGATTCGGTCTCCAGGACCATCCCTGAACAGTACAGAGTCTGACCGGAGTCCAGCTTCTCCTCTCCTCTCTGCGGTGGGGGGGGGGGGTGGGGGGGTCATGCCTGCCAGCTCACACTTGGATGAGGTTTTTGGGGGGAAAGCTGCTGTTGCCTGTCAACGTGTTGGTTCTGCTTGTGCTGTCTGGAGAACTGTTCTCTGCAGAAAAATGAAAGAACTGAGTCACAGTTCATTATTTGATGATGTTTAAATGAGGCTGTCTCCCTCCGTCTGTATACCCCCCCCCCCCCAGCATAGACAAAGTGAAGGTTTTGTCTCTGATGCTCCACGCTGCAGACATCAGTCATCCAGCCAAAGCCTGGCCGCTGCACTACCGCTGGACCCACAGTCTGATGGAGGAGTTCTTTAGACAGGTGCATGCGCACACACACACACTCACACATGCACTCGCACTCACACACACAAACACAAACACACAATCACACACAGCATGTTGGTGTTCCCTCATTGACTGTTTCGTTTTCCAGGGAGATAAAGAGGTGGAACTCGGCCTCCCTTTTTCTCCGCTCTGTGATCGCAAGGCCACCATGATCGCCCAGTCACAGATAGGTGAGAGCAACTACAGGCAGGTATGGTGGGGGGGGGGTGGCAGATACTTGGGCTGTAACAGGAAGCTGTCAGCAGTTCAACGGCGACACCCGCTGGTGATTTTAAGAACTGGACTCATCCTCAGATCTCAGCTGGGTCTGACTACTATATTTTTAAAAAAAGGAGGAACCCGGTGTTTGTCTGCGTCTGGCTGCAGGTTTCATCGACTTCATCGTGGAGCCGACCTTCAGCGTTCTGATCGATACAACAGAGAAGGTGATTGGTCCTCTGATAGAGGAGGACAGGAAGGCCAGAGAGATGGGAAACAGGAGGTCCAGGTACTGGTGCTAAGGCCTTCGGGCCTCGCAGAGATCATCAGTACAAAAGATGAGCAACAGAATTAGAAAATGCCTGGTTCTGGGGCAGGGGGCTATGTTGGTGGGGGCATGTTGCCTGTGTTACTGCTGAGACCTGGAATAATATCCAGGAAGTCCAGTTGGAGTAACAGATCCGCGAATCTGAAGGCTTCTCATTCACTTCACGCAAGCTGATTTTAATTTCTGTTGACAAATCAGATTCCAGAACAACATGGTAAAAAGGTGACATTTTTTACTGCTGTGGGGACCAATTTAGACTTGTTTACTGCAGCCAGCCAGTTGCAAGAGAAAGTTAAAAGACAAAAAAAGTGGAAAGGGAGCAGACATAAGAACCGACAGGCTGCACGTGTTGAATCGTCTACAAAATCACAGAGAAAGCATCGTTCCTAGAGCTCCCACCGTAGCTTTTACCCGGTAACTGGCCAGGATGAGACTCTGATTGGGCGGGAAACAGGGGGACTTCATGGTATATGGATCTTTAGAGTACGAATGAGGATAAGATGAGAAATAATACTCTTTCAAATTAAATACTTGATTCATCTTAGTCTCTCTTCGAATGCTTAAAGGGCCTTGATGGTTCCCTCTGGTAGAAACCCGACAAAACCCCCTAGTCTACTTTCACTGAGTCACTTTACAGTATATGATCCTTCTAGTTCTTTGAGTTGAGGCCATGGTGTTTTACAATTGGACAAAAAAACAACATGTGACCAACACTACTGTGAAGCTCCACCGGTCGGGGCCCCCAGTGCCTGGCCCCTCGGGGTCCATAACTCTGCTCTGCTTTCAGTCTGACAGGAAGCGGCTCCGTTACCGTGGAGTCGGTGCAGAGACATAGCAGCTGTCGCCACGGAAACAGTGACGATGGGCAGATGGACTTTTCCCTGACCGCCATCGACCTACCGGCCCTGAGGCTCCACCTGTCCGGCGTCATCGCCAGTAACAAGGACCGCTGGAAAGAGCTGTCTGTGCACGGTGAGGACATGCACACACACACACACACACACACACACACACACACACACACAGCTTTCAACAGGCTTATTTTTTGTCAGTCTGCAGCATGACTTTTTCCCCCGGACTAATTTGGAAGAAAACACAATTCTGGCCAGTTTCCTGTGACTTAAACCTGTCACTTCCTGTGTGTCTGTCATGCGCAGAGCTGGCCTGTAAGGAGCAGGAGGAACAGGAGAGGGGCGGGTCCAATGTCAACTCAGATGTCCGGCCGCAGGCCTCAGCCAACCACGGCGTCCCCGACGGACAACGTGCCTCTGGCCAATCGCAGAGCTCGGACGGCCCCCCGCCCGAAGAGACGCAGGACGACAAGTCACCTGACCCGATGCCCGCTGATCACCTGACCTGGAACGGTAAGAAAATGACGATGCATGTAGACATTACATAGATGCAGTATAATGTAAAACCATAGAGATCAACCCTCAATAAGCATCATCATAAATCACTGAATCTTCAACCAGTTTTTGCAGAAGTTTGGTTTGTTACGAATGGTTCGATTAAAAATGTGGGTTTTTCACCCTAAATGCTGCATCAGTTGTAGATAGTAATACTAATATTTCTATAATATTTAGGATGAACTATCAAACTATCGAAAAAATTAGCTTCAAAGTTGATTCTTTTTTGTTGATGCATTTTGAAATGACAAAACATGGAAATTAACTAAGTAAATTTTTGCCAGGCTTCACAATTCTGTTTGCAATTGAATTTATAGTGACATATCAGTAATTTTCATACTTTGCTCACTTACATTTTAAGCCACACATGGTTTATTATATACATAAACTTAAACTCTGAATGAGCTGACCTGTTGCCGTGGTAACTGCTGCAGGGGCAGGGCCTGGCGAAGAAGAGGAGGAGGAGGAAGAGGAGGAGGTAGAGGAGGACGATGATGATGAAGTGCCTGAAAACGCCTGATGACGAGCAGCGGCAAAACTCGGCACTGTGTCTGGGCCGCGGCCGATCGCGTGGCGACAGGCGGCGTGGTGCAGTGATAACAAGAGTTCAGACTCGTCGTGTTTAAAACGCAGCAGCCGACTCGGTGGCCCCCCCCTTCCCCCTGCCCCCTCGGTGGACCCCCCCCCCAAAAAAGGACCACCACACGTCCTTTATGTTTACAAACTGACCATGAAAAAAACCATCACGTTCATCAGACAACAGCTTCTTAGCAGCTTCGTGCTCCGTTCACAGTGGTGAAAGTGTGATTTTGTGATTTTAATTAGAGTCTCAGAGGAATGGTGTCTGTGAAATAATTGGAAATAGTCAAAATCTGAATAAAAATAAAGGAGCAACAGGTGAAAACCAAGGAGCTGACTTCCTGTTGGCTGCTGACGCAGGTTAAAATGTTCATCATCTGGAGGACGGAGCCGCGGAGCTGTTAACGAGCAGACGTGGAGGTTTCAGTGAACCAAGTTGAGCACGGCGACAGATGTGTTGTTATACATTAACACGTGAAGACGGATTCCTGCTCCTCTCTGCTCTGGTTCAAGCTAACAAGCATGTTGTGCTTCTGGCTGCAGCCCAGCGGTCAGAGCTGTCGATAGGTCACATAGCGTTGTTTTCTGGTGGTTGATTTTATTTATTTATGTATAGCGCTGTATCAGGTTATCTCAGGGCATTTTTCATATAGAGCAGGTCTAGACCAGATTCTTTATAGTTATTATTACAGAGACCCAAGAACCTGGTGACAGCAGCAACAAAAAACCCACAACTATTAGACAGATAGCCAATGAGTTGGGATCAGGCAAATATACATTAATAAAGTGTTTTTCAAACACTAATGTCATTCTCATCAGCCTCAGCTTCAGTACTACTACTTTGTTTTGTGCTAATTAGCCAATGTTAACATCTTAAAAATGCTTAACTAAGATGGTGGTAAAGATTTAAACCTGCTAAACATCAGCATTTCAGCATTTGCACCACTGTGAGCATGTTAGCATGCTGATGATAACATTTAGCTACGGCCTTGTACAGATGCGAGCGGGGTCTGAATTTAAAAACCCGACTAGAGGTTTATTTCTTGTTTGGCGAGTCAATCTCAGAAGACGATCCACCTAATGTTTCTACCAAAAATACTCATAAAACACTAAACTGAGAGTCTGTACCAGAGTCTGATGCTAGCTAGTGTTAGCATTAGGTTACCATCGCGTGTCATTCAGACAGAGGACGGAAGCAGAGGACCTGTAAGACAAACTGTGGTGGAGACTCTCGGGATATGGTTCTATGACTGTTTTGGTACAAACAATTACCCCTTGTCTGTCATTCTGAGATCTACCTACTTGTCTTCACCTGACAGTGCGGGTGGAGGCGACCGAACCCCGACCAATCAGAAACACGTCACTTTACAGAAGCGAAAGGCGCTAAAACTGCAGTTCAAATGCAGCACGGAACTCAGAGCGGTTTGGAGAAAATCCGCGAGGGATGGAGATCTGACGATTCATGCGGGGAAGGTTCCAGTCTCCTCATCATCGCTCCACACTTATCTGACGGTTTCATCTCTTCGTCAGAGTTCAGTCACCAAGTCCGTTTCCACCGCGCTTTGTTGCTTTTAGCTTTTATCGATAACCAAATTTTCCACCTCAACAAAGTGTAGAACGTTTGTTGTCTTTTCCACCGAATTAGTTTTTTGTGTACAAATTGAAAGGTCTCATGAAAAGAGGTGGATGGGAACAGCCCTGTTGCCTCCTGCTTGACCGTGACCCTGCCTCTTTAGTGGCCAGAGGTCAGACATGTTTGACAGTTTGAACCCACAGACAGAAAAGCAGCGGCGAGTCAGTAGCGACCAAACCGAAGGCAAACTAGAGTTTACATGTGACCACTGCAAAAGGCCGTGGTTTTTTCTTTTCTTTTTTACAACATGAGATCATCTTGTTGTACTTTTTTGGCCGGTTCACCCGTAGGTTAGCATAAACATTTTACCCTTCACCGTCATCGTAGAAACCGTGAACGCGAGCGCCGGGATGGAGATGAGGACGAGGACGGGGACGAGGACGCGGGGTCGTCAGAGAACACCTTTAAATGGACAGAGTTCAGAGTTCAGGCAGCCTCTGTTCCTCTTCTCGGTTATAAAACCAGGTTTGTGTCATTTCTCCTGACTGTGAATAAACAATAGTGCCCTCCATAGTGTCGCCATGGTGACGAAGGCAAAGGAAAGCACTGGTTTCTATAGCAACAGCCAACTAGCTGATGGCCGACAGTGAAAACTCCTTAGATCCTCTGGGCACTGTGTTTGTTAATGCAATTGTGTGCTACAGTCATCGTATGCTCTCTGGCTCTGTGTGCGAGTGTGAGTGAGATTTTTGAGTGTGTACGTGTGTGTGCGTGTGTGTGTGTGCGTGTGTGTGTGTGTGTGTGTGTGTGTGTGTGTGTGTGTGTGTGTGTGTGTGCCTGCGTGCGTGCGTGTGTGCACTGTATACTGTACAGTTGTTTTCTGTATTATTGTATTAAACATTCAGAACCCAAGGACCCTCCTGATGTCATTTTATTTCTTGCCTGTGGGGTCAAAGTTCGTCTCTTACAAAGCACTTGAGCGGTAGCCAGATGTGAGACTTGTGAAACCTCTGATCAATAACTACAGTCGAGTTTCTTTTGTGACCCCCCCCACAGCACTCAAAGGAACACTTTGACATTTTGGCAAATACACTTTCTAGCTGACAGCTATAACGATTGATCCCACTCCCAGATCTGTCTGTTCAATATGAAGCTACAGCCAAGAGGTAACAATAATAACACAATAATAACAACAATAACAATAAAGGTTACAGGCTATTTAGTCCAGCAAATAACTCCCCTGTAAAACCACCATGTGTCATTTTTTCACTTCAATATTGAACATAGTTTATATATTATAATCTGTACAAAAATGAACTATATACAACCTGTTGATCACTGAGCTTTAGATGCCTGCAGGTGTGTTTTGTCACCTTTGTACAGAGCCTGGCCTAAGATAAGCTAGCCGTTTCCCCATTCCCAGTCTTTATGCTAAGCTAGGCTAACCCCACATTTTTAAACAGACATACATGAGAGTGAGATCCATATTCTCTCTGACTCTTGGTAAGAAAGTGAACTGAAGAGAAGCTTATTTCCCAAAAGTGGCTGAAAAGGTACATTAATTCATTTCATAACATGGAATAACCAATTTTCAGTATATGTGGAACTGTTTATAACTCCTTAACTCATTTGACAGGTTTATCTCTGGGACATGAACGCTTCCTCATTTGAAGTTTCTTTTTCTCCCACTACACTTTCATGTGTCCATGTATAAGAAGTCAGAGCTTGATACAAACAATGTTTAACAGAAATAAATTAGATTCAACCTGATGTCATTTCACACATTTAGTACCAATTCCATGAAATGCAGTTGAGCAGCTAAACTGGAAGTTGTAAACGTGTCAGAACCGGTCCAGGAACCAGTCTGGGAACCAGTCTGGGAACCGGTCCGGGTCGATGGCCCGAGCCTGATGCCGTTTAAAGGCCCGAACCCGCTGAGGGCAGGGTTAACAAACCAGGACAGTGATCACCACTGTGATGTCTCAGTCTGTGGCTGCACTGCAGGAGAGAACCAGCAGAGAGCAGCAGATCATTAGAGTCAGATACAAACAGAGGCAGTTTGACAAAAACAGACATGAGTGGTGACTATTTCATATATTTTATTTTCAAACCTTGTTTTGTCATATTTCTTCTTGAATGAGATAATTTTTCTGTTTATATTTTCCACATGTGACAGTTTGTGAAACATCTTTTAGTTTTGGACTCAAAAAAATCAAGCGGTGGGAAGACTGATGACAGTTCTTGGACTAAACGAATAATGGAGAAAATAATCAGCAGACAAACTGACGAGGAAAAGAATCATTTGTTGCAGCATCATCAGATATGGGGGAGAAAAATAAACATTTTGTGCCCTTAAGCTGAAATATAAGCTTGTTTACAGACAGCAAATGTAAACAAAGTTTTAAAGATTATGAAAAATGAATAAATTTGATTGTTGTTTTTTTCCTGCCATCCATCTGCTCATAAAATTACTGAAAGCAGTTTCCCCAAACTATTGTTTTGAATTTATTTTTATTCAGCCCAATATCACAAATCATTGATTTGCCTTAAGGGGTTTTACAGTTTATACAGCAGCGCCCCCCCACACACACACACACACACACAATTCTTAGACCCCCTCTTCAGATAAGCAAAAAAAAAAAAAACATTAATGGAGGGAAATTGAAGAAACCTCATATGATATGACTGAACGCAGGAGATGAGTTTCTATTATTTCCTTATTATTCACTGTCTCTTGTCTCCAGTCCGAAGAATCCACAGCAGTTTGTTTATTCACTGTGACACACACACACACTCTGCTGCTGCTGTTGTTGCTGCTGATTGGTCCAGTTCAGAGAAAATATAAGTGTCTTCAATCACAGTCAATTGGTTTCCTGATTAACAGCAGTGGCGATGGTGGTGGTGATGTTGGTGGTGGCACCGGTGGAAGCGGCATGAATCAACACGCAAAGCTCTTCGGTCCAGGCCCGTGAACCAGCTGTTGGTCCTGATGGGAAGATAATTCAGTTTAAAGTAGACGAACAGAGATCAATGCTAATGAGCAACAGTAGAGTATTTCATCTACCATATGTAGAAAGTTTTGTCTTTGATTAATTTCTCTGCAGTTTGTCTTTATTCAAGACAAAGACAAGACAGACTGAACACACAATGGAGGAAACCGAACCGGAGGCACCAGAGGCACCGGGGGGACCGGGGGGACCGGGGGGACCGGGGGCCCGTTTTATGAACCGGGCTTAAAAGGAAACCCGGAGCAAAGTTTTCCTTAAAGGGGCAATCAAACCATTTTTACACATGAGGGTTACTTAACCTGTTTACATTGTGCAAACAGTTGTAAAACATCATCTGTGGCTTTTGTGGCCTGTGGCAGGAAGTGTAAAGCTGAAGTAGCCAATAGTTTCACATTAACAACGGATCACTGTTTTGTGAATGGATACATGGGGAGTTATCACCGGACTCTGACTACGCTGCGTTTTAGCACCTTTCAGCTCATTGTTTTGTTTCTACTTCACTCTCAAGGCTCTCATAGCTTTGTTTTCAGCTGCAGCAGGCAGATGTTTTCAGAGAGAAACATCTGTTAAAAGTACAATGTCCACCACCTGCTCAGTGGCAACTAGCAGACAGACCCAGTCAGAGACCAGCTGGTGAACATGGTGGAGCATCTACAGAACAGCTACAGAGCCAGATGTTTCCCTAAGGAGCTGGTGGAGACCAAAACCAGAGCTAAAAGAGAGAGGATACTGGCCTAGAGACCAGATACAGATCCAGGATCATGTTACTCTGTGAGTGATAAAACTTTTTGTCAACAAGTTCAACAAATCCATTTTAAGACTGATAATTTATCAGATAGTTTGTTTCCACCGACCCATGTGGCTGCACTGTCAGTTCTTTGCAGGTTTAAGGCCCCATGTGAAGTCATATGTGATTTTAGCATCTTTCAATTTAATCTGACTGCAGATTAAATGCAGTGGGGTTTTTTGAAAGTGTAGAAATTTGTAGAAAATTCAGATTGGGATTGTTTTTTCTTCATACTGCCACTGGGAGGAACTAAAGCAAGATCTCTATACAAAGTTGCCTTAAATATTTGTTTCGTGTTTCTGTTAATGATCTTGTGATATCTGTCTTATATAATCATATATATATATATATATATATATATATATATATATATATATATATATACATATATGTGTGTGTGTGTGTGTGTGTGTGTGTGTGTATGTATATATATGATGATATAAGAGTATATATAGATAGAGTATATATAGGACTTTTCACCTGAACTCACCCGATCAGTCTATTTCTTTCTTTCTGGATCCATCTAAAGCTCATAATTCGCCCATTTATAGGATTGAACATGATTTATTCTACAATATTCAGGCTGTAATTCCTCTGTTAGTATAGCGGGCGTCCACCTGACTCAGCAGAATGTCCCCGTCCATCGTACGGGACCTGACGAGTTTCCCCTCTCCGGGTTCAAAGGGTCAAATTAACCGTTGACAGTTCCTCTGAGTTCTGGCCAGACTCATTATAATTAAGACTATAACTCTGACTGACGCCGTTTGAGAGCAGACCCAGGCCTGTGTCAGCAGCTGGAGGAGGCTCCACCTCTGCCAACTCAATCAATTCAAAGTGGCAGGGCCCCGATCAAGGGCTGAGCCTCAGATCACTCTTATAAAAATTTTCTATTTACTGATTTTGCTGATTTGACTCGGAAATGTTGATAGATATTTTTTTTATCAATTCAGTTTGGAAATAACGCGATACAGCTTGGGAAAAATGAGAAAAAAACAAAACAGGCATAAAACTGATTAGCAACTATGATAAAAACCAAGCACCAGTTTTATTATAGTGTACATATAATGATAACATTGATTGGCTGCGGCTCCGGTCTCAGGTGACCTTTCGCGTGGCAGGAGGTCACCTGCCATGCAACGGTTTGAGGAAGCACCGCCGCCCACCGATCGGCAGCAGATGCCCTCCCCGCTACCACAAGGGGAGGCAGCAAAACAAGGTCTGAAAGAGCGTCAGATTTGTAACGTGCCATCAAAGGGGCCGCGCCCCTAGAAGCCACACTCAGCGGGCTGTGTATATCCACTCAGGTAGCTCCTTATTAGCCGAGTGGGGATTGTTCAGCTCCAGCGAGCAAACAGCTTCCCTCCCTTCTGAGGCTGAACTGTCTGAGCAGAGGAGCTAGAGTCTGAAAAAGCCTTTGTCTGCTGTGAATCCCTTCATTTAAAAGGAAAAAATCCCGCGAAGCCACCGGGGCATAAAAGGGGGGGGGCTGATCTCCTTCTGAATCTCATGCAACTGGGGCAACTAAAAAAAAACACCAGGAACTGGTTTTGAGTTTGCGGCCAAGTGGCTTAAAACCCCCATTTGATGTTCCCTTCATGGATGTACAAATACAAACCCCCACACACACACACACACACACACACTATAACACCTTTGGAATGAACTGGGACTCAGACTGGGAATCAGACTTTGTCATCCAACATCAGCGCTGGACCTCACGACACTCTAATGTGTCTGAATGGGAGCGAATCCAGTAGCAGGTTCAACATCTGGGGGAAAGACTGGAAGAGTTGTGGCAGGATTAGATGAATGGAATATTCAAGGGTCCACATGTAAATTTTATAAACTTAAATGAACAGAATTATGAGTTTATCAGGAACAGATGCAACGTCTAATCCAATCCAGTGCAGCAGCTCCGCAGTAAATCTCATCTTTGTGAAGCCTGTAATGTCAGACGGGGCTTCATCAAACCTTTATGGTCATTTCTTTCCGCCGCAGTCAGAGCTATTGTTGTATTGGGCAGCATCAAACTGAGAGTCGTTAGCTGCCTCTGCTCTCCCCCCATAACAATAACCCTATCCCTGACGGCTGTAAACCAAGCGGCCCTCCCCTGAAATCAAGGGAAACGGTCCTCAGCCCTGTTCGTTTGCCTCCTTTATTGCCGCCCAGCTGCAGGATCCTGGATCTGACAGGAGAGAGCGGAGGATATTTTTAATACCTGCCGGTATAGGAAACATCTGATGACCAGTGTTTGAGGGGGAGTGTCATTGCCCCCCCCCGCCGCCCCCTGGTCATTAATCCGTCTGTTCGGATGTGAGTGAAGTCTCGTCTCGTCGCTGACACCCGGCGTGTCCGTGCCTTATTTTGGCTGATGGCGTGACTAATCCCATCAGGCTGAAAGGGGAGGAAGAGGTCCTGCCACACTGGGGATCACAGTAATTGGATTGTGAATACAGTCGTTCATTTTGCCGCTGAATGGGGAACGTTATTAACCGCGCTTGTTTTCATCACCAGAACTTAATCCCCACCGGTGATAAACAAGGAGGAGCAGCTGCATAGAGATGACACCCGTCGGGGTGGAGGGGGATGGAGATGGTGCGAGGGTTGAGTCCCATCTCAAAAAAACCCAAAAAACAAACAAACCACGCGTTTGTGTCACCATTCGTATGAAAACCTTCTCCTTATCTCAGCCAAAGCAACCAGACTTTATCTTTTCCATTATTCAACCAGTTAATGCCTAAATTAGATTAAATTCTCTTTTTAAAGAGACAAAGGAGGAAACGTAAAAACAGCCTTACAGCAATAATAACAATACAGACATCATAAACAGGCAAAAAAAAAAAAACTACGACACCAAATTCCATAGGGAATATTCCAAATTTAACGTCAATGCTTCTCTGAGCACGTAAATAAAATGTGCGTGGGTGTCGTTGTTTGAATTCATGTCCAGACAGAAAGTTGGTTCAACCGGTCGGATGGTTGACACACACCAGGACACACCAGTCCATGTTGAGAATGAGGAGGCGTGGCTCTAGATTTACCTATAACACCCTGCTCTTGGCGTAGATCTGCAAAGGTTTACATCAATCTCCCCTGACAGAGCTTTAATTCTGGCCTGACAGTAAATGTTGGGTAAATGTTAAACTTGGCCTTTGGTTCAACCTTCCCTGCAACATGTCTTCCAAAGTTGGTGGTAAATAACCAAGTACATTTACAGCTACAAGTACTTCTACTTGTGTATTTCCAGTTTTCCATTTACAAGCTACCCAGCAGAATATAAAGCCATTAGGAGAAGCTCCACCTTCCCCAGCTGCAGCAGTAAAGTGATGAACACATTAACGCACCAATACCTGTTGTCCAATAATGTTATATACTTAATTAGGATATGTAATTGATTATTGAGTAGGTCAGTCTGCAAATTAGTACTTTTACTTTAGGCACTTTTATCATCCAGATTGTGGCTGTTCATTTTCAGATTGAATAGTCAGGTGTTTGAGGGCGTGTTCGGCGGTTTTTGGCGCCCCCCGGAAAATTATCTCAGCATTGAATAATAATAATATTTTGGGAAGTAACTTTATTCTGTTTCTTTCCAGAGTTTCTATGAGAAAATCAATGTGACTCCAATGTCAGACATTGTGTGTGTGTGTGAACGATGAACGATGTGAACGATCATCATAACCCAGGGATCTGACTGAAATAGGTGGAGCCCACAGGAGACCAGGTAAAAGGTGGTCAGCGTAGCAAACAGTACAGGTGAGGAGCAGGAAGAAGGAGAAAAAAAAACAGGCACAGGTAAAAGGAAACACAGGAGGAATACAAACTAGTGGCCGCCCCCCCCCCCCAGCCCGGCACTGGGCTCCAGACCTTATGAGTGGAGGGTGGAGTGCCTCCGTGGGGGCGGTGGCGTGGGGGCGGTCGAGACGCTTCTTCCCAGG
The DNA here is from genome assembly GCA_016859345.1 of Istiophorus platypterus. Lineage (NCBI taxonomy): Eukaryota > Metazoa > Chordata > Actinopteri > Istiophoriformes > Istiophoridae > Istiophorus > Istiophorus platypterus. Next base: position 1,901,828 of record CM029122.1, on the reverse strand, counting down.
GCGGCCTGAAGCCTCACATCGCGGCTGAAGTGACAGAGGGCAGCGGCTGTGTGACATGTGACCGCCACCGGCTCCGTACTGCACTCAAACCCACTGCATGAATACAGGGGCCTTTCCTCATTAATCTCCTCTTTAATCAAATATTTATCATCTCTCTTGCATGTGCTCGGTCCCACATCAGACGAAGGAAACCACAGTCATAAGCAGAGTTGTTTGAGTCTCTAACTCGGCTCCGTAGCTCATGTAAATTTGATAAGCTGCAGTAAGTTGGACGGCGTTAGTGTAATGAAAATGGGAGGCCAGCTTCCGGGGATGTAACACCCCCCAGCTGCCCCCCAGCTGCCCCCCCAAGCCCCTCAGAGGGGCGTCACACTAGTTTCCTTTGTGCAACTGGGGAGAAAATCACGAACCAGGCGCTGATGCTAAAGTGAGATATGCAGCCCTCACCTCAGATCACTGCTTTCACACCTGACAACAATAACTAGGACCTGAGTATTTTTCTTTCTTTTTTTTAAGCATTTTTTCATTTCCTACCTTCACCATTCTTGTTCTGATACTACAGTAAAGGCTTCTACTAAATATGACCTTACCGATAGTTATCTTGCAATATAAATATTGGGAAATATTTATATTGCATGAAGGTGACATGAAAACTTTATCTGAGTGTTCATTTCGGGTTTTATTGATAAAAACACACCCGATTCACTATTTAAACAAAAGGAAAAATTGTGTCTTAACTATATTTCCCCCTTTTAATGCTTTAGTTCTTATATAATGCCCCAAATTATGCCTTTGGATTTCATCTTACCATAACAACAGCCAGCTGGCAGCTCAGCCGAATAAAACATTATTCAAACCCAAAGAACTTTATTCGAAATGCTGGTGAGTGAAGATCCCAACATTTCCAAAAAAACCCAAAAAACAAACAGAATCCGTGAGCCCAAGTTTCAGACTGGTGCAGAAATAAAATAAAAAAAACAACAAAAATACAAAAACAAATGTGGCTGTGCAGTGTGATGCTGTGGAAGAGGAGGATGAGTTCTATGAGGAAGGAAAACAAAGGGGTGAAGTGGATGTTGAGGAGGGAGAGTTGATTATCTTCCCTATAAATAAAGCAACGCAGCCTCCTGCTGTTTGCTGTGAGGAATCTGCCACTGCTGAAAGATGACGACCTGAAGCAGACGCTCAGCCAGAGATGTTTGCTGGGGGGTGGGGGTTGTTTGGCTGTGCGCAGCAGGTGCTCTGCGTCTGCTGTCTGATGGTCAGGACAGAATATCAGCCACTGGACCGAGGAGTGAAGCAGTGTGTTTTAATAAGCCACAGCAGAGGGGAGTTAATGTGGAAATAATATTAATAATAATAACAAACGAAAAACAAACTGCGGGGATTACAAAGAGAGGGAGGTGGGAGGGAGGACTGTAGAAACTCATACAGCTGCTCAGACTCACCTCTGAAGTCCCCTTGAACAAAGTACTGAACCTCCGCGCTGAGCTCTCTGGGCAAATTAAAATGTACAGAGGATGGTTTTCCAAGATGGATTCGACAAACTCTCCTGGACAAACGCATCTGAACTTCCCGTTTCAGCCTGATGAACACCACCAGTTCCCGTGTCGCAGCGGTGTTCATCAGATTCGGTTATTAGTCTGGTCACAGCCGCCAAAGGCAAAGTTTCCTTCACGGTTCACTCAAGAGTAAAAACAAGGGTCTCCGGCTGCAGGGTTAGGCCCTCTCTCTAAACGAAAGGGGTCATGACTGACAGAGGAGGGGGGGGGGTCCAGGGGGCGTGACCAGCAGGCACATGTTAGATTATTGAATACTATGGTCCACAGTACAGGTGTGAAGCACCTGGCTGCAGACAAAGAGCTGGACCGGATACAGGAAACAACACTGTGACGGTAGATGGAGGTGGGTCTACTTTGTGCAGGAAGCAGAAGAACAGCACCGCTGATGAAGTGATACCTGGCACAGGTAAAAATACCTGTCCCAGCTTTTATTAATTGAAACCTCTGTCACTAAGAACATTTTTTATGTGGACCGGACCATTAAATGCTCCCATGTGAAAGCATTGGGGCTCGAGCTTTAGCAGCCAGAGCTAATGTAGTTTTTGGCTTATTGTTTCAAATGAAGACAAAAAACCCCAAAAAACAAACAAACAAAAAACATAGAGCTCGTCCTTTCAAACTTAAAAACTTCTGGTGAGTCATGATGACGATGATCTGGTGAATGGAATACTTAGTTTTCTGTTTTATTTTTGTTGATTTCAGTTTCATAATTAAACTCCATTTACATTCAGGTTACAACATTGTTGTTCTTTTTTTGTAGCTGGGCCACTAAAAAAAGTTCAAAAAATTCTAAATTCTTGAAATCAATACAACAAATTTTTTCAAATCACCTGTAAAAACAACCTGTTTGTGCCTGAGGCCCTAACATGCGTTGCCCAGGTGACGCGAAGAGACAAACAGTCGACCTGTGATTCCCTTGTCTTCCGCCTCAAAGGAAGAAACGAACATTTCATATTTCGTCTGCGTCTTTCCCAACCAAGGCCGAAGATTAAGGCGGATTTGCCTTCACAATTGGGCCGATTTCATCTTTCAGACCCGTTATCGGTGTTTTTGAATAAAATAGTGAGCCCGAGCCCTTATCTCCACCTCTCACGGCCGCTTGCCAGCGGCGCACGTGTTCGTAATTGTTATTTTTTGATATGTTGCAGCCGCTTTAAAAGACACAGTCAAGCACTTCAGTTAATGCCGGCATCACCTAATGCATTATGAAACAGCTCCGCTCAGACGGCGATAAGGCCAGACTTCTGAAAACCCATGTAATCATAATTATCATAATAATGTGAGGCTGTAATTTTACGGCTGTGGGCTCCTGGAGCGGCGAACTCTGGCGGCTGAGATGATGTTCCAGCGCGTGTTGACCTTTTGAGAGACAACCCGGACGCGGCGCAACCTCTTGTATCATCATCTCTTGTACAACACAGTTGGGCAGAGAGCATGGGGAAGGGCGGAGGTGGCGGAGGTGGCAGAGGTGGCGGAGGCAGCAGAGGTGGCTTGGAGCGGCGTGACCAAAGGGGGGCTGGGGGGCACCGACATTTCCAACACGAGGGCTGCTAAAGGCAGGGGACGGCACTGCACCTGTGTGCTCGCTGGCCCATTAACGTTATCGGTTACACCTTGGCCGTGACGACCCAAGGTGGCTGTCACGAGAAAGCAGTGGCGGCGGCGTTCAGACTCGGAGCAGCGATGCACGGACATGATGATGGACACCAACTGCAGGGTCCCGGCTTGGCTGCAAACGAGGACATGCTCAGATTCCCGGCGGATCTACTTTGTAACATGAAAACCTTATTTCAATTCTGCACCTCGGGACCATGGAAACTTTCCAGGAGCAGTAAAACCACTCATGAAGCCGTTTACAGCCTCTTAGCGTTCTGGCCTCTAACAAGGCTTCACACTCATAGATCTTTTCCACCAGCTGTTACTATCACTTCCTGCCACATCTGCCACATGACTTTTAACCTCTCCTGATTATCTCGGGACGCTTCGCTAAGCAACACCATACATGACCCATGCATGAGAATGTGAGTGTTCATCAGGACCTGCGAAGATTTATCGACAGTTGTCGTTAAAAAAACACTCGGAACATTGGATTCTATCACCGTTTGCAATATTCATGTGTGAAAAAGGCCCATTACAAATCTGTGGCTGGTTGACACAGGTGCTGTGGTAGCAGGTGCTAGGAACAACTGACCAATCACCAGTTTAAGAAATGTTATTTCTGCACCTGTTGTTGCCCTGCGATCAGATTCAACCAAGCCTAACGGTGCTCCTTCGATCCTTCAGGTTTTTCAAGCAGTAACGGTGCTCGTCAGCTTTTCCACATGATGTAAAATCCAATTCAGAGCCACTATTATGAGGCAAAGTCAAATAAAATTCAAAAAACCTCTGTGGCTACAGTGAGGAGGGATTTCTTTCCTCTAAAATTTGTGTTTTCAGGCAACACCTACATTCTTGACACTGTTTTTATGTAAAACGTACCAGTGGTTAGTTACAGAGCTTGTTTTTTTTGGGGGGGGGGGTGATTATCCAGTTTTCCAGATTGTAATCATCAGTAACTTCAGTGACGAACAACTATTAAAAATGAACGTTCACATATTTTTTGTGTTTTCTTTTTTTTTAAATCAAATGCAGGGTACTTGACTGCGCCTGTTAAAGTGCTGCTGTGATCTCTGATTCTTCCGGCAATGAAAGTATCACAGTAAAAGTACTTCCTGTAGTGAGAGTATCAAAGTAAAAGTACCTGATTGTCCATTGACCCGTCTCCTGTGATTGATTTCTGATCAGATCATTGATCCTGATTCATGGAGGTTTCAGAAGTGTTTCACTGTTGGAGCTGCTACTTTATATACAGGTAGATGGTTTAGTCCACTGGGGGTTGGGCCCCCAAAAGTTTTCAGACGGAGCGTTAAAATCAGTCTTTTCCCCCTCATGTGTAAAAACTTCCACTGTGTCCCCTCAAAAACCACTGACGTGATACTGGGAAAGGCTGAGATCATCGGGTCAGACCCAACACTGGTTACCAGCACCAGTACCATCAGTAATACCAACCCCACCCCCGAAGCAAATACCAGCCTCTCCTCCTCCCACACCAGACATGATACTGAAATCAGATTAATGCGTTTTATCGGACAGAAAGGATCAGGTTGTACGTGACGCCGCTCCTGTGGTCCAGACACTGGTTTTTCCATGGTCCTCAGACACATGAAATAACTTTTTATTTACTGCTACAGGCAGCAATTTGGTTTCTGCTTCATTCCTAAACGACGTAAAAATGAAATGTGGCAGATAAAACCACCATGCATCATGTCAGACCTACAGTATCACCATGAAATAATGCAGTGCATATTTTTCTGATGAATCTGCACCGAAACTGCTCGGCAACACCCCCCCCCCAGTGATAACGGGGACTGAAATAATGCAGACATGTTCAAAAGTTTGGTGAGATAGAACCAAGTCGGTGCTGAGGCACCTGGGGGGGGGGCATTAAGGTTACTGCCAAGGTTAATAATTTTTTCCATTTATTTTACTGTATATTTTTAGGCTTGTTTAACTACTTCAAATTTAAAATAGTTTTGTTTTTATATTCATGATTCGGGGATAGTGTGTTAAAATAGAAGAAATCATGAATAAAAATCCAATCAGATGATAGAAAATGCCACTGTAAATGGGACTCACACCTCAGGTCTAACACAGTCCGGGACCACTGAACCTGAACTCACTGGTCCCAGACCTGAACCTGAACCAGAACCCGAAGCTGAGCTGGAGTCGAACTCAAACCACATTGAAAAAGTAATGCGTTCACAGCTTTTCATGGAAAAGGGAAGCTGGATGTCGCTCACCAGAATAATAACACAAGCTCAAGAAGGCATCTTGAGATAAAACATCCACTTTATTTAGTCAAGATGTTTAATTCTTCAAACAAGTAAGAACAGGTTGAAAAAAACTGTCCTTGGTAAAACCGTAGAGTAGCAGCTGAAGGAGTGAGATAATGGGGGGGGGGTTCACCTTGAAGGGGTGTCATGGTTTTTTAAAAATTTTGTGAACAACTTATGGAGAAAACACAGATTGAGCCATTTGAAAATGTGTGTGGGAAAAACTACATCCAGAAAATCTGAAACAAGTGAAGGACACGTGCACCGCAGGCAGTGGTGGGGGACGAAGGCAGAACAGGAGAAAGAAAAAGTGGGAGCCGGAATAAAAAGTGCTTCGACCCCGATGAAAAGCTGGGCATGGAAATAAATGAATAAAAACGCAGAGGGTGGGCTGTGGTGGGAAGTTGTGGGGAAACGGGGCGTTTTGTCCCGTCAGCGCCGGCTCCCGGCCCGGTGTTCCTTCCTTTGTTCGGCCACTTCCAGCGTTTCTCCCGAGAGGAGCAGCCGGACCCGACGTCTCCCGCCGGCCGGGAGCTGACTCAGGCTTTTTCATGCTCAGATGGGCTAAACCAGACTGCTGCCGCTTAATTTGCTTTGGAGACGACGGGTTTGTGCCGCCGCTGTTCCAGAACGTTCACTCTGACTCGGCATGTTTTTTTTTTTTCCCCTCAGCTGATTCTCCACTAAAAGACGGTGGAGGTGTTTTATCTTTTTCATTTATTTATTTTTTAACAGGGAATTTTTTTTTCTCTGAAGAAGCTAAAACGGGCAGCGAACCCGCACCGATCTGATCCCATTTTTATTTTGCTTTTTAACAGTTTAAATGTAACAGCAGATATATCTGAGAATTAAAGTTACTTGTTGCAGAAAGTAAAGTAAATTAAACTGAATATTGTCAACAGAACTGTTGGAGTATTTATATTAAACCACAGGTTTATAGAGAAACAAGTCCCAATGACATAAATGGCTCCATCTATTTCATAGGTTTACATTAATTTTTCACAAGTCTTCACTATTTCCATTGTTGTACGTTTGACAGCAGCATTATTGTTTGTGTTTCCGTGGCTTAGGAATCAGTTTGTCCTTGATTTTACATGCACACCTGTTCAAGTTCATTGTCACACCTGGTCAGCAGAGAGGCTCTAAATGACCACATGTTTCACTTCTTTACCATTTTGTTTCTGAGAGTAGAAATGAGTTTATGCACCGTTCATAAATGGGCCTAAGAGAAAATTTCATTTGGCCTCTGCTAGAATTTAGAGTGAGCAGTTTTTTCTCTGGTTTTTATGGTTCTGCAGTCTTTTATTTTAGAGTAAGCGTTTAATGTTCCTGCTGGAAAATTAGGCCACAAAGTTGGGGGCATAAAAATTATTTATTTCACATTTTAACATTAACACTCAGGCTCCTTAGTTCCCGGGGGGGGGGGATTCATGCCACAGAACATGCTGATATTTCAGACATCTGTGTTCTTCCAACATAGGGTCAACATGTTGGTCTCATCATTTCAATGTGACCCCCCCATACACAAAACCAGCTCCAAAATAAAAAGGTTCTCCCAGTTTGGAGCGTAAGAACTTGACTGGTGTGCACAGAAACCTGACCACAACTTGATCCAACACCATTATGATGAGCTGGAACTAAGACTGAGAGTGAGACCTGATCACCAGCATCAGTTCTGGACCACATTGATGCTGTGATGTGTCTGAATGGGAGCGAATCCCTGCGGCCGGTTCAACATCTGGCAAAAAGACTGAGACCAGAAGGGTGGAGGCTGTTGGAGCAGCAGGTTTCTGGAATCACATGTGGCTGGAAAAGTTCATGTGTCTGCGAGCTTTATTCGGGTGTTCAAATACTTATGGCCATGAAATGTTCTCTCCAGTGTTGACTCCTGAGTTTTTGTCCATCATGTCAGATGTAACCAGAGGTCCCAGTTGCTCAGCCTACCCAGAGGCCTTTAGATGGAGATTCACAGTTTCTCCAGTACGTGATAGAATATTCTTTATATTACAGCATCATCTTTTTCATAGTTATGTATATAAAGTATATAAAAGCCAGAGTATCTTATTGAGTGATGTCTTCTACTGAATATAAATCAAAAGATTATTATCCTTCCTGCTCTCTCTATTTTTTTTCTTTCTTACTCTTAGGACCATGAAACACAAAAGGATTTGCTGTGTGTTCTGAGTGGTTTTTATGGTGAATATCAGCTGCCTGCTCCGCCTCGTTGGCTTAATGTAACCTAGTTTCACAGATCAGTGCCGCGGCTGCGTTCTTACCTGTCGAGACGCGGGTCCAGGTATGAACTCAGGTAAATTAACTGCAGACGGGAGCCTCAGAGTCGACCAGTCCCCATGTCTCCCCCTCGTCGTCCATCAGTACTGATAATGGCGACACACACGATGATCAGTCGATCGGATTCTACTTTTTATTCCTTGTACGTGTTTGCCTTTAGCCACGCTAGCTGGCTTAACAACCGTCGGACGTATGGTAACGAAGCTTTGTACGAACACTCATGACCCCCAGAGGATGAGCCCCACTGACGTTGGTCTTCACTTTTCCTTCAGTGTTTCCATGAGGTCGGCATTTATGTGTTTTTTTGTCGTTGAATGTCTCAAAAAATCAAAGAATAGGTTGACATGGAATTTGGTGAAGATTCATGTGTCTCCCATATCAACTGTGATAACTCTGATCCCTTAACAACATCAGAACATCCCTGTCAGCGTCACCTCTGCCTTCTGTTTGTGGCACTGACAGAGGTTAGCATGCTACCATGCTAAGCTAAGATGATAAACATGGCACATTTTGCTCTGCACAAATGTAGCGCATTAAAATCAGAGGTCTGGCGGTAAGAGCATGAGCTGTGACTTATTAACGCGCTACTGTGAGGTGTAGATTGTATAAATTTATTTTGCAGGGCTAAACCAGGTAAGTCGCCTGGATTGTGTTATAACTGTGGTTCAAGTGGTGCAGATGGTTGTCCGTTCGATCCCCGGCTCCTCCGGTCTGTGCTGAGCCAAAAGATTCCTCCTTTGTGTGTCGCTTTGGATAAAAGCTTCTGCCAGATGTGGTCTAAGGTTGTTGGTAGACTCTACATTAGCATGATGGCGCTAGCATGAACCGGCTGAAGGCACCACTAGCCTCGCCGCCGCCTTGTACGTTCGCCAGACTAACGTGACACCAGGTAGCAGGCGAGTGAGTCCTGCATCAGAGAAATCCCAACACCCGGAAAACTCAACCCACACTGGATGAACATTTCTCCCAACACCTCTTTTGAAGCTACACACACACACACACACACACACTAGGCAGGTATTTCATTTGCCCGTGGGCTGTTTTTGTTCCTGACAATGATCAATACAGAGGAAGAAGCTCCTCTTAATGAGCCTGATAAGAAGTCTGCGTATCCGACATCAGTAAATCATTGTCAGCATAAATATTAAATATCATATGCTTCAATCAATGATTTAAAAAAATAGGTTCCTTTATTGAAAAGCTTTCAGAATAACGTGTATGTTGTGTCTCAGAGCTTTGTGCTTCTACCCTGATTTGATTGCTTTATTAAACTGTGTTAATCCTCCTTGCTCCTGAATGTTTTGTATTTTTTCTCTCTTTCTTTCTTTCTTTCTTTCTTTCCTGATACTGTGAATCTGTTTGGCTGCTCCTGCTCATTTATTCAAGATGTGGAAACAAAACGAAACTCTGTGCTCACACGAGCCACGCAGGAGAAGAGCCATGTCCTCATTAGGGCCCCAGGCAGGCTCTGATAAATCCTCCACGTGGGGAAGCCAGTCCCAGGAAACAAGTCGCACCGGCAGGCCCTCAACTAGTTGCCAGTGTGGGTCAAGGGCCCGGTGGACAAATGGCCCCAACTGTCTCAGTCTTCAAATAATTTGATTTTTTAGTTGTTTCAACAGTTTATACTGAAACGTCTCATTGAACGATGGTAAAACATAATACAGCAAAAGCTAAAGCTGAGAAGGTCACCGTCCAGCGGATTACAGTGGGCTGTGACAAAGATGGCGGCCGTCACAGAGGCGATGAAGCCTCATGTTTCTGATGCTGAGCCTCTGAGGAGGTCGGGGGGGGGGTGCAAAATCTATCAGATATTCTGTTTCTGCAAATTCCACTGCAGGTCATAAATTATTCTGTCAGACACGCAAGAGCGTTATTCAACCTCACGCTGTGGTTGGGGCGTCTACGTGCCCATCAACACGTTTTTAACGGCAGGCTTCCCTTTGGATCCGGGGCAGAACCTGATTTTGAGTTTGTGCTGTGTTGATGTTAAACCCGGGTGGATCAGGCTCCATTCCTGATGACGGGCAGAGGTGCTGACATCTCTCTGACCCCTGGCGCCTCCAGGGTAAAGCCCCGTAGATCTGGGTTGTTAAAACATTGTAAAAATAAATGTTTTGCATCAAACATCAAGGAGCTTCCGTGTTTTGGCGACACTGCTGTTTACGATCCAACTGACGTCTGTATTTTTTTTTTTTTGTAGCTCATCAGCTACAGCAGGTGTCAACAGGTGTCAGACGTGTTTAGCGATGCTCAACTTGTCCTGCTAATCTGGACAAAAACAAAAAATAAAAATAGATTCTGCTTTAAATGAAAGTACACAAGCATTTTTATCAGTATGCAGTACTTTACCTCTCAAAAGTACTTGTAACAGCGTGTGAGTATCAGTTTAATGCTGTGTGATGGTCTAAGTGGAGCTAAAAACAGAGTTAAAAACAGTTTTATAGTTGTACTTTATACTGTCGGGTAATCTGTTACAATCCATAGTGAGACTGTTTGTAAAATCAGCAACTAGTAATAATGTAAAAAAAGTAAAAAAAAAAAAAATTCCCTGTAAATTTAAAAGGTAATTCCATATTTTAATGACCTTAATCAGTGGTGGAGGAGGCAATTCGATCTTCCATTTAAGTAAGAAATACTGCATCTTAAATCTTACTCTGGTAAAAGTACCAATACATTCATGTAAAAATACTCTGTTACAAGTATAATTACTTCTTTCAGAGTTCTACTTAAGCAAAATAAGTTTCATCAACTAAATGTACTGGAAGTATCAGCAGTGAGTCATGTAAGTAGTTTATCCTGCAGCAAAAGGTCCCATGTGACTCATCACTGGTTCTAATGGATCATTAATAACGATGCATCACAACCTCGGATAAACCTGCTCTTAACTACTTTATATACACGTGGATGGTTTAGTCCACTGGTTCCCAACATGGGGGTCGGGGCCCTCTAGAGAGTCACCAGATAAAGCTGAGGGGTCATCAGAGGATACATGGGAAAGAGAGAGAAGAAACAAAGATTAATTATAAAAATGTATATCCCGGCTTTTATTGTAAAATATTGTATAAGATCACCTGCATCTGCCTCGATCTCCCCTTTAACTGACTGAAGTTTGAAACAACTGTAAATGTTCTGAAGTAAAAACATAACATGAAATGGAAAATATCAGGTAAACGTACAGTGTTTGAGTGGATGTCTCTAACCCTGTGGCAGCTCCTCCTGATCCAGACTGTCACTCTTCTTCTTCTAGTTCTGTGTTGTTGTGTATTTGGGGGGGGGCTGGGGGCTGTTGCCCCTGTGTTTGTCTCTCTTTTCCAAGGCCTGGTCCCGGTCCAACTGGTCCCCGTCTCTCCAGACCACATCCGCGGCGGAGGCTCAGACCCGTTTGAGCCGGAGAAGTGACATCACGCCCTTGTGGAGCCGTGTCCCGGGGAGGCCCCTCCCCTGTCCCGGTGACATCAGCCGGAGCTCGGCCGCTCTCCTCCAGGAGCACTCGGCCGATTCCGCGCACACTCGTCCAGCTCGACCGCGCCGGCGACGGAGCTCTCGACGGGAACGGCTCTTGCTCGGCTGTCGATCGGCCGCGTCCGCGGGACAGAAGCGAGCCCCGTGTCTTCCCCCGCCCTCCCCGCCAGGTAAGACGCCGCCTTCCCCTCGTCTTCACCCGGCCGTCGGGCTCTTTTCCGCCGGACACGGGAAAGTGTGAGAGCCGCTCCACCTGGGAGCGACGGGTTCACCCCACGCCTGCAACTTTTTACTCTCCGGCCCCAGCGAGACACATTTTCGGGGCTGTGGGATTCGGGAAAAAGACGGTTAATCGACACCAAACTGGCCCGGTTCGGCTTTCCGGTGCCTGTCCGTTGTCCGAGATGTTGCCACGGACTCTTTTCTCCCGTGTCCCGGTTCGTTGGACCGGTATAAGTCCCAGAAAACCGCGTCCGAGGGTGTAACTGTGTCGTACCTGCGGTAAAACTACTCCCGGGGCTGTTTTTCGCAAACGTTTCTGGTTAAAATCAGGTTTTGTTTAATACACGCGTTTTAAAAGTGGTTTTGAAATGCGTTTAAGCGTGAAACCCGCCCGAGCGGGAGCCGGAGCCTCGCAGAGCCGAAAGAAGTGGCAGATATTCCGGCGGAGCTCGGAGCTGACGGTCCGTTAGGTCTCCCCGTGCGTGTGTGTGTGCGTGCGTGTGTGTGTGTGTGTGTGTGCGTGCGTGCGTGTGCGTGCGTGTGTGTGTGTGTGTTGTGGTGGGGGTGGTGGTGTGTGTGTGTGTGTGTGTGTGTGTGTGGGGGGGGGTGACACCGGTTGCCATGGCACCAGATAACACGAGCCGCCACTGATTACAGGTGAGGATTATTCTTCCTCGTCTTCATCGTCACCTTCCTCCGTGTTCAGGAAAAAAACAAGAGGCCACAAGAGGTTTTCAAACCGACAGACCCGGGTCGGTCTGAGCCGGGTTAGCTGGAGCTCAGGAGCCAAAGTAAATACACAGAGGAAGAGGAGGGGGGTGGAGGAGGAGGAGGAGGAGGAGGAAGAGGAAGAGGAGGAGGAGGAAGAGGAGGAGGAGGAGGAGGAAGAGGAGGGATGATGGATATCAGAGCCAAAAGTGATTAGTCAACAGATTAGTTGATCAACAAAAAATTATTGGTAATTATTTTTTCAATAGTTAATCCTCGAGTGGCATCTTCGCATATGAGGATGATCTTTAACTGCAGAAATCGTCTTTTGGACAAAAATGAGACATTGAACGCATCGCGTCCGGCCTCTGGTGAGCTTTATGGGACAAACCTGATCATTGATTATTAGGAGAAAGTAATGTGAGGATCAATAGTTAAGAGTGAGAATGGATCTACAGTATTTCTGTCCCTTAAAATTACGTTATTAATGATCTGTGGACCGAGGCCATGTATTTTTTAATTAGGGGTTGAACAGCAACCTAATGTTAAAAACCAGTAGAGAAACGTAACCGAAAATAAATTTTGAACTTCAAACTTTAGTGGAAATGGAACTAAAAGCAATTAATTAGAGTGAAAAACACAGAAACGAAGAACATTTTTAAAGTTGAATTACAGCAAGTTTACTTAATTAAACACAGGCGTCTCAAAGTGCTTTAGAAATCAATTTGTACAACATTAAAAATACAATAAAGAGGAAAATTAAACAATTAAACGCACATAAAAAGAATGGAGCACACGTTAAGAAAAATAATGGACAGTAAATCCAGTTTCTCTGCAGTTATCAGTTAAATAATTTAATTTAAAATGATGAAAAATGAGGATAATAAAATGTATATTACATTAAAGTCAGCCTGCTGTTGTATCGGTCAGGCTCTGCTGAATAATTATGACTCAGTCCAAACAAAGGCAGAGTGTCTCAGGATTACCAGTTTGTATCCAGACTCCAAGTGAGAGATAGAGACCTGATAGGAGACACTGTGACTCCTATAGCACGTGACCTTTGACCTCAGGAGGACAGGTGTGTTGTGTTTGACATGATCGCCTGCAAGCATCTTTTTTTCTTTTACAATCGAGGCGCCGTTACTCTAATTTAAGAAAGAAAAATCCCCGAGCCGGAGGAAGTTGTGACATCACTGGGATTGTTCCTCAGACGACCAGGATGTAAACATTGTTCAGGACCTTTGAACTTAAACCAGGTGATTTGTAAGAGAAAAACAAAAGTGAAGGCTGAGATTTTAAAAATAGGTCTTTTGTGAATGTCCATCGCGGTTTACAGACGGACGTCCTGCTCCAGCTGTGGCTGACTGTACTCGCCGCTCGTCATTTTCCTGTGCGGAGAGGGATCGTTATGCACATGCCAGGTTAAAACGGGAGCTTGTTTACAACCTGTCCGACGGCCCCAGCGCTTCGCTTCCTGCTTTTTTGGAGTCTTTCTGCTCCGTACTGAGGTCATTTTCCTGGTCTTGCTCGGGGCCTGGTCCCGTCTGAAGGACTGAGGTATCTCACTAACTGTTGGATGGATCAGCATGAAAACACATTCATGCTCCCCTCAGGACGAACTGGAATAACTGTAGTGATCCTCTGTCTTTTCATTTAGAGAATTAATTTGACCAATACTTTGTTTTTTTGACCAAATTCCTGCAAAATAGTGACGTTCCCATCAGCCTCAGCTGCTCTTGGTTGTTTTGCGCTAATTAGCAAACGCTAACATGCTAACTCGCTAAACCAAGAGGGTAAACATGATAAACATCATACCTGCCAATATCAGCATCATTAGTGTCAATTGTGAATTTGTTAGCATTAGCACTTGGCTCAAAGTACTCGTTGTCTACGAGTTTACAGTGTCACAGAGCTGCTAGCGTGACAGTAGTCGAGTAGTGCAGCTAACGGACTCAACAATAAACACAACACAACTTGTAGATCATTCAGTATAACAATGTCGTCATAACTGACATGAATATTGAACAAAAATACAAATAAAGGGCCAGAATGTAGAACAAAGAAATTTTCCTTTAAGTTTGATTTCAAAACACTTGCTCTGTTATATACCACAACAAAATGATAGATCTTTAAAGTGGAAGTAATCAGTATTTTTCTAAATTTGTTTTTCGTTGTATCGAACAGGGAATTATCACCCGAATCTGCAGTTTCGTGGAGCATTATATTCAGTTTCAGCTTAATGTTTATATGTTCACTGCTCTGGTTCAGGTAATCATACAGCAGGCAGATGTTTCCAGATTAAAACATCTGTAAGAAGTCCACTGTCCACTAACCTGCTCAGGAGCAACCAGCAGACAGACCCAGTCAAAGACCATCTGGTTAACATAGTGGAGAATTTAGCAGCTGAAGAGCCAGAAGTTTACCTCAGGAGGTAGTGGAGACCAAAACCAGAGCTAAAACAGAGGGAGTACTGGACTTAGACTCACCAGGTGGACTCAGAGACCAGATCCAGATAAAGACAGCAGACCATTATTTCCTTGTCACATAATTGTCGTATTGAATGATACGCGAAGCTTTGATTTAAAAATCAAAGCATGATTGTGGTGGGTGGTGACCCCTGCGGTAGGCCCGACCAGACGCCGCGGCCGTTCTCACGCGTTCACGTGGAAGCTGAACACAAACGTCGACTGTTGGGACAGAGCGGAGGGTGAAGAAAATGACAGATCTGTCAGTTATTAAATCTAAACTAGCTCCTCTCATCCTCATCCAATGATTCATTTATATTCAATTAGGAAACAATTACATGAGCAGCTATTACATAGTCACGGTTCTCAGTTCTTGTTCTTTTAAAAATATCTAAATTAAATAACGTCGTTTGAAATGATTAATGGCACCAGATGTTAAACGCTCTTTGTGATGGCGTCTCCTGCTGTTGTTTATACATGAGTTCCACTGATCGAAATTAAAACTGTTAACTAGTTTTAACTGGTTTTAAAGCTGGTCACTGGTTTTTAATGGAAGTAAAGACAGTCTCACAACTTTGATACCATTAAAAAAAAGATTCGATTTTTTTACAAATTTAATACATTCATTGACTTTTAATAACACTTTTTATTTACAATATTAAAAGGCACCGAACCAGTGTTTCCAACTATTGCTATAAATTACATGTCCAAAATTAATCTGCAGCTATTTTGATAAATCAAATTTTTTATTTTAGCCATTTTCTAAAGCAAAAATGTCAAATTTCTGCTGCTGCACATCCTTCGGTTCATTTTTCACAGTTTACCATCGTTCTATAGATAAAATGATCAATAACTGGCTGATTAATTGATAATGAAAACAACATTTAGTCACGGACCAGAGCATAATGCAGAGTTTGCCATTATCAAGCCTGGTTTCCATTCATTGTTGACACTATGAAAATCCATTCAAATGTGGTCGAGATAATCCGTCACAGTGGCCATTGTGTCTGCTGCTCAGCTGATAACGGACCATAAATAGAGGGCCGAAGTTCACTCTTGACCTTTGAAACACCAGACAGACGAGGGAATCCTAGCTCAAGGGCCGCACACTGGCTTTTTTCCTTCTCCCGGGGCTTTCAACCAGATCCCGCAGTTTTCTAGAGTGGATGAAATTTTTGCTGGGTTGCCATGGAGCTTGGTTCTCAGGGGAGGTGGTTCATCGGTTCAGCAAGTTGGATCATCTGGTTCTTTGAGAATTGCATCATGACCATTACAGAAACCACAACTTTTACTCTTTACATTTCTATTTGTATAAACAAATATGATACATAGGGAGCTTCAGACATTCTGGTCGTTGCATTTTTTGTAACTTTGGGGCCATGCTAGCTGTTTCCCTCTGCTCCCAGTCTTTATGCTAAGCTAAGCTAATTGCCCCCTGGCTCCAGCTTCATATTTAAAATGAGACCTTTATTGATTGTCTCATCTGACTCTGGACAAGAAAGCCAATACATGTATTCCCAAAAATTTCAAACTATTTAGGTTTAGCTGAAAGGATGTTCTGTCAATATCTTATATTTTTCTTATGGTCAGAAACCCAACAATGTGTTGGTTCGTCTCTCAAAACCTTCCCTTCTCTGTCTGTGGCTCTCAGCTCTGAGTCCAACGGTTCCTACTGAGGATGTCAGTCATCATTATTACATCTTCAGTAGGAAATCGAGTAAATAGTTAAGTTTAGTAGAAAGCTCAGTAATTCCCCAACAAACAGGAGTAAATGTTGCATTTGTTTGGGACTATTTTCAGCGGCGGATTGATCCACATCTGGTGCTGTAGTGAGTATCTCGGGCAGCGAGAAAGTGTGTGTGTGTGTGTGTGTGTGTGTGTCTGTGGAATTGAGTCAAAATAAACTGGAGAGTGTGTGTGTGTGTGTGTGTGTGTGTGTGTGTGTGTGTGTGTGTGTGTGTGTGTGTTGAAGGAACATGTCTGATGTTTTTTAATAGTTTTTAGAAACAATGGAGACTCTGTGTCAAGGACGAATAAAAAACATCAGGCTTTGATACACACACACAAAACACTTGTTAGCAGGAGACGCTCAGTGTTGGTTTCTCAGGATTTGATGCCAATAAGAAAAAAAAAATACAATATCATGAGACTAGAACTTGTGTGTGATGTAAATTTCCTTAAAATCAGTGTGAGCCCCAAAGAATGTTGTGATATAAGTTATACAAGTTTTTCTGTTAGGCCATCGTCCGTTGCAACGAGAACACAGTGCAACTTTGATCTTGACACAAGAGATAAAACAGGACCTAGTGTCGAGTTCTTTATCCCGTCAATCATGTTTCACCAGATGCTCTGTAAATGAACCAGCAACAGCAACATCTTTCAGTCCAGATGTGATTAACCTGGACCTGAGTGGCGTGCAGGTGGAAATTGCACGTACCGCACTGTGAGAATTTTACCCAGAATACCTCAGCCTATGAATCTGTTTGTGGAACCGGTTTCTGGAGAGTTTTGGTCATTTCTTGGCCAAAAAACTCATCCCTCCATCATCAAGGACCAGATCTCTGGTTGCAGCTGGACCTCAATAGACTTCATTGTTTGAATCAATGCATGTGATTCCAGATAAGACCCCCACCCCCAATGCCTCAACATCCCCCCACCCCCTCCCCTCCAGGGGCGAGCGTGCGTCTCCGGGTGTTGCTGAAGCTCAGCTCCAGCCGATTACAACATGAGTTACGACAGCGAGGGCATGGCTGCCCCCCCCCAGCCCAGGGCCAACCTCTGTCAGCTTTACTTGTCCGGACTAAAGCCAGCCATTATACTGGGGTGTGAGTCATCCTGGAGCAAAGTCCCTTTCTTGAACAACCTCAGCCCCCCCCCAACCAACACCACCACCACCACCCTCCGTCATGCTTGGCATCAGCTGGAGCCCAGGATGAGTGTCTCTCTCTGGGAGTCGTCTCCACCTGTTATCAGGGCAGAAACCCTGCGTTAGAAAGTACTGGCCTGATCCAGACTGGAGCCTGAGGTCTCTGGCTCGAGTTCACGCACTTGTGAGACATGTATTTAATCAAACTTTAGGTAAATCTGAGACTCGGATCAGACTCCAGAGACTGAATATTTAAGGCCTCGGACTGGCCTCACATCAGACTAGCAAGGCCGCAAACTAATCTTGTTGAAGAGGGGAGTGTATGTGTGTGTGTGTGTGTGTGTGTGTGTGTGTATGTGTGTGTCTAGGGTGGGTGGTGTGCTCGGGGGGGTGTAAAGGCATTGTTTCCAGCTTCGTGACAAGACTGGCAACAAGGAAAGTGGCCCAATGAATTTCCTGATAAAAGCCCGGAGTGACAGCCGAACACGATCTCTAACCTCCGCTCTGTCGTCGAAACAATGATAAGTTCTCCTTTTTTGTTGTTTTTTTTTCCTCCTCCTTCTCCTCCTCCTCCCCCTCCTCCGCTTGAATAATGCATGATTTCACCCGGAGCTCGGCATTCCCCACATTCCTCCCCTTTTACTTTATCCCTGCGGCCGCTCCACCTTGGTGTGTTTATATTGTGGAGCGGAGGGATGAACGATGGCGGTAGCTGTAGCGACAGTGATAGTGACAGTGGTGACAGCGGTGAGAGGAGGGAAATCAAGCCAAGTAAACTGCTGTTTCAGACTGAAGAATATCTCCCATAAACATTTGTTGATATGAAGTTACGGTGTTTAAAGCACAAATGCTTTAACATGCAGAGTTCAGGTTTATTGCCCCCGGTCAGCGGTGGATACCCCGAGGAGAGTGTGCTGATCAGCAAACGGACCTAGTCCGCCTCGCCGGAGCCCGAGAACTGCTCCCAGGGTCCTTGGGCTTCGCGTTTGTGTGCTTGTCTCAGACCAGGCAGTCGGTTTAACAGGCTGCCCGGACCTCAGGCTGTCAGGAGTTCTGGCCGCGGACTCGCGACGCCTCTGACAGTGGGAACAGTGGGAAATAATGAGCGTGGTCAGCTACAAAAAAAAAAAAAAAGGCGAAGCCGGGACGTGAGGCCGGCAGATCGCACAGGGTCAGCAGGGTTTGTGTTTTTATTTTTTAATTTTTCGGCAGAGGCACTTTGTGTGGAAGGAGCTGAAAAGGAGTATTTATTCCGGCCCCTTGACAGTGGAGATTTGCAGCCGTTTTCCCTCCGATTTTATGTAACTGGCTCGTTCTCAGCCGATTAGCTCCGGGACCTGCAGAGCCACGGAGACTGAACATCCCACATCCCAGTACCCGGTTCCATTTCCGCTGCATCTAAAGAGCAGTGGAGCACAGAACGGCGGAGATTAGAGAAAGCGGGCCGGTGATGGATCGACTGAGGTGTAATTTTCACACGTCGGGACACAACCATAGAGTCATCGTGTTGTTCTTTGTATTGACTTTGGCCTCCCTCTGATGTTTGGCTGTTAAGGGACATGCAGAGGTGGAAAAATGAGACTTCAGAGCAGAGACAGTCTGCTGCGTGTGTGTTTTTTTTATGGGGATTTATTTCTGCGATAGAGAGTGAAAGCAATAGAAAATGAAGTTTTGTTTTGCTCATATTCTCTCATCGTTTCCTTTGCTGCCCAAGTGGTCGCTTCCCTGAACATTTGCTCTTGAGGCCATTTTATGCGTCTACGCTTAACCTTCGCCATAGCCTGATGTCACCCCCCAAAATATGTAACTACGCATCACAGCAACGAAAACCTCAAGAGCTGCGATTGGTCGGCTCGGTAGCATCACGACGGTCTGTACGCCGTCGTACAGACCGTAGTGATGTTTGCCCTTGTTTGTCACGGTAAATTCAAGAAAAACTAAAACTGCTGTTTAACATCTGTCAGCTCCGACTCCGTCGAAATTCGCACAGATTCAGTTGAAGAAGCTGAACACAACGGGATATAAACGCTGCCGCCAACTAGTGGTTTGGCAGCACAACTGCCTCTAGCTGCTTTTCGCTACCTCTCATTGCTTCTCGCTGCCTCTTGCTGCCTCTCGTTGCTTTTCGCTGCCTCTCGCTTCCTCTCGCTGTATGAATGAAGCTGTATGAATGAAGGGCCTCCAGGTTTGCATCTCGGACATTGAACATGCCGGTCTCCTGTGTGACCAGGCAGCATCGGCTGATCTTTCCATATCGGCGCAAGTCTGAGCTGAGCGGTGTCAGGTTAGCGTAGACTTGAGCAGCAGCAGGATAAAATATGCAAAGAGAGAGAGAAAGATAAATGTGATGCAGCAGAACAGAAGAGACTCTTCTTCCTTTTAACTCTCTGCTGTTTATGCAGGTAAAGTTCCTGAATTTCAGACACAGTTCCCCTTATTTCTGGAAGGTGTCCTTCCACGGAAGCCGGCCAATATTTTACCAAAAAAACCCCAACGGATTCCCTCAGTGAAATTAATCATTAAACCTAATTTAAAGGTAGCCTGTGGAGTTTTTGACAACTAGCGGTGTTGTGAGGGAGTTTCTGGTAATTGTGGCAGGGAAAAAGACGAATGCTTGCAAGTGAAAAAAATAAAGGTTGAAAAATGCTCAAAAGTCGTCTTTGCTAATTGTTAATTCTGCTTTTATTAGAGATCGAAAGACCCAATGAATGAATAGAAATTTGAATGAATGAAATTTGTTTCTTTGCAATGAAAATAGTTTCTTCACTAACAATAGGACACTTTTAAATATCGTTTTTATTTGAGAGATAACGTTTTAAGGCCGTGATTGTGACGCTGAACGTTGCCCTCCAGTTGCACAGAAACATCATGTTTCTCCGAGAGCTGCCCCGCCTTCGCTGAGGGGGCCCGAGAGACTGGAGCTATTGTTCCCGCCACTCAAGGCCTCCGCATTGTTGACTCAGTGCGAGCGCTTGTGTTCCGACATCTCGCTCTGAGCCGCCACCCGAGCCCGTTCCGGCCGCCGCTCGGGTCGCCCGTTCCAGCCGCCTTTGGGTGGGTCGCCCCCTCGCTGGACAAGCCAGACGACCCCGCGTGCTCGCGGCTCTGGGTGTGAGGCAGGGCTGGGATCGGTTTTACCTGCCTGTTCAGTCCACATGTAGTGAGAACAGGCGTATCGGTGTGTCAGTGGTTTGCCGTGTCGGTTTCATTTCAGAGATTTTACTGTTGTGGCAGTTTTCCTTAACACCTTTCTCTGTATTTAATCTGCTCCTGTTTATTTAAAGAATTAAGTGATTTAACAGAAGTAATTAAATGCATTTTAGAAAGTAACAACAAGGTCGTCTGAGCTGTGGATTTCTAAGAGTCGTCCCTCCGCCTTTCTCCCTCCGCTCTGATGATCAACACTGTGTACAATATGTAGACTATGAGCTTTTTGCAGAAATATACATTTCTATGCTTTGAGTTGTTGTCTCATCGTTATATAAGGTGCTATTTAAAGAAAACATCGCATGTGTCCTTAACAAACATGTTGTATTGCTCCAATATTTGTAAAGCTGATTTTTTTTCATGCCACGAAACCTGTTTTTTTGCGCTTTCAGGTAGATTTCACACTTCAAACAAGCGGTTAGGACAGCGACAGCATAGCCTCAGCACCGGATATCGCTGTCGATAAACTGTAAAGATCCTTTAGTATCACCACAAAAAGATGACTATTGTATTCACAGTGTAATGCATCATGTTTTTCTTTTTACTTTGTTTGTTGTCCAGTATGTACCAGGAAGCCAGGCTGAATGACTAAAGCCATGTTTAGAAGGCAGTTCACATCTAGCTCTCTACGTTCCTTTCCTTCCTGCGTGGAGACGGCGTCCATACGTTAAATCTGATCTTTTCTTTTATTTTTTTTTATGCTGTTGAGTCTCAAACCCCCTTGTGGACCGTGGGCGAGCAGATGAGAACAATGCGTCGAAGGAAATTTGGCAGGCGGGGAGACTCGGCAGAGATCTGGCCGCCTCTCATCACAAAGGCATTTCCTCCTCAGCCACTTCCTGCTCAGGAGCAGTCGTCCTTAAACTGGCAGCAGAGGCCCGGCCCCGTCTGAGGGAGAACGCCGGGGCCGGTCCCCTGGTCGTCAGGGAGGCTTTTATTGCAGCGGGGTGGACGTGGTTGTGCACTGATCAGTTTTGTGGCTGGGGCCTCATTGATGCCCCCCCCCATCTTTTCCCATGTTCAGATAAACACAGACTGTTCTGTCCCGTTCATGTTAACATAATGAGCTGTAATGTAAACACAGGTACAGATAGAAGTCAGCATTTAAAGATGGCTCATTTATGTTTTCTGGTGCTGCTAAATATTGGTTATGAATATAGTGTTTTAAAACACAACAGTAAAAATCCATATTTTTTCAATTCCATAGATTGAGAAACAAAACACAAAGATTTAATGTAAAAACTTAAACTTAAATATGGTCAGAAACAACTTGTTGGGCTTCAGTTATTGACAACATTTTGATCTGATGCCAGTAACATTCGTTATATTGTGTCCTTCAATTAATGAGGTGGTTGTTTGTTTTGATGTATTGATTAATAGCTTCGTCTGTGAAACATGAAAAAATATTAAAAAAAAAATTGTCAATCACAGTTTCTCACAGTTAAAGACGGTGTGGGTTTGTCTGAGCAAAAATTTACAAAGATGCGAACAGGGAAACAGCAAATTCTCTCATTCAGTAAGCTCAGGTGAGACAACGTTTCACAATAAGATCAGCAATCCTTTGACGGATTAATCAACCGATAGACTAACAGACTGAGCAGATGAGGGAGTGGTGCAGTTGTTAGGCTCAGACCTACAGATGATTCATTCAGAGTCAATTGGAGATCCCAAAGTTTCCAGAGATGCCAAATGTCAGGGAAAAGTGTCTAAAATTCTGCTCTTGACATCTAGAATCTTTCCATTTGTTGGAACATTGTGGCCTTTAAAAAACACGGAGTCATGAGTGTTTGGATATTTCCCTCAAACATCACATAGTTAAAGGAAGAGCTACACTCCTCCAACACTGGATTTAAGGTGATGCAAAGGAGGATGGAGGAATTACCACATCTGGATGTACTCATATTCCCATGACTGCATCTGTGTGTGGCCCAGAAAAGACTAATTGTTCCTACTACCGACTACAAACCCAGCAAACGCATGATATACATCTCTACGGTTACAGTCGGACAAAGCAGCAATAAAACTGTGAATTATTTACACAAGACGCCGAGCAGGCTCCAGCTTGTCCAGGGGACGTGGGCCCGGTGGACGGCCCTGCGGTCCGGGATGCGATTACGTTTCCTGGCAGCGGTCCGCCGTCAGAGCTCGGAGAGCCTCGGGCCGCCTGCTGGTCCATCCTTCAAACCGTGTCCGGCAGGGAGACGAGGGGGAGGGAGGGAGGGAGGCTCTGTGGTGGTAACCGCTCCTTCACACTGATAGGACTCCCCCAACACAAGCCAAAGCTATGAATACAAAATTATAATCGAGTCTGCCCTTCTCCAACCTCTGCTCTCATTTCCTGTCTGGGCTGCGTGGTGGTCTCCGTCGGTGGGGGGGGCATCGGCACATCGACCCCGCCGAGGCACTGTGAGCCATTTCCACACTCGAGTTCACCGAAGCGGCCGTGGGAGAACAGCCTGTCTGTGAAAATATATGTAATCATTCAGGCCCCCCCCCCAGAGGAAGTGCTCTATGAAGCTGTCGTCCCCGCCACTTCTTTTTATTCAGCATTTCGGTTTCCTGTGGAGTGGGAAAAGGCTGCTGCCAAACAGTTCATTCATCGCAGATTCACAGGAAAGCACAGAGTGTCGTCGATCAGCGGATGGATGCAGGTGGCGGCAGCTGCGTCCGAAGAAAACGGACTAAATGCTGCCAGCAAAGGCGCCAACAGAAAGTAAGATTATTAAACCACCAAACACAACAGATTTTCTCACGGCGGTCAGACAGGCGCAAAAGACAAGTGAGCTGACACAGAGGACGACGCACTGAGCTAGGGGAACTGAGTTGGGATTAACGTAGCTAATACCAGAGCGACGGAGCAGGTGGAGGTGGTGAAGGTCGGGTTGATACGGATGTTAATACCGAGGTTAATGATGCCAAACTCACTTAAGCAAAACAAAGAAAGCTGAGGTCTGTAGTGATTTTGTATCACTGACGATCAGTGATCATCGATTAAGTTTGAGGAACACGAACCATAATCCCTATAGTGTGTCACAGTAAACAAGTATTTTTTTCTTTAATAAATTCCTAACAGCTTCATTTTTGTTTACAATATTCAGCTTTTAAATCCCTGAAATATATAAAAATCAAACACGGCTGAAAACCAGAGAGTGATGGAGTTTCTGTGATCATCCCTGATTATTTCTGGACTTTTTTACCGTCTTTCAACGTAACATCCTCAAGTTCTGATTGCTGAGCCCAATACACGACACTAACGACGTATGCTGATCCAGCAGGCAGATCTCGTTTCTGGGCTGTAGAGGAAAGTACCGGAATCTGAGCCAAGGACTTTCCTTCTCAAGAGCCCCCCCCCCCCAAGGAGACACAAGAGATATTGTCAAATGCTAACTCCACACATTTGGGAAGCCTAAATGGTTAAACTCTGCAGAAATGTTTTTAGAGAGGTCGCGGGGGGGTCTGACACGCTGTCGGCAGAGAGGCGGGCTGAGCCTCATTACGGCCTCTCCCAGCGCCTTATTACCAGGCAACATGTGGCGATTTGCATGGCAGAGTTTCTTGCTGTTGTCTTTTCCCGGTTTTACACGCTAAGCTGCCCCCCCGCCCACCATTGTTCTGCAGGCAGGGAGCTAAACAGCGCAGGGTGGTCAGGCTGAGGTTTGGATAGCTGTTGCTGCTGTTGCTGCTGCTGCTGTTGCTGGAGACCACCCAGAGTTTACGTCCAACCTCACCTCACCTCCCTCTCCTTCCCCACCCCCACTCCTTCTCAGCCGTGCTTCAAAGAGATGAGATCCAGGCGTCCTGCTGCAGAGGCTGCGGAGAACGTTAACATTACATTAAGATGTAACAAACAACGGCAGAGTTGCCTACAGGCTCTGACGAGCTCGGGTCATCGAATGTAATACTAATATATTGGGATGAAAGCTGCTGAGAGCCCCTTTTTTATCCAGGCCAGTGCAGGTCAGAGTGAAAAGACAGTAGGAATAAAAACAGTAAAACGAAAGGGCTAGTGAAGCACAAACAGAGGTCAAAATACCAGACGATGTTGAGAGATTTGAATGTGAATACAAAAAAAACTCGGGAGAGGAAATGAATAAAAGATAGGCAAGAATATAAAAACAAAAAGAAAACAAAGGTTGCAAATCAAATGAGAATCATAAATCGTTCTGGCTAAAAGGTGAGTTTTAAATTCACACATAAAGCCATCAATGCTCCCTGCTCCTCTCAGATCCTTGTCAGGCTGATACAACCGCCTGAGGTCCGGGTTTCTGTCCTGCTCCCTCTGGCACACGACCCGACGGGTCGTCCGGTTCATCTGGGGGGGGGCCTTTCAGGCCTGTGGTGCCTCTGTAAACAGGTAACATAAAATTAGAACCAGGGTGAACACTGACAGACGACCAGTGTAAAGACCTTAAAGCTCGTATAATGTGTGCAAGTGATCATCTGTATCAGGCCGTGCAGTTATAAATAACTTGCTGCCATGAGGAATGTTCAGTCTTGTTTTGGTGGAGCATTTGCCCATGGGTGAGGCGTTTCACTGTCATTTAAATGACGAATTCCCAGAGAAGATAAAAACAGCAAGAGACGCGTGTTGACTGTGGGATTACAGGTCCAGATCTCGGTCAAATACACCCTATGGATCTAAGTTCATGTCGGCAGAGGATCCTGGTCTTTTCCAGTGTGATCGGGCTTGAGCTCTTTGCCCATGTAGGCCAATATAGCAGTAACTAAAGTAGGTGACCTTGCAGCATCCATGCATTAAAATAATAATTCATCCTCAGAAAGGGGCCAGTAGCAGTTTTAAAAGCACGGGGGGGGGGGGTCCCCTGAAGTGCTGAACGTAAACAGTTTCGTGGTCTTCCAGTTTTTCAGCTGGAAAACAACAGCACTCGGAGCAGAGCCGCCGCTTGACAACCGGTTTAAGCGCCGTGCTCCCTCCGTCTCACTGGGCATGTGGATGGTTTCCATGTGGCAAGAGGAACAACAGTGTGGAGCGTGACGCCAACATCACATTGTTCTCCTTTTTAAAATTTTGACCAGTCAGTGAGTCACAGAAAGCAAGAAATAAACTTGAATAACATTTTTTTAAACTAGAGCAGGCTGATTTGGAAGTTGACAGGAAGTCAATGAGGAGGTTAACAGGAATTCAACAGGGCTGCTGTGATAAAGACCTTTTTTTTCCCTAACACTTAAAACCCTGAGTGTCTGAGAAAAAAAATTCAGAAAACAAATAACATTAAACTGACAAAAACAAATTCATCAGCAGTTTTCTTCCACTAAAGATTCCTGTATGTGCCCAATCTCAAACCAGGACATTGAAACCTGATCTGTGAAGCTTGAGGAAGTAGGTTCCACTGCAGGCAAAATCAACATCAGGGCATCAGCGTATCATATGACACAAACATATAAAAATCATGTGGCATTTTTCCTCAGAGTTTTTCTCAGTCAACTGTTCTGACCGTCTCCTGCTGAAGGAGTGTGTCAGTAGTAAACCGATCTGTCGGTAGTAAGCCAGTGTGTCGGTAGTAAACTGATGTGTCAGTAGTAAACCATCATCATCCTCTTCCTCCCTGAGCAGCGCCTCGTCGCTGAGCCGACAGCGTCATGAATTATGGATCTAAAAGTGAAGCCCCCGTGTGTGTTCCACTGACCCACATCTGCTGTTTGTGACTTTTCACCCCCAGTCATTATATTTACATTGTAAACAGTAGTATTGATATTTGTTTGTGGTTAGTTCAATTTATTCTGTAGTCCTCTGGAAACGCTAATGATTTGCAAAATGTGGGAAATGAAAACAAATGAAAAACCATGATTCGAGTGTGAAACCAATGAACAATAACATATTATAATGGTATCGTAGGACAGTCCACCTGAAAACTGTTGGTTTTGGTCTTTTTATGGGGTTTATTGACATTAAAAGGGAAATACAGAACATCAGACTGTAATTTTTTAATATTAATTACTATGGAGGATGCACTGATTATGTGTTTTGTGTTTTTTGAGAATCGGCAGCAGTGTAGGTACGGCTATAGAATCAGATTTACAATACTGTACCAAGAAGCTTTGCAGTTATTTATGTTCAAGCACATTTTTCAAAATATCACGCCCATAAAGTCAGCACATGACTAATGGTTCATTTTATCACATATGGCAGCATGTTTAAGTCAGTTTTTCCCATTATGCTCTAAAAAAAAACCCTGTACTTTTTGCAGATAACGAAACAAACTGCAGATTTTTAAATATTCATTTCCCATTCAGTTTATCAGCCTGTTAATGATCCAAAAAATCATTTATCACAGAGGGCTTAAATTGGCATAAATAATATATTAATGAATAAAAAAATAATAAACTGACTTCCACAAATATTAATCATTCAAAAAATGTAATCAAATTAATCAAATCTGCATTTATGAGTCAAATGGCCAAAACTCTGCGTCAAACCATTTGTTATTCTGCTTGCATCGATTCTGTGATTCATCTCCTGGTCCGATCCTGCTCAAGAAGATCCAGACTCCGCAGAGGAGGCTTGGGGATCAGAGTTATTTACAAGACTTAATCGCACATTTATTTATGCGCATCCACTTTGTGCTGGCATTTACTGCTTAGTTTATGTTGATTTGTAGTATGTTTAAAAGCTCGTAAGCAACAAACTGAAAAAAAATGTTCTAAATTTAAAGTGGGTTGAAAATCACGGTTATGAACATCATAAACGTCGACAAGGCAAATTTAAAAAGGCGAAGCAGGATGTTCGAGTATGATCTTTCAAACCAAAGCTGTACGCCTTAAATAGTGAACTCTGTCTGTTTCATCACGTGTAAACTCGTACTTCCTGTGTCTTCCAGAGATCATGGGAGGCTGCTGACGCCCGACGCGGCCAGTAGTTAAAAAGGAAGCCCACCAGAGAAGCCTGAACACAGCGGCTGGCGCACGGCGACGAGGTCCAAACATGGCCGCCCATCGCATCAGAGCCGCCACCAACAGCAACAACACTTCTCTCCCTCGCTGCAAGTCCGAGGGGACGCTCATTGACCTCAGCGACGGCGTGTCGGAGGCCAGTCTCACCGATGTCAAAGGTCAGCGGCTCAAACTGAAAAACGCATTAAAACAGAAGCAAAGTCACCTCTGGCGCTGTAAGAGCATTAAAATAAACTAATCCTCAATCAGCTTATTACAGTGAAACTAAAAACAGTTCTGGTCATGTCACATGACAGATTTCTGCATCTCCTCTCTGGTTTGAAGTAGGTGATAAAAGGTGATTGGCTTCTGTGCATCAGCTAATCAGAAGCTGATGGTAGTTAGAGTTTGAGTATCAAAGTATAAAGAAATAATACCTGAATGTGTCGTTTTTAGCTTGAACTCTGACTATATCTTACTTATTAATGAATGTTTAGTGTCATAGAGAAATAGTTAAGATTGAAAGAAGCTTTCAGTGCCTTAAATGACTCTATCACTGGGGGATAAATAAGTTTAAATTTATTTATTTGTTTTATTTATTTACTTATCCAATAATTTTTGTTTTTGTGTGAAGCGTAAAATATTTAATACAAGGAAATCAAGCTACAGCAGTGATATAAAATATCAAAGATGACAGCTGGTGAGTTTTGACTGTGGATCGCTTATTGTTGTGTTGTCACAAATCTTAGAAAAAAAAGTTTCTATGCTCTGGGTTTGTTGGTGAGATATCAGGCTGCATCTACTTTGAGAGGTGAAGCTGAGCAAGTAAATAGACTCTACTGTCTGTTCATAGGCCTTCAAAGACACTGAATTCAGTGTTAGTGTTAACTAACAGTCGTCTCATAATGTTGTCATATAGTGTTGATTTTATAACTTAAATCATCTTTATGCTTCTTATTTGGGTCCTGGTTGTGCTAAGTTACTTTGTGCTAAGTTACTTATTTAATTTATTAGAAATATACAGTTATATAGTACTGGGGAACAGTGAAAAAAATGAAGATAATAAATGATTTCAGGCCATATTCTTTTTGCCATTTTTCCATCATAAAACTTTTTAAGATTGCAAAACATTTATTAAATGTCATTCTATGACTTTAAAACGTCCTGAGTTTAACTTGCTGATCCCTGCAGGAACCAGGTACTTAGTTCAGTCCTTCCCTTCAAGAACCATCCTGTCAAGGAACACAAACCGCAGGAGCAGATGAATTACTCAACAGAATGAGTCAAGTAATTCATCTGTGCTCTACTTAGCTTAAGTGTCTGGCCTAATATCTTCCTGAAGATGCATAAATGACGGTTTGTTATTCTTGTTAATGGTTGTTGTGGATGTAGGCCCTAGAAAAGTAATTTTAAGTATAAAAAACCGTGTACGCTGTGTATGCTTCCACTCAACCTCGCCCTCATGGATCAAATTCACTGCTACTCGTGGAAAATCAAGATCTGCACTTTAGGCCACATCATCCACCTCCGCCTGACATTACTCTCCTTTTTTTTCCTCCCAGTGCCTTCTCCCAGTGCCTTACGACTGGACGCGACCGCCTCCTTTGGCACTGCCCGGGAAGTAGTCGCCATCAAGGACTACTGCCCATCCAGCTTCACCACCCTAAAGTTCTCCAAAGGGGACCGTCTCTATGTCCTGGACTCGTCGGGAGCAGAGTGGTGGTACGCCCACAACAACACGGAGATGGGTTACATCCCGGCGGCTTATGTGCAGCCCATCAACTACAGAGACTCGTCCTTCAGTGACAGCGGGATGATCGACACTGTCGGAGACTGTAACGAGGAGGAGGCCAAAGAAATGGACCTTTTAGGGGAGTGGGCGGGGGTGATTCTGAAGCCAACCAGCTTCCAAAACGGAAATCCTTTCGCAGCAACCCATACCTCTACAAACCCTTTCCTAAACGGGGGTCCTCAGAGCTCACTGGATCAAAATAGCAACGAGAAATCAGTTGACCTCCTCCTGTTTGACACGCTCGCCCCATCCGGGCCCAACTCCACCAGCAGCACCGCCGACATCAATGGTTTTGGCAGTGGCGTTTTTAACTTGAACCCGCTCAGTCCCATTGTAGGTGCTGGGCAGACGTTGCGCAGGGACAACCCGTTTTTTAGAAGCAAGCGGTCCTACAGTTTGTCAGAGCTGTCCATCCTGCAGGCTCAGTCCGACGCCCCCCAGGCCTCCACTGGATTCTTCGGAGGTCTGAAGGCGCCGGCGCCGGAGCAGTTCCAGAGCAGGGAGGATTTCCGGACAGCGTGGCTCACCCACCGCAAGCTGGCCAGGTCCTGCCACGACTTGGACTCACTGGGTCAGAACCCAGGCTGGGGTCAAACGCAGCCGGTGGAAACCAACATCGTCTGTCGTCTGGATAGCTCAGGGGGGGCTGTACAGCTCCCAGACACCAACATCAGCATCCACGTACCCGAGGGCCACGTTGCCCCGGGGGACACCCAGCAGATCTCGATCAAAGCGTTGCTGGACCCGCCGCTGGAGCTGAACAGTGACCGCTGCACCACCGTCAGCCCCGTGGTGGAGATCAAACTCAGCAACATGGAGACCAAAACCACCATCACCCTGGAGATGAAAGTGTCTGTCGTGGTGAAAATGGAGAACAGGCAGACAACGGAGGTCTTGTGTGTCAAGAGTGATTGCAAAGAGGGACCTTACACTCCCATTCCTCATGCCTACATATACGGGGACACAGTCCAGGTGTGCCTGGACAACCTTGAACCGTGCATGTACGTGTGTGTCGTGGCCCAGTCCCAGTCCATATCTCCAGACTCCACAGTCTGGGAGCATGTGGTTAAAAAGATCACCTTAGGAGTGTACGGCCCCAAACATATTCACCCGTCCTTCAAGACGGTCGTGG
Organism: Istiophorus platypterus; assembly: GCA_016859345.1. Classification (NCBI taxonomy): domain Eukaryota; kingdom Metazoa; phylum Chordata; class Actinopteri; order Istiophoriformes; family Istiophoridae; genus Istiophorus; species Istiophorus platypterus. Next base: position 1,871,354 of record CM029122.1, on the reverse strand, counting down.
CCATGTTTGGCCATGACTGTGCCCCAAAGACGCTGCTGGTGAGCGAGGTCGGCAAGCAGGCGCAGTCTGCGCCGCCGGTGGCGCTGCAGCTCTGGGGTAAACACCAGTTTGTCTTGTCCAGGCCACAGGACCTGCGCGTCGGAGTTTACTCCAACATGGCCAACTACGAGGTGAAGGCCGGCGAGCAGGCCAGAGTGGTCCGGGGCTTCCAGGTCAAACTAGGCAAGGTCAGCAGGCTTGTCTATGTCATTGCCTCGCGCAACACGGAGGAGGTTTCCGATTTCACCCTAAGGATTCAGGTCAAAGACGACCAAGATTGTATACTGGCTCAGTTTTGTGTCCAGACACCGACACCGCCTCCCAAAGCGGGCCCAAAGACGTCGGGGCAGCGGCGCTTCCTGAAGAAGAAGGAGGTGGGCAAGATAGTCTTGTCCCCACTCGCCATCGCCACCAAGTACCCTGTCTTCCAGGACAGGAAGATAAACAACCTGAAGTTCGGAAAGTTAATCAAAACTGTCATTCGCCGAACAACAAACCACTACCTGCTCGAGTACTTAAAAGGAGACTTTGTAGCTCTGCTGAGCGAGGAGAAGATCAAGCTGAAGGGCCAGCTGTGGACAAAAGAATGGTACATTGGATATTATCAGGGCAGGATGGGGCTCGTCCACGCAAAGAATGTGCTAGTTGTTGGCAAAGTCAAGCCCATTTACTTCAGCGGACCCGACCTCACGACTTCGTTGTTCCTGGAGCAAATCCTTAAGCCCTGCAAGTTCCTCACGTACATCTATGCCTCCGTAAGAACTATACTGATGGAGAACATCGGCAACTGGCGGGCGTTCGCGGACGCCCTCGGATACGTCAACCTGCCGCTGACGCACTTCTGCCGCGCGGAGCTGGACAGCGAACCGGAGCGGGTGGCGTCGGTGCTGGAGAAGCTGAAGGAGGACTGCAACAACTCGGACAGCAAAGAGAGGAAGTCCTTCCAGAAGGAGCTCCTGACCGTGAGTTGCCGCTTTGGCCTCCTCCTCCATTGCAGTGACTTGCTGTTTTCTCCGAGCTGTTGATTTGAATAAATGCAAATTTTTTCCCCATTGTTTTTTCTTTAATTTTGACTCCCAGTGGATCTTTGTTCTCCAATTAACCGGCTGTTCGTCTCTGCCTGTAGCCTCCCGGCAGGAGATTTTCTCTCTCAGAGCACGTCCCTGTCTTTCTCCCGTTATCTGCCCCACGGTTGCTATAGGCTTTAGGCTGCGGTCCAGTCGGCTAACGCTGCTCGGAGTGCAGTCGATAACTGCTGTGTCGGCACAGAGGTCTAATCAGGGCCTGAGGAGTAGCGGGGAGAGGCAGAATACTTTGTCCTCACACGAGTGTCTGTTGTTTGAGTTACAGAGTTATTGCGGGGTTTGTGTACACCATGCCGATCTTATAAATCCACTTGATAGCTCAGGGTGCTCTGATCATTTTCCGCCTTTATGTGCCTATGAATCAAAGCCCTCGGGGGGGGGGGCAGTGAACCAGCTCAGTGAAACAGACCCTTAGTCTTAGTCTTGGTGTTGATGGTGTACAATGTTTTTTGAGATGGGACCAGGGTCAAATTCATTGTGCTGGTGTTTTATATGGTTTATAAATAAAGCCGAAGCCACAGTTGCTTGTCAGGTATAGATTAACAACAAAGTCACAGCATAACTTCTGTTCTTACAGTAATGATAGAACTGTGTCTTTTCCACAGAGTACTCGGCTATAATTAGACGGTTGCTCCTAAACCAAGTTCGACATCAGTCATCCGAGTCTTTCTTCTAAAGTGAAGAGATGTGTTTCTGCAGCTGACTTGGGGCCCGTTCGCGCCTCTTTCTTCTCTCTTTTCACCGTGTTCAGCTTTTCTTCAAAGTTGACAAAACGCTGAGCTGTGTTCGCCGTGAATATGAAAACCCTTTTGACGATTGGTCGTGCATCTTTTGTCGCGGGGAGGTGGGTTTATTGGCGTCGCCTCGGGCAGCGGTTCTCATCCTAGACGCTTAAACATCATATCCAGCCTGACTTATGCTCATGGCCCTGATGCTCCATAAGACCTTGAACTTTCATCTTCGTTCCTTGTGTTGGTGCCTGTTTGAAATATTGCAGCCTCTCTCAGAGTGCTGAAGCTTCCCCAGGCTCCTTCGTCCCACTGCTCCCACACTTTGACTTCTCTGACGTTGTCATGTCCCGCTCCTAGCCTCCGTCAGGGGTCATCGTCGTACTACAGCCGGGGCAACACGTCGCAGAAACACTGTAATTTACGCGAGGTTGTAAACACTAGTTAGGAGCATTTATAGACAGAGAAACTGAACATAATAAAAAGGTGCTGACCGAAAATGCCCTTTTCTGGGAGTCAGCACTGTACAATTCATCTCCGAATATAGGTCTGTTTTCATGCTATTTCTGTCACTGGTACAGCTCAGCCGCTGGTTACTGTGGGTTCAATCAAAGCATGCAGCAATCCCAGGAAATTTGAAATCGAGAACGCTTTTTGTTTAACCGACAAATATGCCGTTTGAGCCACGCGCAAACACGACGTTTGTTTTTCCGTCCTCTGGGAAGTGGATTCGGTCTCAAGTGTGGGACCCCGGGGGCAAAGCCGAGTGAACCCAGAGACTGTCGCATGAAATCCCAGTCTCCTTCTCTTCTTGCAAATGAACTGTTTCTCCATGTCAGACAGGACCATCTCCTATGATTTGCCAGTGTGTCATTTGACATGGACGGAAGTCTATTTTTAGAAGAAAGAGGGCCGAATCAAAAGCACTGCGGTCGCGGCAGAGGGCTGCCTTTGTGCTCGGTTGTCTGAATCCATTCTGGCCCGCTTTGATTGTTGGAGAGAGGGACCGTCAGAAGTGAAGTGTATGTGCTCTCATACAGTATATGTCTTGTATAAATATAGAACTTTCCCTTCTCTATTGAACTGCCTCTCAAGTATAATGAGACTAGAAAAACAGAACATCCCAATCTAAGTGTGGAATGTAATAATATTGACCACAGGTGGATCCTTTAAGCCAGAGAGGCAAAAATCTGCCATCAGCTCTCAGTTTTTGCATCTGGCGTCACTGTACTTCACATTTAGTGGCCTTGTGATGGACGGAGTTTCTGGAATTGGTTTTTCTGGGTAAAGAATGGAAAAGGAACCCACTTGGTAAACAGTGTGAGTATCACATCGTGTAGGCAGATCTCACAGTGATACACAGTAAAAACCATAATACTAGGAGGGGACTGAATGAAGCGCTGCATCTATGCAGGATGCTCCAGTTAATGTGAAGTGATATAAACCCTCATGATGAAGCATTAGGGGCTGAAGAATAATATCATTAATAACTATTATAGGTTGGTTCAAGGCAAAAAATCCCAACATCTAGAAAATATCATGACAGGTAATGGCCTCACTGCCAAGAATTTTCCAGAGCTCCACAGAGGATAAACCCCATCTATTAGGGGGGACCGCCTGACTTTTTCTACCATATCAACTTCAGGGCAAACATTTCCCTTCACCATCATTTTGTAACTCATAAAAAAGGAATGAATGTCTGTATTGTAGACAGATTAGCTGAATTAGGTATTCACGGTACTCAGTGGATGGATTCTGATTGCTTTAACGACCTTTTCCTCCAGCACCACACTTGAGCCAAATTTTCCACTTTGCAAATTTTTACTGTGAGTTTTCAACAGAAGGAGCAGCAGTCGTTGTTCATGGGGAAAGTTTGCAGGCTTAGTTGATGCCTCTTAATAATTGGTCTCAGCTAAAGGTGATTATTGGTTATGTTTATAAATGATTATTACTTGTTCGTAGTGTAACTTGCGGCGGTTCACACAGTGTGTTGCCAGCTCTGGTGGTCTGATCTTGAGCTTTTGCTTCAGCGGCAAGCAGCAACAAGCCTGAGGTGGAGATTTATCACGTGTCACCGTGCCAACGACCCGACGGGTCGATGCCTCTCCCCAGTCATTATTTAAAAAAAAGGGAGAGAAAAGCCAAACCTGTGGCAAAGCTGAGCCGAACAGTGGAAGTGGAACAGAGCGAACCCGTCGTATATGAGACTGCCTGGTCTGCTTTTAGAATTTTTATTAGTTTTTTAAATTTTCACATTTTTCAAAAGTCCTGTTAATCTTTTTCTTTGCTCATGCTCCTGCCCTTTAAGTGACACAGTTTTGGGATTTTGAAAGACTGTACCATTGTCTGTCAAGTATTTGATATATGGACACATAATTCTTAATGATACCAAAAGGACTGAAGCAGAAATCTAATTTATTAATAACAAGTAGGAGAACTTTCAAACTTGTCTGATTTGATTAATAATTCTGGATGTTTCCAGAGAGTAAAGTCTGGGGGGTGAAGCTCCCATCATATACGGACCAGGGTGGACTTAGAGAAAAGCCTGATGCGAGTCCTGTTGTTTTGTGAGGAGCTTGTGTTGTTGTTGTTGTCGGCGGATGACAGAAAGGATCCAGGTCTTGTGTCTGCTGGATCTCGGGCCTGCAGATGTTTCCTGCCTCATTGTTCGGAGCTGAAACAGAGGCTCCAGTTGTGGACCCGCAGGCGCCTGCGGCCCGTTCGACCTCCGTATCCTTCCCATAATCCTCCTTGACCCGGGCGCCCTCTGACCGTACGACTCCTATCTGCTACATTATCTCTGGCAGGTGGAACTGGTTACATAACAGATCATGGTTTCTGTTTAACGCACATACAGATGGACACGTTACATAATTTACTGGATTGATTGATGCATATGTATGTATATTTAATGAGTGGATTAATAACTAAGGTACTATTCATTTTAGAGCATTAATAGATTTGTGAGCACTGGAAGATCAGTAGCTCTTGCTCTGGGTTTTTTTTAGCCACATTTGGACTAAAACAAGTATATATTAGTCAGCGTTATATACTGGCCACTATATTTGTTAACTATATTGTAGCCAGTATTAACTGTATTTGTTCAGATGCGCTTGCATTGAACCTTCTGCAATTGCATTTGAGTTGCATTACAAATAATTGCAAACTTCAGTCTCTTGTGATGTGTAAGTGACTTGGATATTTTTTATTTTTGTATGGTTGAATAAGTAATAATAACACATCTATTTAATTCTGACTTAACTTGTGTTTTTAAGTCAATGTCATTTCTGCTTATCTTGGTCAATTCACTCTTGGAAGAGAGAGTTTTTTTAATTGAAGTGGTACTTTTCTGGTTAATAACTTTGACAATTATCAATATTTCTGCAATAACAATGGATCAATTTTTACTGTGTCTAATGTGGAAGGGATTCACTCATTATGATGAACCCACAAAGTAATTATAGCACAACTCAGTTACTTGTCCACATCCTGCTCAGCAGCTACCAGTAGACAGACCCAGTCAGAGACCAGCTGGTCAACATAGTGGAGCATTTAGCAGCCACAGAGCCAGATGTTTCCCTCAGCAGCTGGTGGAGACCAAAACCAGAGCTAAAAGAAGAGGGAATACTGGTCTAAGACCAGTTTATGCTTCTGCGTCAAACCTACGCCATAGCCTGACGTTGACCTCCAAAAAAATGTAACCACACATCGAGGCCACGCACACAACAAGAACTGTGCACAGCTGTGAACAGACCTTCTCCTCCAACGTCTCCTCTCGTCTCTGCGTCGCAGAAAATTCAGGAAACTAAAGCAGCTTTTCAACATCTGTCAGCTCTGACTCCATCGAGATCCGCTTGGTTTTAGTTGCTGTCATTTCAAAGTGACGCAGACAAACTGCTGGGGAAGAAACTCAACACGGTGGCATATAAACGCCACTGCAAACTAGTGGATGGTGGCGTAACTGCAGAGTGACACCAGCACATACATGTAAACGCTCAAAACGGCGTAGGACGCTCGTGGTGGTGACGGCTTAGAGGCATAAATTGGCCTTGAGATTCTTCAGGTGACTCAAACACCAGATCCAGATGAATCATCATGTTGCTGCTTGATGTAAAAAGTAAACAGTTTTTAACAAGTTCAACATATCAATTTAAAAATGGTTGTTTACATGTTAGTGTTGTGGTCACAGCTTGTCTCTGCTGCCCTCAGTTATTGCAAGTTTAAATAATGGCTAAATAACACAGAAAAGAAACAAAAGATAATTTTTTTAAATGTAGGGAAGGTACAACTTAATCAACATGGCATCTCAACATCTCTTCCCTCTGGCTTTTCGGGAAACAACCAGCTCTAAGGACTTACTGTTATTTGGAGACGCTGTGTCATAGAAAGCAAGAATTCCTCAGATTCTGGGAAGTTTTCCAAGTAGGAGATTTGATTTCACTGCTCCTGAGACACGACGCTAGTACTCCCCACTTTCTCCCCACTTTTTTAATGTGATTTCAACAAAGTCGTCCTGAGCTGACTCAATTAATCCCAGGCAGCCCCCCCAGCTGCTGCAGACCAATCAAAAAAAATGTAGAAATGAAGGTAGTGGTTGACAAATTTCACTCTGAACCAAAAAATATCACTTTTCATGGTGGTGGCAGAGGAGAAGGATTAAATCATCTGGTAAAAACAAAGTCTGTGCTGATCCATTTGGTGGATGTGGAGATTTTTGACTGAAGACACTGGAAAACTCAAGTCAGCAGGACTCATCCTCTGGGGACCATGAGTGACAACACTGCATCCAGCCACTGTTGTCCACTGGACATAAAATGGTGGGACGACCGTGTTTATCAGTGAATTATCAGTATTTAGCAACAACCATGGTAAAGACATTGTTGTGTTAATTGCTAATTTTTTTTCTATTAATATGATTTAAAAAATAACCTATTACATTGTGTTTTCGTTGCGTGTTGACGGTGTGTAGCTGCACCAGACACTGAAACCAGTTTGGTCTTATTCACATCATGTTGACGTGCAGAGTCGCTTAGTCCAATGACAGGAAATTAATCAGCAACCGTTTCTATGATCGATTAATTGTTTCAGTCATGTTTTAGTCAATTGTTTTAATTATACCAGTAATACCACATATCCTCCAGTTGTGAGGATGTCATCCTTTTCCTTTTTTTATACATGAGAGTGAACTGAACCTTTGGGCTTTGAACTGTTCGTCGGATTTTTATTTTCATTTTCAACACATCACCTTCAGCCATGGGAAACTATGACGGGTCTCTTTAATGACTGTTCTGACAGTTAATTAACATTGAAATTTAATGAGAAAATAACGCACATGTTAACCAAAATGTAAAATGATTGTTAAATCAGATTAAATGCCACGGTGAGTTTCTCTCCTTTGGCTTCGGGCTGAAATCCTCCCGTTAGAACTTCCTCCTCTTCTTCCTCCTCTGGCTGCAGAACGACTGCATTACTCCATGAAATCTTGAAGCACGAGACCACAGAGGTGGAACCTTTGTTGTATCTCGTTGCTAAAAAGGCGGATTTTCATTTCAAAAGCCCTTTGCTCAGCTCTGCAGCCGGGCATCGGACGCTCCAGAATTATTTGCAATGAGATCAGTGTGGCAGATAGAGCCTGGGAATCATAATAACATCCTATTTCTGGAGGAGGACTCTGAAAAATGGAGGGGCCGCCGGGCCCATTATGTACAATTAGCTCTGTGCTTTCCCATTTTTGTGCAACAGATCAACATTTTTTTCTTTTTCCACAACCCCCGGCCTCCTTCCTCTTCTTTTCTCCCTCCACTTCCTCTTCTCCCCCTCCTTCGGTGGCTGGGTGTGGCACACTGCTGCTTTTGGAATAATTGACCAAACAACAGATCACTCATTCCTTGGATATTTGTCCTTGTTTGGGAATGTGCTGGTTATTTCAGAGTCCGTTTATGAAGAATGAAGGGAGTTCACATCTAAGAAAAAAAAGAAAAAAGTCCAAACCAGCAGCCACAACTGTTAACCCCCCCCCAGGAATCCCAGGGTTTTGCTTTTTTTTAGAGTAAGGCTTGTGCACGGGAAAAGGTAAAGAGATGAAGGAGTAGATTTAGAGAAAGACTGGAAGAGGAATGAAATTGCGAAGCCGTGCAGCTTAGAGGGATCGAAGAGGCTGCAAATGGGAAAGGTGGAGGAAGTCAGATGGAAAATGAAGATGGGATGGAGAAATAATAAAGAGGAGATTGGGGGAGAAGTGGGGAGATTGAGTGTCAGTTCTGTAGCTGAGAGGAAAAACAGAAATGGGACGACGGAAGAAACAAGTCATTTATCAGAAACCTCGCTGTCGGTCATACCCAGGGTTCAGCTTTGGCATTTTCTGTGAAAGCAGAGGGAATATGTGTGTGAGTGTTTGCAAGCTCGCATCCATGCTTGCGTGTGTGTGTGTGTGTGTGTGTGTGTGTAAGTGTGTTTGTGTAACGACAGACATGATTGAACTGCTTGCTTCGTTCCCACATCAACGTTATCTCTGAAAATATGTCTGCAGGAATTTTCTTCTCGTCTTGACAAGCAGATGATTTATGCAGCAGAAGGGGGGGGGGCTGGGGGGGGCGCTACAGAGGACTGATTGCTGAGCTAGTGAAACATACTCTGGCATTTAACTGAGGCACACACACACACACTCAGGGAGTCCCATCTCCCGACCACCTAGACCAGCTGACATTTTGGAACAACACAGCAGCAGCAGACGTATTTATTCCTCCATGGTCGTGGCCTATTGTTTTAACCACGGTAATGATGGAGCTTTGTCGACCCCACCGTGGTTTTTAAACTTCAAAATCAGGCGGCAGAATCATGGGGCGCGACTCTGAGACAAGTAGCTCACAACGCGGCATCGGGACGACTCCAGCTGCTGCGATGGGCCTCGGAAAAAAAGATGAAAGTGCAGCTTCAACCTCAGAACCTTCAACACGCTCTGTGCTTTAAATGATGAGTGTTACAGTTGATTCTTGAGATAACAGTCCCCTGGGCTCAGATAAGGAAAGGAGGAGGCCCCCGCACTGATCGAAATGTCATTTGTGGTGGTTTCATGTCTCTTTGTGGTCGTTTTTCATCTCTGTGGTCATATTGTGTTTCTTTTTGGTGGTTTGGTGACTCTTTGAGGTTGTTTAGTGTCTCTTTGCGGTCATATTGTGTCTCTCTGTGGTTGTATCTTGTCTCTTGTGGTTGTATTGTGTCTCTTGTGGTCATATTTTTTGTCTTTTGTGATCGTATGGTGTCTCTCTGTAGTCGTATTGCGTCTCTTTGTGGTCCTATCGTGTCTCTCTGTGGTCGTATCATGTCTCTCTGTGGTTGTATTGTGTCTGTTTGTGGTCGTATCCTGTCTCTTGTGGTCGTATCGTGTCTCTTTGTGGTCGTATTGTGTCTCTCTGTGCTCGTATCGTGTCTCTTTGTGGTCGTATCGTGTCTCTTTGTGGTCGTATCGTGTCTCTTTGTGGTCGTATCGTGTCTCTTTGTGGTCGCATCGTGTCTCTTTGTGGTCGTATCATGTCTCTCTGTGGTCGTATCATGTCTCTTTGTGGTCGTGTCGTGTCTCTGTGGACGTATCATGTCTCTTTGTGGTCGTATCATGTCTCTCTGTGGTCGTATCATGTCACTTGGTGGTCGTGTTGTGTCTCTGTGGACGTATCATGTCTCTTTGTGGTTGTATCGTGTCTCTTTGTGGTGGAATCGTGTCTCTCTGTGGTTGTATTGTGTCTTTCAGTGACATTTACCCATCACGCTTTGGGACATGGAACCAGGAGCAGTAACTTTGTCGCCGACTGAGCTGAACCGATCTGACAGAGGTTTATATTTAGGTCCTGATTCCAGACTATAACACCAGATGTAACCATGAGACGCCCTGTTGCTGTTCATCCTGTATCCAAATGTTTGACTTTGCTAATCCAGCTGCGTTGCACTGAATAAACACAACATAATATTGTTACCGAGCAACGCCGCTGTCCGGTGAGCGACTTTAGGCCGTAGTGAGACAGTAGGTGATCTGTCTCTCTCTCTCTCTCTCTCTCTCTCTCTCTCTCTCTTGGCAGCGGCTGCTTGTCGTCGTCGTTATCAAGCAAGGAACTCGGTTCTCGTCCGGGGGGTTTATCTCTGAAGGTTTCTTGCCCTCAGCCTCCACAAAGATACAAACAAGTGTCGCTTGGAGCAAAAGGGAAACGTAACTTCTGACGGGTCCCTGAACGCCTCTGTAGTCTGCCTCATTTGATTGGTCCTTTTGTGGCAGCTTGGCCGTCGGCGGGGGCTGATTGGTCCACGGCCACTGATATCTCGTCCTCCGGTCTCTTCTGAGAGTGAGAGAGGCTGCTGGAACATGGCATCTGCTTTCTGCCCCCCCAGCCCCCAGCCCACGACTCCCCCTTTGCCCTCCTCCCCCCTTCATATCCTGTCATTCCACACATTCCTGCACATAGAGCTGAAGACCAGTGTTTAAATTCACCTTCGCTCTGTTGAGTCTGTAAATCAAAGGCTGTATCAGAGTGTGTCAGGACATCTGTGTGTGTGTGTGTGTGTGTGTGTGTGTGTGGTTCTTTCTTACTGAGGACCAATTAGGTTTGTTTGGACAAATTGGGGCAATCTTTGAAAGTGAAAACAAAGTGAGGACATTTATGGAAAGTGAGGAATGTTTTGCAGATTTCGTCATTTTTGCTGTGGTGGAGAAATTCTGGCAAAGTTCAGACGATCTTTGAACTTTTCCAGAGTGAGGACATTATGGAACGTGGATTTTTTTTTTCAGACAGCAGATAAATTTTTGGAAAATTAGGAAATTTAGAAAATGTGGAAGTTTTTTACTGTGGAGAAAGTTTCAACACTGTTGTCCAAGGAGACTGTTTTATGGCAGAGGTTGTGTGTTAGGGTTTTTGTTTTTCTGTCATTTGTCCTGAAGTTTAATTTTTTTTTGTATTTTACTTGATTTTCGGTTAAATATAATTTTATTTCTAATCTGATCTGACTTAATATCTTGAATCTGTTTTTCTCTAACCATTTTTTGTCATTGCTGGCTTTTAATTTTTCTGAAAAAGAAGAAAATTTGTAACTCGGTTTCAAAATGCTAAACAATAAAAACTATTATTATTTTTATTACTACTCAGGTAGGATGCAGGTGTTACTGAATTTATCATACGAATCAGGATCCTCACAAGTGTAGAAGGATGTTCGTGCACTTGCGTGTGTGCAAATGTCAATGTGACGCATGAACGAACACATACGTGTCCAGCACTTGTATTTGCATGTGCCACATTTGTGTTTTGCTAATCCCTCCCGACGGGCTGCAGGTCGCCTCCGCTGTGGGAACAGGCCGAGCCTCCCAGGATTTTCTCTTTTACCCACAAAAAAACACCGCAGTGGTCAGGGCAGAACCGACGGAGCCAGGGGGGATGACGGTGGGAGCCGGGCCCCCTGCCCCCCCGTCCAGACCGGTCAGACCCAAACAAACAGGGGCAACCTCAGCACAATCCAGTTTTTCTTCTGATGCTGGAGATGTTGTTCAACATTGGTCCAGAACTAGAAAAGCCTCAGGATTATGGTTCCTTAGTGACCAGGGGGCGGCGTTTTCTATGACACCCCCCCTCCGGACAATCTGTAGTTGCCCCCATGTCGCCTTTAAGAGATGCCAACATGGCTTTAGTCTTTAATCTTGTGCGTCCTGCTGTGCGTCATCATCCGGCGGGAGCACCCCCCCTTTCTGCTCCGCCGACCGCCGTCGGTTACCAGGCGTCTTCCGCCCCCTCGGCTCAGATGCGATGTTGATCCTGCGTCTTGTTTCTGTTTCCACCAGAAAGCATCTGAAAAATGCACAAAGCTGAGATTTGGGGGGGGGGCAAGCGGTGGAAAATAACAGCGGATAAAGGCGCTGGAACGAAACCTGTAGACGTTGATTGGTCTCTTTGTAGCATGTTGCCAGTTTACCGTCCTCCCCTCTCTTAACCCGTTTGCTGATCCCCAGTCAGCTCATATTCGAATATGTTTTTAAAAGATTCCAGCCCCACGTGTCTCATGAAACCAGGCTGTAAAGTCTGCCCCATCATTTCAGACCCTGCCACTACCCTTTTGTTTATCTATGAGTCTGAGGTCCTCCTGTGCCCCCCCCCCCGCAGGCCCTGCTGAAGATGGACTGTCAGGGCCTGGTGGCCAGGCTGGTCATGGACTTCGTCCTCCTGACCACGGCGGTGGAGCTGGCCGGGCGCTGGAGGGAGCTGGCCGAGAAGCTCGCCAAGGTGTCGCGGCAGCAGATGGACGCGTACGAGGCGCCGCACCGCGACAAGAACGGCGTGGTGGACAGTGAGGTACGGAGAACACTCATCATTCGCTACACGCAGAAAACCCTTATTTGCATCAGCACGTACAGTGAAGCCAAAGGGAGTGTAGCACGATTCATACACAAGTAAATTCAAAGCACATCTAGAGAGGAACAAGACACAGTTTGAATAGTTACCTCAGAAAATAAAACCATTTGGGGGAGGAGAGAGCTGTGGAGCTGTTTTTGGGTCTGTGTGTGTGTGTGTGTGTTTAGAGATATTCAAATAAAAAAGTTTGCAAACAGGACATTAAGATACTGGATCACTGGGTGGATCGTTCTAGGCCTCGTCATCCCTGGTTTTCTGTCGTCAGTGTGATGTGAAACTTAAAAATCAGCCTAGTGTTGATCTAGTTGAAACCAGGGAGACCTAACATGACCCCCCTCCCACCGATCTGTCCTCAGGCCATGTGGAAGCCGGCGTACGACTTCCTGGTCACGTGGGCGGCTCAGATCGGGGACAGCTACCGGGACGTGATCCAGGAGCTGCACATGGGCCTGGACAAGATGAAGAACCCCATCACCAAACGCTGGAAGCACCTGACGGGCACACTCATCCTGGTCAACTGCCTGGACGCCCTGCGGAGCTCCGCCTTCAGCCCCGCCGCCCAGGAGGACTACGCCATCTGAACTCCGACCTCCGCGAACCAGCCCCACCCCCCCTTGCCACGCGTTGGCCGTCCGCTTGCGCCGAACGCCGCCGCCGCCGCAGCTGTCTACACAGCGTCCCGCCCCCATGGCGCTGCCCTTGGATCCTCGCGTCCTGGGGGGGTTGATGCTGGACCCCCGCGTCTCTGCCAAACAACACAGTGCCGTATGGAGCCTGCAGTATTCACAAAGACTCTTTTATTAGTCCCTGTCTGGCATAGTCATGTATTTTTGTACTCTTATTATGGCACAGCGTTTTCTGTTGTTTTTTTTTTTTTTTTTTTTTTTTTAAAGCAACACTTTGAAACCTTTGGGTCTAGAAACTGTGGATCAAATGCCAAGAAAGACACTTTTTAAAGAAAAGACACTTTTAGATATGGCGTCCTTGTTACCGTCTTCTTGTCACGTGTCAGACCTTTTCTGTTTATTTATACTTTAAAGAGAGAAAAGTCACTTTTTCTTTCTCTTCTTCAGGTTCTCTCTCACTGTGGTCCTTCTCATTTCAGAGAGCCAGATGTTCTGCTTTTTTTTTTCTTATTTTAAAGGCCTGGCACTGAAGCAAACAGGATAATTTATTAATCTAGCACAGCCAGGTTTTTAATCAAGCTGCCCACTAGCGCTGAAATGATAAGTCAGTTAACTGAAGTCATCCTACAGAAAATTAATCAACGGCAGATTTTAATAGTCTAAACTGATTCGTTGTTTGTTGCAGAAAATTAGAACATTCTCTGGTTCCGGCATCTCGCAATTTTTGCTGCTTTTTTTGTTTCATATCATCAGAAATTGAATATTTTTGGAGTGTCGGACAAAACAAAGAATCTGGACATGTAATTTCTCCGTTTCCTGATTAAACCGTTATCGTACGGAGTCGACAGGTCATTCATTCTTGACCTTGTCAACAGCTGCCGATGAAAACAGCCTCTGCTCAAGGTCAACTTACTCGCTTTGTGGTCAGACCTCTCGGCCAGGGGCCGAGTGCAGAGCGACAGATATATGGTCCTCGGCCAGGAGCCTTTTACGAGGGCTCGTCCTGACAGAGACTCCCTTATGTAAGCACTTTGCCCTGCACACCGGTCTGCAGGAAGATGAATTTGCCACTTAAGGCCTCGCAGCGAAGTGAACCTCGGTCGTTTAGTTGGCTTGGAGCAGACCGAGGTCCGGGTAGAGCATCCTTTAGGCATCGCCAACGCCTCATCCGGGGAAATCTGGACTTTTTTTCTGGGAAGGAAAAACCCTCGTAGTTTATCCTCCTCCAACACTTGTGCTCCTTCCTCATCAGCAGGTAACAGGTCAGAGGGCCTGACCTCTGACCTCTGGCCCCGTGTCCTTCTCCATGATGTGAGCGCTGCCGTGATTCCCCGTTTCCTCACCAGAACGCTGGCGTCTGGGAACCCAGGGATTGATCGATCAATCGCGCCGCGGTCGCGGTCGCAGTCGCAGTCGCAGTCGCCGATTCGCCATCAGAAAGTCAGAGCTTCGCGACAGATGACTTCTCGTGCCCGTACGAGTAACGTATGATGGATCGTGGTCATCATGGAGTCGTTTCCCGATGCATCCTTTCCAGCGCCTCGGGGGAAGAAAAAAAAAAAAATAACGCAATCAATCTGCACATATGTTGATACTGACCCCTAGTTGTTAAAAAACGCATTGTTATTTAATCAGCAGGGAAAATGGGATCGTCTGATGAAGCTGCAGAAACAATGCACGTCAGGAGACCTTGAGTTGGGATTGTTTTCTTATCGATCCATCTGTTTAAAATCATTTCGATCAGTTCGATTAAAGCAATTATTTTCAGCTCTACCCTCTGTACATCGGCTGCTCGCCGTCTCCTGCCTGTCTCTCGTTTGTCTGATAACCCCCCCCCCACCCCGACCTTTTAACCAAAGCTCACTAACAATGAAAACACGGCTTGTACAAAGTTGAGAGCGCTGCTGTAACGACACTGTGCGTCTAAGCTTCTTCTCCTTAGAGTTCGTCTCAGTGCTGAATACTGTATAATGTTGTAGCAACACATCCGGTGGTCAGTTTTTTTTTTTTTTTGTGACTGCATACTTTTATGGAAACGACTCGAAATAAACTGTAAATATTTGTACATGAAATTTTGTTGGATTTCTGTACCTACTTCTGGCTGCAAGCGCACACACTCACACACACACACACACACACACAGAGCGAACAGAACATCACAGTCAGGAGGTTTTCGCATCAGGAACTGCAGTGACATTTCATCACTTTTTGTTTGTTCTCTGAAAAATACAACTTCTGAGAAAAGGTGCAGTGGAAGATAGACGGGGGGGGGGGGTGTTCAGGCCTGCTCTATACTTGGCCTCGGGTCCAGATGGGACCGAGGCCAAGTACAGAGCAGTGGCAACTGGTCAAGGCCCCGTTAAAACACCGAGGGCCCCCGGGGCCAGAACTTTTTCCAAGGCCGGGAAGGAATTAATGAAGGATGCTTCATGAATTCCTGTTGCTCAGCAACAACAAATGCTAGAGACACTACCCAGTCAAGTAAAGTTGAATCATTATTTCTCTGTAAATTAATTCACCCACAGATCAGAGGAGAGAGGTCTTGACGCGTTTAAGTTCAGCAGAAGGTGAAAAGGCTTTTTAGGTTATATCATCAAAATGTCAACTGAAAAAACAACCTGCTTCACAACACACACACACACACACAGACAACGGGGGAAACTGCTGAGCTGAGATGATAAATCAGTGTGATTTTCCCGTTTTCTTGCTGCTGCCGCCTTAGAAAGAAACGGTCACATGAAGAAGCAGACTATGTCCATGGGGACATGGGGACATGGGGGCAATGGGGGGGGGGGGTTAGAAAAGGAAGGAACCATCAACTGGAAGTTTCTGCCAACATGGGTTGAATGCAGCATAAGCAAGTTAGCAAGTTAGCATGTTAACAACGCAACAGCACAGCTGGGGCTGATGGGAATTCAGCCGTTAGCTCACCAAGGGAAACATGGAACAAGGCCGAAACTTTGAGGTGGATGAAGGAAACGAGTGGGATTCGTCCTGTGGGGAACAGGAATGATCCACGGGCTCCGTCTGAGCGTGGTTCTTACAGCCAGAGCCTGAGGACGCTTCGGCTCCAGATGGGTGTGTTGTCGTCGTGGCGTTTTACTGGACGTCACGCTGGTCTGGTGCTTCCCTCCATCAGAACAGACCGGCATTTTTCCGTCTCCTCGTCCCTTCGGCGGGCGCCTCCTCACCGTCCACCTCCCTGTTTCTCCGCGTGGATGGTTTCGGACGCGCCCTAGGACTCCCAGCCTCTGACGGCGAGCTGGGCAGACGCTTGCCTTGTGTTGTCCAGAAGTCGCCTGAAGTCGGATTCAAAGAAAAGAAACTGGATTCAGTCGCTTCTCCAGCTGGATTCATACCAAAATCCGTTTATTGACTTCAGGCTGCACAGCTGGAGAAACAGGGAGGTGTGGGCGTATACGCCCGGTGAGCAACTTTCAGAGGAACTCCCACGGCGGCGTCTTTATTTGCAGGTTCTGGTTCTGCCCGATTATGCCATTACTGCGCCGCCAGCTTGGCTAAAACAAAGGAGTCTCTTTAGCTGAGGTTTAGCTCCCCCCCCAGATCCGTCAGCCTCGGCACGTCAGTGGCACCGATAGTCTGAAACGTGAAGCCTCGCCGCCCCACGGCTCGTCGGAGCCGGGTGCCTTCTTTGCATCACGTTGGGATGAGGAGGGTGAAGAGGCCCGGTCTGGCGTCATGTGACTACATTTGACAGCAGATCTTAATTTGAGACGGAGTGAGAGGGTTCAGCGTCTGGGTCGGGGGGGGGGGGGCGTGGTCTTTACTCCGATAATTGGGAGGAATTTCTACATAAAAAGAAAAAAAAAAGGCCTGTAACTCAGAGGCTGATATTCTCTTCCCATCCCTCTCCGTCCTTTTCCCCTGCCTCTCGCAGACCTTAATTAAATACACAGATTAATGGAGGAGAAAAAAAAGAAAGGAAAAAGAAAGAAAGAGCCGAGAACCGAAAGGAGTGGAATTAATTACCGCGGAGTACGGCCGACATGCTTGAAATCCCGGCCTGGAGTGGCTGGTAATGAGCTCCCCCAGGGTGACGGGCGCTCGCGGAGCAGCGCTCAGCTCTGCACCGAGCAAAAGAAGAAATCCAGGCATAATCTGACGGGACCGGGGGGAAGTGATGGGGGGGGGGCTCGGTCAACGTGTTGACTTTTCTTTGTCATGATCAGCGTGTCCGGGGCTGTTAGTTCCCGGAGATTTGGGTTTTAACCGTCACGCTCATTTGGCTTCCAGCTTTCCAGTTCAACACAAGAAAAAAAAAAAAGAAATACTAGATATGTTACTTGCACGTTACTTGGTTATTTAGGGAAACGGATTGATTCTTCAGAAAGGCCGCGACACGTCGCCGCTCCCCAGCTGACGGCGAACGGAGCCGCGGTCTCGACGACGCCGGTGGCGCTTTGTGCCTGAGGGCAAACGTCAGGTTGTACCCCCCCCTGGCTGGGGCCGTCGTTGGCGGAGGCTTGGACCCCCCTTCTGGCCCAGGAGAAGCTCAGTGTAATCTGGGTCATTTTCTTTTTCCGAGGAAAAGGTCAAAGTCTGGACGAGGCGCTCGGCCCGACGGCGTCGGAGGATCGGACCCTTTTTTCCCCTGTTCCAGGCCTGAAGCTTTAGAGGCAGAGCCGCCGCTCCCTCGTCTCCCTCGTCTCCCTCGTCTCCCTCATCGCCCAATGGACGACGTGGGTTCAACGGACGACACATCTTGTCCCATCTGAGGCTTATTTAGCTGTAACTGGGACCAGTCACGGCCAAATGTAAATGGACAGTGACAGTTGCCGATGTTCACCCTTCTGACTTAAATGGGTTATGGATTAAGATGAGAGCCGCCTCAGTTCACGCGACGTTTTAAAGTGAACTGTGTGTCTAACGTTCAAACCTGCACTGATCCATATTTTAATCGAGCAGTGGATTCATTGTCCTTTGGAGCAGTTGCTCTACAGCTCTACTGCTTTGGCCTCTAGTTTTGGGTTTTAACATTACATTTTCTGCACCGTTAGGGGTTAGGGCTAGGGGTTAGGGGTTAGGGCTATATCTCAACACCTCTAACCCTCCACTAACCATTCAGTTCGCCGTCTTCCAAGCGCAGAGGATCGGACGCCTGCTCCCACCGTGGACTCTACCGGTGTTCTGAAGTTCTGTCTGTTTAGTATTCCACATTCTCTCAGGTCAATTGAACCAGAGCCCGACCTAAAGCGAGGGGAGACCTCTCACTTTAATTATTCTCATTTACGATTCAACTGAAAAAGAAAGAAAGGAAAAAACAGGCTCGCTTGTCTACGTTCCCTCTGTTTTTCCAACCCGGTCGATATTTCATGCTCTTGATCTGAGAAAACTTTGTACCTTCTGTGTTCAAAACTGCTGTAAAAATCAATCTTTATACACTAACCTGCTCAGCAGCTAACAGCAGACAGACAGTCAGAGACCAGCTTGTGAACATGGTGGAGCATTTAGCAGCTGAAGAGACAGAGGTTTACCTCAGGAGATGGTGGAGACCAAAACCAGAGCTAAAAGGAGAGGGGGGGTACCGGTCCTATATTCACCAGGTGGACTCAGAGACCAGATCCAGAAGAGGGATCATGTTCCTCTGTAACTCACTTTTCACTTTAAAAAGTTCAGTTTTCATGTTGAAAAATAAGATTGTAAAACGACCAGTGTTGTAAATCTCATGATACCACAGCATGGGGGACGATTCGGAGAAACTCAGCAGCTCTTTGGCGTTTTCCTTCTCACTGCATCTCTCTTTGTTTTTTGTCAGATGAAGCTGCTGCCATCGCCGCTGGCAGGCCGCTGGGGGGGGGGGGGGGGGCGGAACAGGAGCCTGTTTGTTCTCCGATGGGAAAGGTGAATAAGATCGAAACCTGGCTGGGAGGCCGTCCCACTCTGTGTACTCAGCGCCCCCCCCCAAAAAAAAAAAACCCGGCCCTGTGTTTCTACTGTGTGTATGTGTGTGTGTGTGTGTGTGTGCGTGCACTGAATAACCTCGGCACGAGGGCTTTGCAGGGAGATAAGAAGCATTAATAAACAAGAACCAGAGCAAAGAGGAGAGAGACACATTCAGGGAAGGGGGCCAGCATCAGGTGGGGCCAGGAGCCAGGGGCCAGGAGCCAGGGGCTACGACCTGCTCCGTGTTTACCTGACACACAGGTGATTCAGACACCTGACAACACAGACACACACACACAGGGCGTGATAGATAGCTCTCAACTCATAACGCATCTTTTTGTGAGAAAGCTTCTGTTAAATAGTTTCATAAATACATATGTTGTCTGTTTATACACAGTGTTAGAGAACCAGACCTGATCCAGACCTGTGACCCCCCCTTCCAGCTCCAGCCAGTTTAGCCGCACCTTATTCGCTTTTCTTCCCCCCGTCTCGGCCGAGACGACGAGTGAACACGTCGGTCTCCGATCCGGAGCTTGGTCCCGTCTGGTCGGGCGTGAAACCGGACCTGTACAGCCGATCGACGGCAGCCGACTTATGGGATCAGGATCACTGCCTTGGCCTCTGGGATCCACCGATTCAGTCTTCGACGGTGGTTTTTCCAGCACCAGAGGTTCCAGCTCTCTGTCTTCCATCAAGTCCAAATCGATGCCAAAAAACTATTAATGCAGCTTTAAGTTGCTCTGGACGATTCTTTTTTTTTGTAGGGATTTGTTGCGGACAACAGGATGCGAAGGTAGAACTGGAACGAGGCCAAACACCTAGAGCTTTCAGAAAAGGTCCGACAGACCAGGACGCTTTTCACCAAGGAGCGTCCGACTCACCGGCTCAGTTGAGATCACCCTGTCCCTCTTTCTCTGTCCGTATCTTTCTGTTTTCGATGGCGGAGAAGCGGCGCCCACGGGTGACGTCGGCCGGTTGGTCTCCTAGGAAACCTCTCCGGTGTGAAACCCACTTGGTTTCGAGGAGGACGGGTTCGCCGGAGATAAGGGCCATTTCGTCAGCGTTACCGGCGGAGACCGGCGTGTAGCATCTGCCTTTTTATCAGCGGGGAGCAGCAGAGCCGAGCATCTCGGTCAGTCACGATTGCATTTCCATGGGCACAGACAGGTCGGAGGAACCCCCCCCATGTCTCTGCTCCTACACAACCCCCCCAGACTGAATGAGACACGTAACAACATAGCGGCCTTGTTTGTGGTCGTTTTAAATATCTTTTCGGTGGTTTTGCGTCTCCTTGTGGCCACGATGCTTTTTGTTCATTTTCGTGACAGTGGTTTCAGACAGAGGCTCTGGTCCCGGAGCCCCGGGGCCCCTGGGCCTCGACCACTCTGGCCTCGGGACCACTGCCCCAGGGGATCACAAATCTATCTGAGCTCACAGCAAACTCCCCTCAATAATCTTGTGTTAAGTATGAGAATTTAGAAATCGAAGACTGTGCCAGACGAGTGCATCTTCTGTGTCTGAGTGTTTTTCGTATTCTGGTCGCATTCAGGCTCTGATCTGAAATAAGCAACAAATAGGATTAAACATCAGAAAACCTAAGAGCGGCACCAAATAGAGAGGAAGTCTATTCATGCCATTATCTACAAATGTGAACTAATGTCCCGCTGGATTCGGACGACTTAGTCTGTTGATGTGTCTCTTCTGCAGACTCCCTTGACTCGTAACGTACAAACCAAAAACACAGATGGAGGTTTTAGATTTTTAATTGTCTGGACCACCTTCAGAGGGAGAATGATGCTAGAAGTTTATGACAAAAACATTGTGATAGAATTATGATAAGTAACATTTCTCTTCCCATCTGGTTTGTAGCTCCGCATATCGCTGCCTGTTTTTTTCCCCCCTCAATTCATCCTGCGGTGTCTGCCTGGCCCTCGCAGCCGCTCCAGGCTTGTTTTCAATCATCAGATCATAGCTCATCTATGAGCGCAGCCCCCCCCCCCCCGCCACTCTCTGTCTCGCCCACATCCTCCTCTTCCTCGGTGTCAGTCATTATGATCCATTTCAGGAGACGGTAAACATCCAGCGCCGCATTCAACAGGCGTACACACGGGGTTTTTTAAAATTAATTTGAGGAGGAGGAGGCGGGGCGACCGCCGTGCCAACAAAACACTCTGCTCCCCGTAAACACTGGTGCCATGGCAACCTCCGGAGCACAGCATGCAGGTCTCCATGGCAACCTTTGTGTGTTCGTGTGAGTGTCGGAGACACAGTGAGGGGAGAATAAAATAGGAGGGCAAGGACTGAAAGACATCAAGGAAAAAAAACATAAGTGCAAAAAAAAAAATTAGTATCAGTCTGTTCACACTTTTCTACGACTGAAGCATCCAGGGATGAATGATGTGGGGACAAAGGAAAAACAACAACAAACAACAACAACAATCTCCTGACAGCAAACACCTCTTGTTTTCACTCACAGCTCTGGTTACACCAGGTTCTCTTTAAAGCTCCATTTCACAGGTGGAGACAAGCGTCTGATCTGGGGTCAGCGAAGCGTCGGGGGGAGGGACGACACCTCTGTCGCCGTCCGACGCTCAGACGCTCCAGCGGCAGAGCTCCGCCGCCTCACGGCTTCTCATGGTCGTCACTCCGCTCGCTAACTTCATGGCTCCATCTTTCTGCCTTTTACTTGGTCTGGAGGAGATTCCTGAGCCGAGTAAACCGTCGCAGACCCTGCTCTGATCGTCCAACGGGAGGCGTTAATGAGGCGAGCCCACCGCTGCTTCTCCGCCCCCCTGCAGGTCTGGAAGCCAACGGTAGCAGAGAAGACTTGTCCTGGCGGCGGCGGCGTGGCGGCGGCGGCGTGGCGGCGGCGGCATGGCGGCGGCGACGTGGCTTCGGCGATGCGCCTTTTTGCATTTGCTAGCCCCTTAGCCAAACCTCAACTAGTCCTGATGTAAACCTAAACCTGGTTCCAACCTGAAACAAAACCAGGTCTGAACCCTCAAATAATACTTTAAAGTTGTGAGGACCATATGAAATATCCTCACTCCATAAGGTTTATAACTCAGACGGGTCCCCACAAAGATAGAAATACAAACAGGCACTCACCTACACACACACACACACACACACACACACACACAGTTAAACTCAATCTAAAAATGAAAAATAATTCAATTCAAATGAAAATAAACAAGATCTAGAAAAATTTGGTAAAAATAAGTGGATTTGAGCGACAACCATTGTGCTGTTACAGTAACAAGATGAGATGCCCAAAATTCAATAAAGGAAAAAAAGCAGAGAAATTAATGAAAATAACCAAACACAGGCATAAACTGATTTTAAAAAAATATAAATTGTACATTAATATAAAAACAAACTATATGAAAACAAGAAACATCAGGAACCTTAATCCCGACTGGAGGACACATCCTGGTCATGTCTCAGTCTCCGTTCATGGAGGGAACCTGAGAGACGTTGTGGTCACAGATCACATGGAAAACCAGAACCAGCGTTCGTCTACTGGATCGGACGGCTCGCCCGGACAACCTGGGAACGCGAGGGACTCGCATGAACCGCGACTCCGATGATTCTCAGGGAATCTCTGAGCTAAACTGAACCACGGTGCCACACTTCTCATTAAATATGCTGCGACCGGACGCCTGTTCACATGCTTAGAAACATACAGATGAAACTGTTGACTTCCGTCAAAGGCACTTGAGAGTTGACAGGTGACACGAGTCATGTTTCTGCCCCCGAGGGGCTTCTAGAGTCTGGACCAGGGTCCAGGCAGGGGAACGGGTCTCAAGAGACCATTGAACGAAGAGATAAATTAATCCGCTTTAATTTCCTCCACTGAGAAAAAAGAAAAGCCAGTGTTAGCATTAGCAGAAACTTTCCTGCGTAGCACCGTTAATGTCAATGATCAAAAACCGAGCCATGAGGCAGCTGACTCAGAGCTCTCACCAGGACCAGGACCAGGACCAGGACCAGGACCACACCGCTCCAGTTCTTGGATCTTTGCTCTGGCTTCCTGTTTGTCAGTGAATTAACTTTAAAAATAACAGTTTTAAAGCACTGAACGCTTTAAGCCAACTAGACGTACAATACTGTAGCTGCACTGAAATCTTTATACTGTCTAATCTGTCCTATTTTATTTTAGCTTAATTTTATCTTCTGTTTTATTTTGTTTAACTTTTTCTTCCCACTGTCTCTTCCCTTCTTTCTGTGCCTTTTGGTCCATCAGCCCAGTTTGTGCTTAGTTTTTTGTTGGTGTAAGATTCCTCTCAATTAGTCAATAAATTTTAATATCATTTTTGCAGCTTTCGACTCTCTTATGTTGGACCTTCTTTGAAAAGAACCGTTTCAGACGAACAAAATGGAGACAACATGCGACCGCTGACGGAGCCGATGGTAGTTTTAAGAGGAGTCATTTTAATGATGAGTAAATTACACTGGTCATACAGTGAATTTAATCAACACTGTAAAAAGGAATGGTTGGATATTTTGTGAAATTTGCACTTTTGCTTTCTGGGAGGGTTGAATGAGGAGACTGATAACTGATATCTGATCTGAGAGCACCGTTGATCTTCTCTAATTCAGGAGCATCTCCCAAAATGTCAAACTATTCCTGATGGACCGTCAGGGCTGAAACCCCCCCCCAAACCACCACCACCCCTCCTTGCTGCCCAGGAGGAAAATGGGAAAATGGATGGAGGTTGGGGATGACAGCACTTCCTGGTGTTTTTCATTGGCGGGGTTCGGCCCATGAGTCACCGAACAGGATTTCACCGCCGGAGTCCTGGGTTACATCACTCATCTTTGATGGCTGCCGCCGTCCAATTATTATTGTTTTTTTTTTCTTGCAGCCCCTCTGTCAAAAACCGGAGCAGGGAAGGCTCCAGAAACGCGAAAACTTCGGGGTCATTAGTGTGTCGAGATGTTATATCAGCGTTGCGAGATCCTGCAGATCAGACTTTGAAGTGTTAGACACAAAGCATCTGATCTGACATCAGCTTTTTGTTTTTTTTTACCTGATTCTTTTATGAAAATGAAATCTGAATAAGACCAACATTCATTTCATCTTCCCCGGTTTTTCATTTATAAGTTAAATCAAGCATGAAAACAGCAAACATTGGCAATTATGGCCATAAATGCACCTGCTCGTTATTGTGACCCACTTCTAGCTTCACGTGTCAATGTTTTATGTCTTCAGACACCGAACCAGGAAACACAGGCATGGAATTTCTATCTAACTCTTAGTTTTTTTCAGATAAAAAAAAAATCCAAAAATATAAAAATATTCTATGAAACAATTTCTGATAATTAACCCATTTTGGCTTAATAATTCATTTTCAAAAATGTTTTTTTTTTTTTCAGAAATGTTGTAAATATTTTTAAGATTTTACCAATTTGCATCAATTAGTTTAACAATATTTCTTAGATATTTTATCACCAAATGAACACTTTGTTATTTTAGCATAAATAGAATAAAAGTCCTCTTAGAAAACACTGAGGCAGAAGTGTCTCTGAGCTGCTTCTCCATAACACTTCACAAGGTGCCAGGCTTCGTTTGTCGTGAGGGACTCAGGGCTGGTGGGGTGGGGGTGGTGTGAGAGTGGGGGGGTGGAGGTGGTGTGAGAGTGGGGGGGTGGGAGTGGTGTGAGAGTGGGGGGTGGCTGTGGGGGTGGTGTGAGGGTGGGCTCCACGGCTCCATGGCTCCGGTGATGACAGTATCCAATAATATAAAAGAAAAGAGATTGTGAGGGGAGGGGGGTAAATGGAGTTTTATTTATGTTTACCTTCCAGTGCCCCCCCCCCCAATGACATCCCAGGAAATGGATCAGGCTTCAGGGGATGAATGCAGTCAGCAGAGGGCTCTCTCATGTACAGTCAAATGATTGTGTGTGTGTGTGTGTGTGTGTGTGTGTGTGTGTGTGTGTGTGTGTGTGTGTGTGCATTTCTTGGGGGGGGGGGCTCCAGCAGGTATCCTCTCTGGAATAGTGATGAAGGAGAAACCCAGAGGCTGGAAACGTGTGTGTACAGGCAGTGTGTGTTGTCACACCTAACAGCTACCTCTTGGAACTCTGTGTGTTTGTGTGTGTGTGTGTGTGTGTGTGTGTGTGTGTGTGTGTGTGTGTGAGTGTGTGTGTGTGTCTTTGTCTGTGTGTGTGTGTGTCTGTGTGCGCGTGCGATGTGAGCATGCTCAGACCTCTCCCCTTTCACTGTGATTTTAATCACCACACCTTCACTTTAAACTCAGCGGCTGAACTCTGCACCGAGGAAATGTCCAGGAACTAAAGATTAAAAAAGAAAAAAAAAATCACATTATATATTTTATCTCTTTCAGCTCAAACTGTCCTGATGGAATAAAAACGTCCAGTGGCTGAAATATGGGAGAAAAACACTCCGAATGTTTGTGTTTGGTTTTTTGTCAGACGTTTCCATCTAGTGGACGCGAGTAGAACTGAACATCGGAGCCACGAGCTGTTAACGAAACATGGACCAGATGGTGAAATATGAAGCATTAGGCAGTTCACAGAGGTTCAATCTGTTCACTGGCTGTACTTTCAATGAGGGTCATGTTCAGAAGCTTCAGAATGTTTTCAGACTAAACTTTAGATTCCTGCTTCTTGACAGTAATAAATTCCACATTAATAGTTTTCAGTTTTTATTCGGTGTCATAAATAAAAGCTGAACAACTTCAACTGTAATTATATTAAATGTTGGGAATAAAAAGCTGTTATTTGTAACTACTGCCATGGACAGATTGTGAGACAACAGGCCCCTGGACACAGACATACCCCCCCCCCCCATGGGGGAGCAAGTCTCCCCCTTATTCATATGTATGTTCGATATGTTTGATATGTTGACCTGTTTAAACTCCATCTAGATGTGATTCTGTGTGTGATCTCCTGCTGCTCACAAGGTGGCGCCGGAGTTTCACATTTGCTGGAGAGTGGGCCCGTGGTCCGATGCTGAACACGACCAGACGGACGACCGTGGTTCTGGTTCTGCGGCACGGCCCCGTCTCAGGAAGCAGGTCCGGCCTCGTCGGGCTCTCCAGAGGAAAAACCCTCTCGGAGGCCGAGGCGGCGGGTCAAAGCCTGTGGATGTGGACCGTTCACCTGTCCACATACTTTTGGTCATGTGTTTACCTGTGCTTGTACTGATTTATATTGATGTGCAGTAATATGTATGTTACTGCCTTATTTAACACATTCAGCAAACCCGTTATTACCCATGTTATTTCTATATTTGGTGTCTTTCACTTCTGCCTGTTTGTTGTTTGTTTTGTTTTCTCTCTCTCACCTTAGTGTTTATTTACGATCCTTATTCCTGGACAATGTTTCGTCCTGAGCGTCCCAGAGGGGACGGATCTGTTCATTTCAACATTTGATAACAATTGTAATACTAACAATAACTTAATTACATTTAAACTTTCTTTTATTTCAACTTATTCATCTTGTTCTAGTTTTAATAGAACATCGAGGAGTAGGCGATGTGAGACTTTTTGCTTTCGGTATCATGAATTTATTTTATGATCCTATGATATTTATTTCACTTCTATTGTTGACTGTGTGTGTGGATGTTTTCCGGCTTCATCGTTCTGCATCAACAAAGCAGCGTTTCCTATAGTATTTCGTCAGCGTTTATATAAAGTGTATCTGCAGCCTGCTGTATTTCCAGTCTCCAGAGCCGGTTTGATCTGCTGCTTCCTGTCCTGCACAGTGATGAGCTGAAGCTGATTTTTACCTGTTCTGAGAAGCTGTGTCCTCGTTTTAATGGAGCTCAGGGGGGTTTCAGACCGGTGTCAGTCCTGGAGCAAACATCTGGATTGACTCTGGATCAGCCCGGGACGTCTTTACTGTCCTTTAACATCAGCATAATGACGACGGTTCCTTTAGGGTTTTCCTTTTGTTCTGTGGAGGCTGGAGCTCTGCAGCTTCCCTCTGGGTTCATCAAGTTCTTCATTTGATCTTTTTTTTTAATAAATTAGGAATCGTTGTGGTTGTGTTTGTTACTGACTTAAACCTTTAGGATCAATAACTGGGTTTAAATTTCATTTGCACAGAGAATCTCAATTCACCCGAGTCTTTGTTTGAATTAAATATTGTCATAAAAGACTTTTCCCAGTTGTTTTGTTGCTCAAATCACACGCTGATATAAATGTCTGCGTTTTCGTCTTCTTCTAACCTTATCTTTTTTTAAATGCCTTCAAAAGTCACCAGGACATTTCCTCTAGTTTTAAACGTCGACCTCATCTCTTTGACTTCATCCTCATCCTCATCCTCCTCACAGGAGCGAGAGGTGATGTCCCGTGAGCCTCCACACCTCCGGTCCGTCCTGCTCTGGCCCGTTGGTACCAGACGGTGGCGCAATTGTCCGCGGTCGGTCCCGGTGGCTCAACATGAAAAAAACCAAACGGTCACATGTCGAAAACACCGTTTCTAAGGACACGGCAGCATATATTTAATGTAACTACTGGTGTTTGGTTGGGTTTTTTAAAATGTTGGTTTGATTCTTTAAGACACGAAAAACAATAAACTAACGACAAATCCGATAAACAAAACAAAGCTCGAGCTTTTCCGAGGGAAACACCGAGCGACCAGTGGATTCTTGTTGTGTTTATGTTTATTTCATCGACACAGATCTTCACATTGTCGTCGTGAAGCAAACGAACGTGGCAGACGAGCGGGAGCGCGGTGGCGGCCGCGCGTCCACGGCACCGCGGGACCCGGATCACCGGGGCAGCGGCCGGGAGCCGCCGCCTCATTGGCACAGGTCCCGGCGGGGAGGAGCGTAGCGGGGCTGCCTCCCGTTTTGCGGTCGTGTTTTCTCAGCCTCACAACAGAGCAGCTGCAGCGGCCATCGGGAGAGGAACGTCCGACACGAGCCGAGGGACCGAAGCGGAGGGCTCCGGCTGGACCTCAGTCCCGGATCCGCCGCAGGGGAGCGGGACGCAGACCGAGTCTGTCCGTGCGCGATCTCTTCCCCGAGGGCGACCGGTTCCGGACTGAGTCCGCACAGAGGACCGGTGGAGGTCCGGGATCGTCGCTGTCCCTCCACACTGTCCTTTCGGGGCGGGGAGGGGGGGGGGGGACTGTGGAGCCTCCTCGTCGCCAAATGGGTGTGAGCGCGCGAGGAGAATACTAATGAACGGCGCGCTGCGTCCTGCCGACGCGCACCGCGTCCCCCGCCGCCGCTGAGGGCCACAACAGAGCCGACCAGCCGTCCGGGGCGCGCCGGGACCCGGCCGCAGCTCGGCCGCAGCTCGGCCCGAACCGAGCCTCTTTCTTTTTCTTTTTACATGATTTCACGAGCCGGGTCTGAGCTCCGGGAGCCGCGCTAGATCCAGGACAGATCCGAGAGAAGACGCCGACGACATGGGCAACAGCTTCTCCAACATCTCCGCCTTCCAGTCCCTCCACATCGTCATGCTGGGGCTGGACTCCGCGGGCAAGACCACGGTCCTCTACAGACTCAAGTTCAACGAGTTCGTCAACACGGTGCCCACCATCGGCTTCAACACGGAGAAGATCAAGCTGAGCAACGGCACCGCCAAGGGCATCAGCTGCCACTTCTGGGACGTGGGGGGCCAGGAGAAGCTGCGGCCCCTCTGGAAGTCCTACAGCCGCTGCACCGACGGCATCATCTACGTGGTGGACTCCGTGGACGTGGACCGGCTGGAGGAGGCGCGCACCGAGCTGCACAAGGTCACCAAGTTCGCGGAGAACCAGGGCACGCCGCTGCTGGTCATCGCCAACAAGCAGGACCTGCCCCGGTCCCTGCCCGTGGCCGACATCGAGAAGCAGCTGGCCCTGCACGAACTCACGCCCTCCACCGCCTACCACGTCCAGCCCGCCTGCGCCATCATAGGCGAGGGGCTCCACGAGGGCATGGACAAGCTGTACGAGATGATCGTGAAGCGGAGGAAGTCCCTGAAGCAGAAGAAGAAGCGGTAACGGCCGCCGAGCGGGGAACCGAGCCCAGCGGGATCCAGGTTCCGCGGGCGGTTCGCCGCACAGGTTCGGACCTTTGCGGTGATTGTGTTCTTTTCTCTTTTACGGATTAAAAAGCTGTCGGATGCTGTGAAGCCCTGCTGAATGATGCTTTTGCACACAGGAGGCTGCGGGTTAGAAATATGAAAAATGTGTAACCAAAAAAATAAACAAAAGACTAAAAAGAGGAGAAACTTGAAAAGGACTCTTGAGACCTGCAGCGGGAGGAGGAGGAGGAGGAGGAGGAGGAGGAGGAGGAAGAACAGGCTGGCCTGTTCATCTGCTGCTCTATCAGACTCCAAAGCTCCCGTGCTGTTTGCTCCCCCTGGACTTTTCTGGAGCAGCTGTGTTTCTCTTTCCCTCCATCCACAGCACCTGCACTGTGGAGACACTAGTTTGATTTTGCACGTGGCTCAGATCACTTGTGCCCCCTGCTCTTTTTTTATCATCATTATTATTTTTTTTGGGGGGGGGGGTGCAGACATCTGTAGTATCAGGCTTTGGTTCGTGGATGTCAGACTGTTTCCTGGAGCATTGAAGTAGCCTTTCCTCTGTATTGGGGGGGCTGAGGATGCAGCGTCCACTACTTTGCACTTTTTTATTTACTAACGAGACAGTAGAAAAGTACACTGTAATAATAGAGGAGCAGATCCAGGGGCTTTATGTACCACAAAAGCAGAATTGAAGTATTTTTTGAATATTAAAAAGATTTAAAATCCACGGCTCTGGCGACTGTTCTTCATTTACATGTGTCTGAAGTAGCAGCAATGATGATGATGACCATGAGGGCCGCTGACCCGACTGACCTCCTCGCCAGGATCAGTTCACGGGTGTGAGGTCACAAAGGTCGCGGGGTTCCACAGAGCAGAGGGTTAAACTGGGCCTCGGCGCGGGCTCTCATCTCCCTCGATGTTCGTGGCGAGGCCAGAGCTCGTTTGTGAAATTTATGGTTCTGCATTGCGGTGCCGTGAGTTCCGCAGGGGAACCAGTGCTGGAGCTGGACCGCCGGGGGGGCAGAAGCCAGTTCACATTCTGTTGTCGATAATGGGGGGAAATTCTCTGTTTGTGCATATGAATTAGTTTTTTCATTAATAAATAATCTGTCGATCATTTTCTCCATTCAGTGACTAGTTGGTCTGGTTCAGGAATAACAGAGTGAAAATGTGCAAAACCGAACATCGTATTTAAACATCTCATCGAAGGAAACCAGCAAATACTCACGTCTGAAGCTGGAACCTGATAATTTCGAACATTTTTCTCAAAAAAATGGCTGAAACAATTACTAGGAATTATAATTTGTACCCTCACATGGATATTCCTGGCTTCCTGTATCTGTCAAGTTTGCCACTAGTAAAAGCTCCTCTGATTGGTTCAGTGACTGAATCCTTGCCGTGTGTAACCAGAGATCTGTGGATGTAGGTGGTGGACGAAGCTGCTCCTCCCAGGTGGAACAGTCCACCTGTGGTGGAGAGTAACTTACCAAAGTCTAAGTACATTTACTCAAGTACATTTTTGAGCTACCTCTCCTTCACTTGAATATTTTATCTCAACACATTTTAAGTGGGAAATTTTTCTTTTTACTGCACAACGTTGATTTTTTAAAAACTGTGTCACGGCCCATTGACGCGTTTCATACGTCTATGAGCTGTTAGTTTTAACCAAGGAGACATTTCCCCTCTAAACCTCTCACATGGTTTCATTCCAGTTACTCGTTAAACCTCCAGAGGTCGAATGATCCAATATTTGACAGTAAAAGATACGAGAACTGAAAAAGGATTAAATGTATCAGAACTGTTTTTTCTTCCTTCTTCCTCCATTAATCATCTGAAGATTGTCCGACTGGGAAACACTTGACTGAACCGAACATAAAGTCGTTAAAACGTAAATAAGAACAGTTTAATGCAGCTGAAGCATCGATGACTCAGGATCAATGATCTAATATCAGAATCAGATCAGCCACGGGAGACAGTTTATTACGTAACCAGCGCTTTCACCTCTGAAACTTGAGCTTCACCTAACTACAATGGTTCTGTACTTTTACTTCCATCAGGTTTTAATGCAGGACTTTTCCCTGGTGTTTAACTTTTCCATGGTGATGCCACTTTTTCCGTCACGGCTGGAGTCACACGTGTGAACCTTTATGAATCTGTGGTATCTGACGGTTTCATCTTCTTGTCATGCGAAAAATATATTTTTTTAAAAATTGCCATCAGCTTCATCGGCTAATGAGATGAAAACACTTCCCTCTTTAGATTAAAAAAAAAACCAATTGAAAACACAGACAGAAAACTAAATATAAAAGGACAAACCACTGACTTTTGTCATGTTCAAGACGAAAGGAAAAAAAACTACTAACAACATGTTAAACTACACACTGTGGTTAATTTGCTTTTTATAGCCCTTTAACTACCAATCAGATTAAAAACCTTAAATAACCGTTGCCCATTTTCAAAGAGCAGACTGTGGTTTTCATTCGTTTCAGTTGCTGAATCTTGTTTCAGCTCAGTAACCAGTCAACTTTGTATTAACTCTATTTGTACAACACTTCTGTGTTGTAATGTCGTCCAGGAGCTGAGACTATTTATCCATCAATCAATAAGCCGACTGACATATAAGTTGTTTATTAACTATTGTAATAAGTGATTCATCATTCAAGATGCTATTAAGCTGCAGTGTTTAAACAGCTCAGATGTGAATATTTACTGGTTTTCTTTGTAACTTTAAAATCTTAGTGTTTTCCACTGTTGTCAGACAGGGACCACGGATCTTGGACTCTGGGTGATGGAAACAGGGTTTTTTTCCCCAAAGTTTTGGCCTATAAAATGTCAGAAAATGATTAAATGAGAAAATAATTGTGATTTGCAGCCATAATCCAGATTTTCAGTTTATACAACACTGTATTTTCACACAGTCCTTACACAAATAAGCTAAATCTCAGGTTGGCATGAAGGCCGGAGACTTTCTTTCTATTGCACTACAACATGTGCAGAAAAATAGTGGAAAATAAGCAGTAATATAGATTCTGTGTGGTAAAAACCACCAGTCTGGTCTCTCAGGTTAACAGGGTTAACACCGTTTACCTGCACAGACTTTTCCTGGTAAAACCCTGAAAGCGACAAGTCGACACAGGACTAGTTTTACCTGACCTGACGTGATCACCTGAAAATGTGACTCAGCAGCTCAGTGATTTGGTCATTTTTTCTCTTTCCTTTTTTTTGCCCCGAGCGAGGACACCACCAGAACCCCACCGGAACCGATCCGTTAAAAGAGAACCTCTGTGCTGAGAATGAAGCGGGTCACATATTCAGTAGCCGAAGAAGGTTTTCTATTCAAAAAACAAGCTCAACAGAGAAACCTCCTGTCATGTTGTCTTCAATATTCAGAGACAAAGCTACTGCAGTTTTGTTGGTGAGTCTAAACCAAATACTTGCGTTTAGTCAACCCTGAACTACGAGGACCCAGGTCTTAGAGAGTCTAAATGCACTGATGTAAAATGCATTGACGAACTGACTAGTTTTACTTATCGTGCCACTAGTCTTCTATCCCAGTAAAACACAGGGTTTACCTCCATCCAGCAGACATTTCTAGATAATCACACATTCATCGTTTTTAGCAACGCTTGAGCTCTGGTCTACCAATTTAATCCAGAACTAAATAACCCATCGCAGTGACTGCGATGACTTTTCCTAAGTATATTGATGGTCCCCAGAGGATGAACCCCAATGAATTTGGTGGTCCCGTGACTTTTCCTGTAGCGCTACCATGAGGCTGAATTTGACACAGACATTTGTGCTGGTGATCCCTTAACTTTTGAAAAAAAATTTAAACACACTAGACTAAGACCACGAACATGCTAAAGCTGCTAAAAAGTCAACATGTTAGCATTTAGCTCGCAGAGCTGCTAGCATGGCCGTACCCCCCCCCCCATCTCATATGGTGGCATTAATACCCCTTAAAAATGTGAACATTTCATCGGCACCGTCGTTTTCATGCTTAAAATAAAACTAAGTTACTACTTCAGCCGTCAGCGGAGGACGTTGCCTGGTAACAGCTGGAACCAAAACCTTACATCCGTGAGGATTAATGACCCAATATAAGATCTGTGGGGTTATCTAAAAATAACGCACACCCTCTAGCCAATCAGACGCCGGTATTCCCTGCGGGTGGTGTCTAATTGCCAGTGCATACGTTGAACGCTGTGCTCCTACACTGTCAATGGTTTGTCTCTGCAGATTTTGTGCCCATGTAGAGTCAGTTTTGCCTGATGCTTTAATCGATCACTCTCACACGCAGATATCTAAACTTAAAAGATCAATCGATCGGTCGATCGGCTCTGGAGTCCCTTCACGCCACAGCAGCAACAGGAAAAGCTATTTTCAGTTACATTAAAATCTCATTTCAACAGGTTTTAAGATGGAAACCCAACATCTGGGTTGTTTTATGATTCCTCATAACTGTCGTCTATTTAAAGTCACTGGTAACAAAAAAAAAAAAAAAAGAAGAACAAAAACGCAGCCAAGTTGCTGACGCTTCATTAAAAACCCTCATGTTTGATGCTGTTTAATGACAACGGGCTCAGAAAAAACCCAAGAAAAAAAAAGTGGTTTCTCACAAGAAAGAAAAAAATGAACAGAAACAACCCTGTCATGTCAGGACTGGCCGTCGCTATGGCAACAGCGTAGCAGGACCAGCCCAGTCCAGCCTCCGTCTCCGTCTCCGTCTCCGTGGTTTAAAAAACAGATTTCCCTTCTCGCAGTCATTAACGGTTGTGTTTTCTTTGAGAAGACATCACCGGGAAAATAAATGTCTTCATCCCTTCGGTTAATGCAGAAAAAAAAGGCGGCCCTCAGATTTTCTGCAGATATTCTCTATCATCTTCCTGCAGCTCCTTTTTGAAGCTAAACGATGTTTACGCCGAGTAAAATATTAAAAGCC
Organism: Istiophorus platypterus; assembly: GCA_016859345.1. Taxonomy (NCBI): domain Eukaryota; kingdom Metazoa; phylum Chordata; class Actinopteri; order Istiophoriformes; family Istiophoridae; genus Istiophorus; species Istiophorus platypterus. The sequence continues at coordinate 1,837,651 of CM029122.1, read as the reverse complement.
AAGCCGGGCTTTTCTTCATGTGCAACCCTCCCCCAATCTGCCTCACACAGTGGGTGTCTTTTAAAGTTCAGGGTTTCAATTGTAACTGAAGCGGTGTCCAACAAAACAAACATAAATAAGTAGAATGGGTTAATGTGCTTTCTATAGTATTGGAAGCATAAACAAATCGGAAATCCCGTGTAAACCTCTGCATACATTTTCTTTCCTCTATAGATTCCTGATACTTTCTGATTTAATGTGTTGTGAATCTTTACTGTGAACAACACTTTGCTGCTGTTGACCAATGTTTGATTGAATAGAAATATAGATTCAATTGATTTTTAACTTAAAAAAACGAAGAAGTTGGCAATGGCTTTTTAATCTCCAATAACGCCTTTAGGTATTTCATTGAGGCTAAATAGAGCAACGACCTTCACAGATTAGGACTGTATGTAGCCTGAGAGGCAAAACTCAGGGCAAAACCACCTCTCTCCTCTGGTCGGTAGTAGTAGGACAATGAGAGACACCAATGTTCAGTGAGATATCAGTGTGTAAACAAACCTATACAAGCTTTAGGTTGACGTCTATCGCTGGTCCGACAACGCGTCAATAATAAAACCCATCAGTTAATCATTATTCAGCCTGAACTCGTCCCCAGGCTCGGTTGTGTTTACTCCGTTGACACCGGGTTCAGCTGGAGTTCGATTCCTGGAAGCCTGAGTGTGGTGTTAAAGGTCAGCTCATAGCTGAAGAGCTGTATGCTCAGTGCTATGTTCATTGGTTTGTATTGCGATAACAATTGAATAACAATATGAGGCTATGAGTGTGTTGCAAACCTAACTTTATGTGCATGTACTTCTTTTATGTGTGAATATTAAGCGAGATGCCGGGAAATCGCCTGAACCCTGTTGTGTTCCTCCATTCGAAGCCGGCGTCTCTCTGCGTTTGACCCATTTGTCAGATAGAAACGGGCTGAAGCTGCTGCTAGAAATATTTTAAAAAACCCTCTGAAGGCCACATGTGTACGGCACAGTTGGCTCCGCGAGCGGCCTATAAAACCAGACGGCCTCCAAATATACACCGCCCCTGGAGGAGCTCGTCCTTGTTTATGTACGCTGGGGGGGGGCAGATCTGACTTCTGTCAAACACACAGCGGCTGTGACTTCGTAACCTGCAGCACAGAAGCTAAAAGAGCAGAAAAAACTCCCAACACATCTCCAAAGGAAACACCAAAATACAGCGTTTGTCAGTGAATTTTAAAATGACACATGTACTGCAGGCATTTTCTGACCCGATGTTTCCATCAGGACGACGGTTTTGTGGTTTCGTGGCTAATGGCGGCTTTATGACCCACCACTGCTTCAGTCATGGTTTGGTTCTGTTGTCTCTGCGGCTCAGATCAGATGATAGCAGGGTTCCTGCTGTGACCAGGATCACACACAGGGTTCCTCCTTTCCTTTCGTGTTTACAGTTGTGTGCTTTAGAGCCTTTTGTTCTTCTATTGTCGACATCACAGAACATGTCAACCTGTCAAACTCTGCAAAAATGCGGGAAAAAAAAAGGACATGATAAGGTTTGCCTGATGCTTCGCCTGTTCTCTTCTACTATAAACAAACCTCATTGTAAAATGACGCATTTTAGGCTCATTAAGTCGCCAGCGAAACGCGTCTGTTGGGTTAGGCTTAGGGTTCTCTGGCCGATATGGTATGGATATGGATATAGTGGTTTGACCCTGGACGTTAGCTAAAGGCCGGTTTTTGCTTCTGTGTCGAACCGTCATCGTAGCCTGACGTTAACCTCCCAAAAAATGTGTCTACATATTGTGGCCCCGCAGACCACAAGAGCTGTGATTGGTCGGTTCGGTAGTGTCGCATTTCAGGTCCCTCCTCCTTCGCCGTCATCGTACAGACCGTCCCCTCTGACGTCTCCTTTCATTTCTGCGTTGCAGTAAATTCAGGAAAAACTGAAACTGCTGTTCGACAAGTAAATGCCGCCACCAACTAGTGGTTTGGTGGAGTAATTGCAGACTGACTCGAAAACAGAAGCAAAACCGCTCAGGATGGTGTAAGACACTTGTGGTGTAGACTCTCTCCAACCCTCCACTGTAAAGACGTGTATAGATTTAATGATGCAAGTTTTAGGAGGCGGCACAATTAAATATGAGGATGAGATTAGAATGAGATTTAATGCACAGTGAGTTAGGAGCTCTGAATTCTGTTGTAAAAATAAAAACTTGGCCTTGATGCGCTTTGCTAATGGCTGGCGGGACAGCTGATGGTGCTAGCTTAATGGCTAGTCAAGAATAAATTTCCTCTGCCACGGCAAACAAACGTTGGAGTGTTTGTGGAAACGGACGACAGGAAGTGAGCGTTAACCACACGAGCCTTGTGAGTCTGGAGATCATTTGTGTCGCTTCAGGACTTTCTACACATTGGGTTTGACCGTGGAGGCGTCAGTTTGATTTTTAGTTGTAGCTTTGTCTAGGTCGGGTAATAATGATGACCCCGACCGAACCAAACACGTGGTCCCTGCTGCTCTCGCCCTTCCCTTATATTCCACACAGCTTCGGTGTCAGTACCATTTTTTTAGTTGCTGGCTGCATTTCTGAGCTCCCCACCACCTCCTATTATTTGCCTCCTCCTCCTCCGGTCTTTTGTCGGTGTCTCTCTCAACTCTCCAATTATCTACTTAAGGCGGGAGCGGCTCTGTCTGCTGGAGTAAAACAAACCGCTGATTACAGAGCAGCGTCTCTGTGCCGCTTCAGTCACGGCAGAAAATTAAAAGATAATAAGCCGACGCTGTAAATGCTGTCAACGCAGCCAACGCTGCCATTGACTCCTGCTGGGCTACGGTGTTTGTGGAAAACACCAAAAGGCCTCTCAGTTCTGGTCCGAGCCCCTTTGGCCCAGGTTGACCTGTGGTAGGACACAGGAGACGTGACGCTACGGGTCATTTTATACATCACAACGGTGACACATTCTACACAGTGGTGTAAGACCCTGGTGGTACGGCAGGGCCCTGGGTCCAGCAAAGTCTGGCATGAATAGGATATAAATGTCTTACTCCCGCTATATTAAACACACTTTTTCCGGAGCTATTATGGTGATGAACCGTGGGTCAGCTCAGATTGGGAGTTACAAGCTGGAGATGGGGAGCCCCCCCACACACACACCTCTACCCCCACCTCTGGGCAGGAAACTAAGACTCTATCAAGTGTCATCACCAGAAAATTGATGTCTATTTGTCTTAGAACTTGATCCACACTAGGGATTAATGTCAGGAGAACTGGGCTCTGGTGCTGCAGTACTAAAAGGGGCAGCTCGGCATTTTGGGAAATATACATATTTAGTGTCCAGCAGAGTGATCCTCTATTGATCCTCTAACTCTTTGCGAGAGGTTGAGTTTATTTCCTAGAAATATCGAACTATTGCTTTAATATGTCTGTCACCAGTCGCCAGACGCTATGAAAGTGTGACATTAAATCTCCGTAAGAAATAATAGGAACAATAATAAAAGAAACAAATACCTCAAATAAAAATTAAAAATAAACAGCAGGAAATAAATCTGTCGTTTTGTGGAAACGTCACATTGCTCAGCACTTAAACATTTTAATTCAGTCGTACCCATGTAGAGTCAGTACCCAAGGGACCAGTAAAATTAAAAAGAAGAGACATTTAGTTTTGCTCTTGAGTTAAAAAAAACATTTACCATCAGGTGTGTTTTCCTTTTATATTAATACCTGATCTTTAAACTAGATGAAATGGTTGAGGGATCCAATCCTCAAGTTCCAGTTTCATATCTCGTTTGAGGATCTCTGCCATTTTTTGGTTGATTATTTGCATCGACTTATGTACCATTTAAAAAAAACAAAAAAAAAACTTCTTGTCTTTACCGTTTTGAAAAAGTCATGTGTTGTTAATGTGCAAGTCATTTGCAGACAAGCAAACAGAAGCTAGCGATGTTTGTTCAGCCACATGCAGAACAAGCCTCCTGGTGCCTCCTGATTAATGTAATGGAATCAGATTTTGTGGTAGCGCCCACCCCCCTGGAAGACAGATGTAAAATCTGGGTTTACAGAGAAACTACAGCTGTCAGATAAATGTGGAGTAGAAAAAAAAAATCTGGAAAGTCTCCAGAACGTAAATATTCAAGGCACCAACCAAAGTGGTTTTTGAGCAGAGTCCAGAGTTTCTTCACATCGCTGGTTTCATTAAACCAAATGAGACCCGGAGTGTGTGGGACGTTTATCACAGAGAGCTGCCCCCCCCGCCGGTGGATCAGCGCTTTCTTGCTCCTGCAGCTGTTGTTGTGTGTTCAGAGGGGCTGATAAGCCGCGCATTGTTCAGGCCTCCCCCGGCATATGTAGGTCACGCTGGTATTGTGGCGCCTCCTCCGCGCTCTGTACATACCGCATGTATGGCTATGTGTCATCGTTATCTCATCAATAAACAACGGCAGTGGTGCCAGACCCCCCCCCCCTCACCTGAGGGGATGAAGCTGTGCTGAACAGTGACTAGGAGGGAGAAAAAAAGTGGCCCCAAGTTACTTCATCTGACATTTGAAGTAACTAGAGCGACTCTTCACTATATACATTAACTTGTCAAACACAGGTGTAACTAACGAGATTCATTTCAGCTGCAGGTGTTTTAGTTCCCGGGTCCTGGTCCTTGCTTAAACCTACTGGCTGTACTGGGATCATTAATGATATATTAGTTCCACCTGGGCTGAGACAGAAAAACCCCAGTCTCTGTCTCAATTAAAGCCTTGACACTAATTCTGAGAAGGTTTTTAGTGATAAAATTCTGTATAATAAAGAGTCAGCATGCACAGAGAAAGTCTTAACTGACTCATTAGTGGAAACTGGAATCAACTCAGTCTCGTAAAGTCTGTAGTTAGAGGAAAAACTGAACAGGAGAGCACTTTCACTAGGATTATCTGCGATTCCTTTCGGGACGGAGGAGTTATGGTTGACCCGAGTCACCAGAATCGCCGCTCTACGCTTTTACTAAAAAAAGAGTCGCCAGCTCATGCAAGAAAGTCTCTGTACCGGCAGCTCTGTTTGCAACACGCAATACATTTCTAAAGATTTGCAGTATGACCTGGATTTGTCTTTATCAGCTTCACGAGGAACCATCTTCAGTTAAAGTATCTGCCAAGTTGTAAAACCTTGATCCTGAACCTGATAGTTGGTTTTCCTACAATAGCTTCTCACATGTGATGAGAAAATCAAAAGCATGATTAAACTTTATGGTTATGTTTCATAGTGTTGGTTATAGGTAAGCACCAGCAGAGGTTGGTTGAAGCTGATGATTGTGGTCTCGGTCAAACATCGAGAAAGCGGACGGTGACTCAAAGAAAGAGGCAGGACGAGTTGACCTTTAGTATTTGGACAAAACCAGGATCTCTCCCGAACCTTAACTGATGCACTTTGGTTGCCTAAACCTAAAAAACAACACATCACTTCCTGGAAGGTAGAAAGCCTGGCCAGTAAACAATAATCCAGACAGCTGTTACAGTTCATGGCAAAACAAACTGCAACTGATAAAAAGATTGTATAAAGTTAATTTGAAGGTCCACAGACCAGGCTTTATTGGTGCAATCGCACCATTACTACAACAACAACGTCAACGTCTCCATCCCCATTAAGTCTTGGCTGCATTTACACTTGGCTTTTCTGATAACAGATACCAACAGCAACAGATGCACCAAGTGTGTCGATGTCTGCCGAGCTGATTCTGCTCTGCTAGATTTCGTAGGCTGAAGCCATCCAGCTAAAAAACAGAAAACCCTGCAGAAGGTGGTCCTGACCGGAGACGGCACGTGAGAGACAGGAATTTCTTTCCACGGCGTGCTACGTTGCCCCCCCCCGCCGTGAGACGTTCGGCAGCAGGCTGATGAATGTGTCGCCCCGCTGCTGCCGTTTAGTCTGAGAGCAGAAACATGCCTCTATATGGAGACGAGGCCTTCAGGGACACGTGAGCTCTCCTCCAGCCACCGACGCTACCAACAGTCCACACCATTCGTCTTGGCACCAGGGCCCCCCCAGTGCCACACACACATTCACACACCCAGCCTCTGATGATATTCTTTTTTTTCCTCTGCCTGCCTTGTAAAGTGTAGATGAATTATGCATTTTATCCAATGACAAAAGAGGCCTGTCAGACTGTGCATAATCAAGCGGCGGCTTGCGAGGCTGCAGGCAGACATCCGTCTTCTGGAGGTGAACAAAAACCACAACGTGCACGGTCTTGTTCTACGTTCACACAGCAGATGAAGAGTCCGGAGAGCATGAAGGCCTGATTAGAAAATAATCTTCATGTGCATGTTTGTTTGCATTTGCATGTGTGTTTTCTGTGGGGAAACTTTATTAAACTTGACAACAGGCGATTGTATGTCGGCGTCTGAACCTGGTCTGTTCTTGTTCTGGTTTTTTTCCCTCTCATCAAAAAACGGAACTTGAGGCCAGTGAAGTAAAGAGACCTTAAATAATCAAGTTGACTCAGACAACACATGACACATGACACAGGAGATGGTGGAGGGGGGGGGGGGGGGTCCAAACAGTCTCCAGCAGGAAGCTGAAGGTTTAAATCCACTGGGGGGAACTAATGACTGACCAGGTTCAGCTGGAACAGCCAGGTGAGGACGATCAGGTCTTCAGCAGAGAGGAGGAGCAACAGTGACTTAACTCAGGACCCGAATCTGGATTCACAAGCCTTTAATCTGCTCCTAGGTCTGGGAAGATCATGGAAATTAGATTGATAGCAGATTAAAAATATGACGACTTTGTGCACAACAACTGCAAAATGTTAGTTTGTAAGTGTTGAGCTACTGGAGCTGGCGAGTTAACCTCAGGAAACTCTTTGCTCTTGTCAACTACAGTAGTTTTATGAGCTTCTTTCTATTTCATTGGTGCTGAGCTGTTAGCCCCCCCCCCGACAAACACACACACACACACACACACACACACACACACTCAGAGTTCTCATGTATCCAGGATGTGATCTAATGTTATGGATCCTATTTTGGGGGTGGCGGGTTTGTTTTCTTAATATTCATCCTATTAGTTTTAGTGTTGATACTCAAAACAAGACTTTGTATCTAATAAACTATACTGATTTCATCCCTTCTGGACTCCTCAGCTCTCACCTCCCTCAAAGGTCGGAGCCGTTGAGACGTCTCACTTTGTGTCAAAGTTTGACCCCGAGTGATTCGGTTGAAATGTTTCAAACGCTCGCGCGACTGCACCTTTACCGTCCCCGTGGAACGTGTTTTGAAGAACGTGGTCAGAGAGACTGATCTGGGAGTTTCTTACGGTCGGAGTGAAAACCGTTCACATACTTTTCCAGTCGCCGGCTCTCGGCCATCAGAAAGTCCAACCTCGGGACCGGGTACTTTTTCTGATGGTACAGGAACTGAAAACAGAACCAGAGTTCTTTTGTTCCTCCTTCACTGAGGAGGAGGAGGAGGTGCAGGAGCCACTGTGGATTATGATATGAACTTATCGCTCATGTCTACACTGTAAATGACGGTGGCGATGATGATTATACTGTTATGTGCCGGTGCATCATGTCCTGCTTGAATTTGGGGTAAAAGAGTTTTTAGAGTTTTAACTCTGCTGCGTGACGTTGGGTTATTTATGGTCTATAACAGGTATTTGTTATTGCAGAGATCTCGGGCTCCCGCTCTGCCGGCGTTATGAATAATTTTCTCTGCTCCTCCAGAGAGCGAACAGTGCGATGTGAATGGGAGATTAGTGCTATATTGGATTATGAATAAGTTACCTCTGCTTTGAGGTTGAGACTTTGATGTTGAATCGTGCAGAGGAGTGCCGGGGTTATCTGGAAGTCAGTGGGCAGATGAGGGTTGGGTGGGGGGGGCATCTCCCAGCCTCCCTGCCCAGCAGACACACAGAGAGGAAGGGGCTTCCTCCTCCTTCCAGGGGAAACGTCTTTCAGATGGAAATGCTGCAGACTTTTTGTTGCCCCAGTTTTTTTGTTTGCTCTCCGAGCCCCCTCCCACTCACCGGCTCAGTATTCCTTTCTGATCCCTGTCATCCTACGGCTTTTTCCGCAGACTCTGACTTTATCTATTGTTATCTGCGGGTGTTTGCTCTGCTTTTGTCTGAAGCTTGGCACTAACACACACTACTGCTCTGAATTCATAAAAAGAATCCAGAACTAGTTGTTGTTGTTTAAAATCACGGCTTTAACTTTTTTCTTTTATTTCCCAGGTTCCTCCCCACAAGAGCGTGGGAACAAAGGAGCTTCTGGGGGAACTGATCTCAGTGCATCTTTACCTTGAGTTTATTTATGAAGGATTCAGTCTGAGCTGCTCTGGACACACTTAAGGATTTTCCATAGACAAAGCAGTTGTACCAGTGGATCAGCTCAGCCATTAGCACTGTTCACAATTCCAGTTGGGATTAATAAAGTCCTCTTGTCAACTCCAAATAATGTCCTTGAAAATCCAACAGATATGGGGACTGTGTGGAAATTTTCATTTTTAGCTTTAGTTAATCCAGCTCTTTTAAAAAATATATTTTCAAAGCTTGTTGTTTTTTTGTTGTTTGCTTGTTTGTTTGTTTGCTTGTTTGTTTGTTTGTTTGTTTTCTACATACCCCCATGTCATTAGGTGACTGGTGCTTTATCAAACATTGGCCGCTCATCACGATACAAGGTGGTAACATTAGGCTAATATTTGCTAAGTGGCTCTAAAAACAAATGAAACACGATTAAATGTTGACCAGTTTAATTTTATTACAGGTTAAATAATCAAACTATTAAAAACATAAAAGAAGAAAACAAACTAAAAACAGAGAAACAGTGGCCACACTTAAACACGACCAAACCTAGAGCTATGCTAGCAGCTCTGCAGGGCTGTACGTAGCTAAATGCTAACAATGACAATTTTGACCTGCTAATGTTGACAGGTCTAACGTTTACCCTCTTAGTTTAGTGTGAAAGCATGCTAACGTTGCTAATTAGTCCAGCCGAGGCTGATGGGAAAGCCACTGTTGCTGTTTGGGTCTTAAACCAAAAAATTTGCTAGAGCAGAAGTGGGTCGTCAATGGGCTGAACTGTCGGTCGGCTAAACGGTGATTCCGATGGACTTCAGGTTTATTCTGAGCGACGGCCCGGGAGACGTCTCCGACTGGGACTGGAGTTAAACTTTCTGGGTTTATGACTGTGGCTGCTGGTTCCTCCGACTTCTAAAGCCACAGTACACAAGGAAACACCCAGAGCTCGGACCCAGAGGCCCTGACAATCCTCCAAAATCTGCTCTGACAGAAAAGGACATTTCAGTGATTTGGACAAAGTCCAAATAAATGTCCAGAATCCCAGAGTCATGATCATTGAGTTAACCAGTGACATCCATCATGTCGGAGCAGAGCAGCCAGATTGTGAGACGTAATCTGATTTCATCCTCCACGTGTTCGCTGTATCTCAAAAGAGCCGAGCGGCAAAGTCACGGCCTCTGGAACCTGCCAACCTGTTCCGGTTCTGAGAAAACGTACTGGATCGAGGAACCCGGATCGACCCGGAACCTGACCACTGACCCGTAAAGTTGTTTAGGAAATGAGGACACTGCAGAGCACCAGCACACACTCACACAAACTCACACACTCACACACACACGCGCACACACTCACACACATACACACTCACACTCACACACACGCTCACACTCACACACACACACACTCACACACACACACACTCACACTCACACACACGCTCACACTCACACAAACACTCACACCCAGCAGGTTATTGAGTTGCTCTGTCTAATGGCTTTATTGCCTGTTGTTGTTTTTTGTGCACACCTGGCCCAGTGCCCCAGTATTTTTTTTCAGACTTTGATCCTTTACCTTTCCAGGTGTGGGGTTTACAACAGGAGGTGGGTTCTGCTCCACGAAGCGTGAGAAAGCTTTGTTTTCAGGAGCTTCGCCGACTATCCTGAAATTTAAAAACCGGCGCTGTTTCTGCCAGAGAAATGCGACTTTTTAAAAACGCTGCTCGTCTCTTTAGGAAAACTTCTCTTTTCGTGCTCTGGGGGAAGCGTCTTTGGCCTTGTTTTTTCTTCCGCTGGTTTCCTTGAACTATTTTTATTTTTTGGCACAGCTGGAATGAACTGTGTAATTTCACATCAGAATGAAGCTGTGAGCCATTTTCTCCTCCTCCTCCTCCTCCCTACTATTTCTTCATCCATTGCCTAAAACACACACCGTTAGGTGAAGTGTTGCCCTTGTGTTCTGCCGCGGTGACATGTGATGTTTATGGCGACGTTTCACATTCTGTAGCCACCTGATGAGCAAAGATTGCTCAACAGAGACGTTCTTGTTGGTTGGATCCTCGACCTGGACGCTTGAGAGACGGCTGATGCCCGTCAGGCGTCTTTTTCCTCCCAGAAAGGTGAAAGAAGTAAAATAAAGTGACTGTATCTCATCCTGCTTCCGAGTAACGGCTCCACATTCTTCACCAGGCTGAATTCCCCTTTAAAATTCACTTCACATTGAACTGAGTCAGGGACTCGTCTCCCGTTCCCCTAAAAAAAAAAAATAGAGTAACTGATGCTGCTTTTCTCTGTTGTGTCAGTTTTTCTCTTTGCTTTGAAAAGATGAATTGAGAGTAAATTTATAAAATGTTGAAGGAAAAATTAAAGCGTAATATTTGTTAAGTAGCATCAGAGCTTCTTAAACCAGGAACCTGTAAAGAAAAGTTGTTGTTGAGTTTTCACTGTGTGTGTTTGTGTGTGTGTGTGTGTGTGTGTGTGTGTGTGTTTTTTGGGGGGGGGGGGCAGTCAGTTGTATAGAGGAGCTCTCTGGAAGATTGCAGCCTGTTGGCTGGTGGGCGGCGGGAGGGGGGGATGGGGGAGGTCAAAGGTCGGAGCCGACTGGGGCTCAGCCTGGCAGAGCAAACACGAGCCGACTTTTACTGCCTCTCACGGCCACTTGTGTTTTTCTGCCTCGGTCTCTGGAGGGGGGGGTCAAACATTAACCCTTAAATGTTTGGCTGGATTGAGAGTTCAGTATCGAGGGAGCGAAGAGTAAACAAACACCCCCCCTCGTTTCCTAGGGGACGTTGGAACATTTAACCTCAAAGTGTTTGGTGGCTAATTGATGATTTGGGCTAATAAGCTCCAGAACGGTTTTCACATGCTCTCCAAAAAAAAGAAAAAAAAAAAGAATCGGCTGTAATTGACTTGAGACGCAGCCCGTTCGGTCACGGCCTCATCCTATAATGGCGCCCTCGTCTTATGTAACGCGCCGAGCTGGAGTCTGTCAACGGTGCACACGGACGCGGCTGTTATCCAGAGCCTAATTTCATTAAAAGACACGGAGGCAGCGAAGCCAGAAGCGGAGAGCTTGTTAAAAAGGAAACGAATCAAAGTTAAGGAAAATAAACTCAAACGCCGAGTTTTAATTCGCGTCGGTTTACAGGGAGTTGAACCAGTGAGATTATTATTATCATTTTACACATGTTTTTGATCAACGTGGTTTTGATTAGAAAAGACTGACTCTGCTCTTGTTTTCTGGTCCAGGACTGACGTAGTATTGTCTCATGCTCTGCTGAGGAACGATTATATTGAGTAATGCTGTTAGTTTTTTTTGGGGGGGGGGGGTATTAACAGGCTCAGCTGTGGAAATGATCCTAGTTTCACACGTCCTACTCTCTTCTTCTGTGTAAATGAGTTTAAGGACAAATCGTCCTTGAAGGAATTATAGGATCTAATAATGTTGTCTCTGCTACATTGGTCCTGAACGGTGATTTCACACTAATGACAACTTTACTTCCCTCAGTTTCAGAATAGAAGTAGTAAAGATGGAAATAACTAGAAACTGAAAAACGGGCCTTTCAGCACTTTTCTAAAAAAGCCTGTTGAGGAACTAAACTGAAGGACGCCGCTGAAAAAGGGTTAAATTATATTTTTCTGTGGTTCCTCTGCGAAGACCCCAGAAGGGGATTTTCAAAATAATGTCCCTCACCCCGATAGAGGCTGGTTCAGTGTGTATTTCCAGCCACAATAGTGCTGTTGGTCCATGGATCCGCTGATCAGATTTCCATGAAATTAGGTAAAAATTTTCACCTTCCCTTCCCTGGCTCATGTTTCATCATCATGGTACCCGGGGAGCGCCCCCCCCCCCACACACACACACACACACACTCACACACCTCCACCATGCAGCCTCTTCCATTTTCAGTCTGAACATCCACTTAGTCTCGTTGCAGCATCGATGATCTTGATGATGACATGGTTTTATTTCCTTTGTTCCTCTCGTGTCTATACTGTTGTGTATAGATGTACCTAAATCTTTTTTGGGGGGGGGGGCACATTTGTATGGAGAAGCTATTTGTAAAATTTTGAGGATGAATAAAAAATAAATTCTTGAAATTTTCCACAGTTTGAAAAAAAGGTTGTTCACTTCTCTGAAATAGAAACTGTAGAGACACGACGGTTTTCGTTGATCACATGATGTTTCACGTTTGGTAACAATAGTGAGAATTTCCAAATGACATTCTAAAAGCAGAACAAAACAAAACAAAAAAAATTCCCCTTGGTCATCACTTCGGTCAGAGACACAGCAAACACACCGGCCCAAGCTAATCCTTCGGCTTTGTCTCAGTTTCTGCAGAATCCAGGTTAAATCGCAGAAAACGGACCCAAAAAAACTATCAGCTTTACCGACCCTGACGCCTGTCCAGCCCTGAAGCTAACTTTTACTAGCGCTGTGGATGCTTTCTTTATCTGTAATCTTTATGCGTTTTCCCTTCGGGGACCAAGAAATTCAAAAATAGTTTATGCATACAGGGGAAAGAAATCCTTTCTTTTTCCCAGTGCGACAAACAGTCGTCGCTCCAGGCGACTGGACAACTCACAAGTGGAGGCGACGTGTTTATGATGATGGCTCGAGAGTCACCGGGAAGCCACGAGGTTACTTGTTGTTGTTGTTGTTGGTTTCTGTTGTAAGACAACAGAACAAGTATTAAATGTTAACTGAAACAGGACATTAAGACGACATTTTAACCACACACACACACACACACACACACACACACACACGCACGCACAAACACAACTCTCTGCGTCCTCAGAGGTCAGCGCCGTCAGGACGGCCTGCTATTGGTCTGTGCTTGAAATCCACATGTCAAAGTTCAGCACAGTGGGAGGTGAGAAATTCACACTTATTCACTTCTCCCCTCGTAAGCGAATCCTCCGATCGCTGGTCTCGTCTCTTCTGTTTTTTCACTTTTGTTCCATTTATGTGCCCTGAAAAAGGAGAGAGGTTTCTGTTCATTAAAGGTGTGATACTGGATGTTTTTTCCGTGAACAGCTGATGCTCACACCAGACACAGATTTCCAGTCTGCATCCTGCTGAGGTGCAAATGGGGGCAAGAGAGTCATCGGGAGCATTCAGACAGGCCCGCTGGCTCAGATGTGGACGGTCAGGAACCCTCCCAGGCAGGGGTGATGCATGAATCACACTCACACGTCTGGAAACATAAAGCTAAACATCCATAGTTTCCATCTTTATGCGCTCGCTGGCCGGCTTCCTCCGGATCCGTGTTTTCCCCTTGATCTCACTTAAGTCCTTGTCCCTGTGCTGATGAGGCCCTCGCCATGATAGCATCCCGCGAGCTGAGAGAGGAAGGCGGACAGAGGAAAAGCAGGCTGGGCCGCCAGGACGTGCGATGCCGAGCTTCGCACCTCGCCGATGACATCGAGAAGTCATTATCGCCTCTAGGCGGGAAGGAGGAGAGGCGACGGCGAGGATGGGCTTAGATCCCGGCTGCGTTTCCACGATGGTTTCTGCGACCATGCACGGCGCCAGAAATTAACATAAACCGAGGCTTTTTGTTTTTGGCCTTTGGCTCCATAAAACTGCAGGAAAGGCTGTTTCTCACACAGACGGTGTAGCTGGTTCACATGTTCGTCCATATCAACACCACAATGACCCCACGTCCTCCTTCTTCCAGCTCCCTCCTTCGTTCACCTAATGAAGGAAAACAAGGAACTACATGGACCAGCTTGTAGCATTGTGCTAATTCTACTACTTTACATCTGTAGGATCAGATGTGGCTGTAAACCCACCTCAGGGTTGTGAACAACCACATGGGGCTGACACCTTCAGCTACAGTCGCCGTGCCAAGAGCTACTTGAGGAACGAGTGGAGATCGGCTAACAGGATGGTGACGGGACTGGCGCTCGGGCTCGGGCTCGGGCTCGGGGCTCAGCTCAGAGCTGGACAAAAGTCTGAGGTCGGACTGTGACTCTGCCGCTCTGCCAGAGGAGAAGTGGATTAAAGGGCCACTGAGTCGGTCCCCATCAATTGTTCAGGGATGAAAAGCAAAGACAGGCGTTGACATAGCAACCGGTCAGCTGGTTCCTGTCCAGCTGTCTGTGGCTACTGGGCTGTTTTCAGGGGTATAGGAATGTCACCCCCCCCCCCCACACACACACACACACATACATACACCCATATGGACAGCACTTATTTGGCAGCCCCCCCCTCACATTCACATGCCCCACAAAGATGGACGGTGAGGAACGCAACCAAGGGCGAAATGTTTGGCGTCTCCACTGCTTCTTGTGACGGAGGAGACATGTTGTTTTTCATTGTGGCTGAATTCTGGCTGAATGAAGCTAAAACATATTTATATAATCTCTGTTTAAGGGAAACTGATACTGTGTTTTTTTGTTTCCTGCTTGTTTTGACAGTTGATTCCCTCTGGATCACCATGAAAATTGGTTTGGAAAACCATGGTCCCCAGAAGATATTTCCTATTACTTGAGGCCAAACTCAAGACACTTGAAAGTCAACGGCGATTGTTGAGAATTGAAATACAGAGTCGCTGTTATCGATACCCGACACTGACGTCTGGTTTCCACGTGAAACAACTCTTGTCCGACTAGAGCCGAAACCTGTGACCTGCCCGCGACCTGGATACTGGGTCCGTGATGGTTATAGAAGACACTGACGAAAGAGGTCGTCTGCTGATGGGGATGAATATAAGATCAGCCCTGTTACAGGTCGGGTGTTTTATATATGAAGAAGAAGTTATGATGGGGAAGATTCCACAAGTTAAGGCCGATTCAGGCTTCTATCTCGAACCTTCAGTGTAGCTGGACGTCACGTCCCAGGAAATGTAACTATGCCGCGCAAAACTCGAGAGCTGTGATTGCGACTGAAACTCAACGCAGTGGCATATGAGCGCCGCCACCAACTAGAGGTTTTGTGGCATAACTGCAGAGTGACACCGATGCTCACGTAAATTCGGCGCAGGCGCTTAAATCCGCCATCACCATCCGAGGAGGACAGTGTCCCTGAAGCCGTCCCTTCATAAAACCGAAACACGAGACACTTGGGTGGAGCGTAAACCCCACGGCCATCCCGAGTCTCCTGGTCTCACAGTCACACAGTGTCCTGTCAGAGCCTTTTTAGCTCCTCATCACATGATCTCCTGCTACCAGCGACTCTTGGCAGCTTGACAGATGATCAGCCACTGGTCTGTTTTCTGCTGTAAAGGAGGAATTTATCCGTCACAGGAGCCGCCAGAACATCCAGTTCCACATGACTTACCACCCCTGCTGGGGTGGACGACTCTGAAGGACTCACTATAAATGGACGCCAAGAAACTGGATAGCCTGACCGACATTAATTAATGCAACACTCTCTAATGGAGGCTGTGTGTCGCCGCTACTCTCTCCAATTAAAAACATAAATCTGACACAGTGAAAACATAATTGTCTCATCCTCAAATACTATACAACCCCCACTTGTATATCTTGTAACGAAATATTGTCTTACATTCAGGCCAATGTGGTATTTAGTTGTTTAATCTGGTTGACAAAAAGTCAGCATTGGTCCATGACAAAGTTTCCCCCAAATAAAACGCCACTTGTCCTCGTTTTAACGAATTGATGAACTTTCATGGTTCTCAGAGGATTATTCTTGATAATTTGAGGACTCGAGATTCAGTTTCCCTCCAGACATATGAAAGAGGCGTGTCTCCATGAAATGTCCTGGTCCCGTTCCTGCTCTCAGGAGGATGAACTCTTTTGGACTTTTCAATGATTCTGTATCAAAACATAGTAAAGAAAAAAAATACCAGGAAAAAAAATGCTATGAATAAGAGAAAATGCTACAAACTGTCTAATAAAATACAGGCTCTGTGAAATGACAGCGTATCATAAGACCCAGAGTAGATGGACGGGACTGTAACTGATCCCTTTGATGTACTGGACTAAAACGTGCTTCAGTCCATTAGTGGAAGTGTCCTTGTCTAAGACCAGGGGTCTCTTTAGTGACTCACATCAGGAATTTAATAACACAAGCTGCTGATCTCTCCGAACTCGCTGACGCCGATACGGCAAACTAATCCGTGGAGCTAATTAATGACAAGAAAAGAGGGAGAAAAAAAACACAGGGTAGGTTAGAAAGTGAACTCCCCGTGGGAAACTGTCCTTTAAGCACATATGTCTCAAAGAGGTCATGAAGGAGTCATCTCCACCCGGAGACTGTCTCCACCAGCGGGTGGGGTAGTGTTTTCTTAACCTCAGGTTTTGTCCAGCTGAGTGAGCCCACGGTTCGTGGTCGTCCTGCCGCTCAGAGCAGCATCCACGCCGCTTTCCCTCCAGGATAAAAGCCCTTGACGGGACGGACTGTGAGCACCGTGCATGGGGAAACTCCCCAGGTGCTGGGGGCGACGGGGGCCAGGGGTTTTCTCTTAGAGCTCTGAATGCAAGGGGGGGAAAAAGTTGCACAAAATAAGGATTAAGGCTAATTCTAACTTTGAAAAACATTTAGCCATGACACCACCTCAGATCCACCTGCTGAAGAAAGAAGAAACGTCGCCAAAAGTGAGTGCGCTGACATTCACCTCGGTAACCAGGCTACCGCCGGGCGCCGAGGAGCCCGGTCCCCGGTGATCGGGGCGGGGGACCAGACCACTCTGGTCACACTTCCGCAGCCACGCTCCTCATGGACGGAGATGGTTTCTCGTCCCGTAAACAGGATTTACTAATTGGCTTTCTGGCGCGTGAGTGTACGTGACGATGACATCGGATGGGGAAAATGTCAGGATGGGAGAGAGGCTGGATGAACGAGGGTTGGTGGACAGATCCAGCCTCATATTCAGAGCAGTTTCACACATGTTTTACTAAGTCCGACTAAAACCAGACCCGACTCCGAGGAGCTTCTCCGGGGCTTTGCTAGACGGGGCAATACCCCCCCCCCATCCCGGCCTCCCTGAGCCCTTTGGTTCTTTACAACCTCGGGTTTTGTGCTGCTGGGGAGTCAATATTTCCTGGCTCATACTTGCTGCTTCACAGAGCACTGAGAGTCAAGGTCAGATTACCCTGCTAAGGGGCCCTGAGGCACAGATGAACTTCCTCAGGGCCCCAGTTAACCCACAAAGCCCCCCACCCACCCACACACACAAACACATACACGCACACACACACACACACACACACACACACACACACACGCACACACACACACACACACACACACACTTTATGTGCCACCGGTGGTTAAATTTCCTTGAAACCCCTCAAAATGCTGCATAGGAATTTGATTGAAACACATTCATTTAATATTGTGCAACATGTAAGCACAACGGTGAAGTAAGGGGGGGTCTGAAAAGGAGATTTTGACTAAACTCATTTAACTGAAACTAATCTATAATGTGCATGTTCCCAGACAAAATTGAAATTTTAAATTGCACAAACCAGCCATCTTACTATTAACCTGGAGCTTTAATGGACCCCTGCAGTTCTGAAACAACAGAAATCACTATTTGAATAAAAAAATATACAGACATGAATTCAGTTGTTTCACCTGAACGCCACATGTCAACGGTGTATGAGAACTGGTCAGCATGAAAACAGAGAGCTGAATTAGATGAGTTAAAGTCATGGAAGGATGTTTCAGCTTAAAGTGTCAAACGAGCAGCTGAAATAATTCCAGCGTCAGCCGAGGACCTTGAACTCGTCTGACAGGAATATGGAAGTAAACTGGGAAGCTCCGTGCTAACATCCTACCTACGACCGTCGCCATTTATACAACCGTGTGCACGGTCTGCACTGAGTCATCTGCTCGGGCGCTGTTTGGTTCAGTCATTTAGAGGCGATTGCATCATTCATTTTAATACTGTGTAATCAGGACTCCAACCGCAAGGCCCTGGCTGCCAGACACTGACTCACTCCCCAGCATGCCGCCGCAGGAAGGCAGTTTATCTAAGCTCGAACATGCGTAGTTCCCCCGAGCAGGAAGCTCGGGCCGGGGGCTGGGGGCCGGGGCCGGGGGCCAGAGCCAGGGGCCGGAGTTGGAGCGGGAGCTGGAGCAGCAACGGGCCGGGGGCCGAGGCTGGGGCCAGGGGCCGGGGCCGGGGCCTGGGCCAGACACAGACCTTTTGGCAGCGGGACATATGGATTATGGTTTAAATGGTGATCCGACGTGCCTGTTAAAAGCATATTGGGTTTAAAATAAAAATGAGAATGTCAGCTGTTGTGTTCAGGTTGAAGTGTTGGCCGGTAAATCCAACTCTCACGGAGAAAGAAAGGAGTCCGACAGATTCTTCTTTTTTAAATGCCACTGCTTTTTGTTATGTTAGAGGGACAAGTTCCTACAGAGCCTTTAAACCACTCGACGTTCATTTCGAAATACTGTGTGACCCAAAATAAACATCCTGCTACTGGCTTACTCAGAGGCAATGTCCTCACACAAGAAACGAAACACACTACGTTGGTTTTCATTGGTTTTTATGTCCCTTTGTGGTCCTGAGAAGTGATGATTTGTTCAACTCTCCACCCCCCATTGGACAAAAATAGTCTGTTTATGAGTGTCTCATACGAACCCACACATCCTTGATGACATCCGAGGACTTGAAACATCAATCTCCGCCTTAGAAACTAAATAAACCCACTGCACTCTGGTGTTTTGACACTAATAGCTGGTCCTGAACTTGCGGGATCAGCTGGCCAGCAGAAATATAAAGGGGGGGGGGGCTAAAACCGCCTGTGTCCTCCAGGGAGAGTCCATCAGGAGACCCACAGAGGCATGAGCTCATTCCAGATGCGTGAATGCATTATTGATGGTGACTAAACTGAACGCATGTACACTATTTAAAACTGGCAGGGCAACGGACACAGTGGTGATGTCATCTGGTCCCGGATTTGTTCCGACCAACAGTCCGACGACAGATGTTCAGTTTACAAAGAAAACGGAGAAAAGCAGCAAATCTTCACATTTCAGAAGCTAGAAACTGAGACTATTTGGAATATCGGCTTCATAAATGAGAATTAATTGATAATAATTTATTGGTAAATTTCTGTTCATCAACTTAATTTCTAAAAAGTAATTGAAACATATAAGATTACAGGATAACAGTATAATACAGATGGTTGGTTGACAGCGGATTCATGGGGTTGATGACGAGGCCACAAAACACCTAGAATTTAGCGTCTTTGTCACTTTTTCTTGACGTGATGTGATGACAACACATCCCGGGGCTGTCTGTCATTCTCATGCTACCGGAGCCTCGTGAGCAAGGCAGTGGTAGTGTGGGCAACAGTGGACCTATCGGCTGAGGGCCCCAGTCCGGGGAGGGCCCCTCAGAAGCCTGGAGATAAGAGTTAGATTTTATCTAAATCTTTTTGATTTTAAAAACTGAATATCCTAAACTCTAGATGCATGATTTGAGATGAAGTTGTTCAGTTCATTTTTTCCAGCCGTAGTCATTCAGTTTTAACAAAATATGAAGGGTTCAGATTTTCCTACAACAGAAGACACTGATTTATCCTCAGATAGAAAACCACAAGGACAAGCTTCAGCTTTTCATAAATGCTGATGAAAGAAACCTGACTGAGGATGCTAGTGAGGCTGTCTGGGGGGGCTCTGTTGTCAGGGAGCCTTCCTGGATATTTTAGCCCATGTTCATTTTAAACCACCATGGTCATTTAGGGCTTAGAAACACAGGCTGACTCAGAGCACGCGGGACAGAAGAAGCTTTCACTGCGGCGTCATTTTATTTCTTAAGTTAGATTTGTCGTTGCATTTTTTTTCTATCTTAGATTCTCTCTTCTGTAATTGGTAATTTTTATTTTTTATTTCAGGAAACAGATGAATTTGAACAGTTTAACTCCAGTATATTGCGGCTGATTGTGAAGAACGCTAATGCAGCTCGTGTTGATTGTGAGCTTGCTGCTGCTGCTGGGGCTGGGGGGCGGGCGGGGGGGGGGGGGGGTTGAAGGGGCTGAAAATGAGTCTCCTCTTGTTTCTCAGCAGGCTGTTCGCATTCCCAACCTCCAGCCCTTGAATTATAGAATGAGCTGCTCTCCATGAATCATTGAGAAATTTTCGCGAGGATCCTGGTGAGGAACGGGATCTGCTGAAAGGCCCCTCCACCCCCCAACTGTGGGCCAATGTCAAAATGCAGGGGGGGCTGAATGTGGAAAATAAAAAAAGAAAGAAAAAAAGAAAAAGGGAGATGGGAGTGGTCCTGTCGTGTTTGGACGACCCACCGCTGATTAAATGAGGCGAAAACTCAAATCTTCCTCCTTCTTCTTCTTCCTCTGCCGCCTTAATCCGTCACTGATCCGATTACAGAAACTGATCTTTTCTACTAACAGTCTGACGGATTTAGAATTTCATATTCTCCCATTATGCAAAACAACATGAGTATCCAATCGTTTTATTGACTCACTTAAATGAAATAGGTTTTCTGGTTTATTGTGATTAATCCTAAAATATATTTTTCTTTGAAGTATTGAGAAAAAAATCTGCCACTTGGGTTAGATTATATTTGTTTTGTTGATATTCTGGAAATTTAGTTAAAAATTTCAACAAAATTTGGTTGAAAACTTGACATTAGTAGATTTGTTGGGAAAAACAGCTTTGTTTCAGTATTTTTCTAAATCTACACTTTCCAGGCTATAATCCAGTTTATAGTCCAGATTATAGTCCAGGTTACTACTGGTTGGACACGCTCTCCATTGTCAGTCAACTACTGCTGCGGTAATTAAAGAGGCCAGAGGCTTCGACACTTTTTCTATTACTATGTTCAAAAATAGTTTTATCCTCTTGTGGAAACAAGAAAAATGCACAAATAGCTGTAGTATCATTACAGTTTGTATTTTCTTCCACAAAGAGCGAGAGGAAGAAGTTGTGGCTCTTGATGGCTCAGGAGCGAAGGAGCAGGTTGTGATGAAGCTCCGGCAGGCAGGAGGCCGCGGTGGACGTGAAGACCAGCATCGACCCCGATACTGGAGGCTGCTGTTCGCTTCCGGGTCCCTGCTGCGACTCCAGCTGAATTTCGTGACTTCGTTCCGTTCCCGGACTTTACCCATACGGTCATCGGGTTTTTCCTCTGCCAACAGGGGGCGTCAAATCAGGAAACTCTCCGATTGGTTGTTTTGGAGATAATGGACAAACATACTTTGTTTTGATGCAGTTGCTATGAGACAAAAAATGGACGTTGCTGTTGGAACTTTTTCTTCTACTTTAGTCGCTTTAGACACAAAACACCCACCTCCAGGTTCCAAATCAAACCCATGATTTCTAGATTTCCTCTGCGTCACATAAACCCTGCTCGACCTCCTGATTTGGCTCAACACTTAGCCAATGAATGTGACGTGTGCCTTGCAGAACTTAGGCCATATTCCTGCAATGCAATATCAGTGAAAGGGGGAAGTGGATCAGTAAACCGACTCTTACATGAAGTGACGTGAGAATCAGTAGAAATAATCGGCCACTTGAGGGTTTTCTTCCTCTCCAGCGGGATGTCAGATAAACAGAGTGGTTCCTCATTTGTTTGAGACTCCACAAGGAGATTAGAACCTCTCTGTGACTTTGTGCAGCAAGCTAACACAAATATTTGCATTTTCTGTGCTACAGTATCAGAGGTCAGCAGCTGCTTTGTTTCTTTATTTGCCATCACTGCGGTCTGGTGGTCACAAACCCATCTAAAGAAATTACACTTGATACAAACCCAGCACATATTTCTGTGGAAGGTAATATGCAGTGGGAAGGCGACACAATTCAGCATCAGTCTAAAAAAAATCACAATCCAACATCGCCGTTGAGGTTAAAATTCATATTTAAACAGTTGTGGAAACACGATCGGGCACTCAGATGAATTCTGGCACCACATCTGACGTTTCTAACTTCTGTACAGGTTGAAAATATTCATTCACATGTCACAATAAAACCAAAAACTGGTTCCAGGGCCATTTTCACCACTGCTCTCGGCTTTGAGCGACTAATGCACTTCATGAAAAAAAAAAAATGTAAAAGTACATGCATGTCACGCTCTGCTGGGGATGGAGTGGACGGCGGCAGCCATCAGGTAAATGGAGGAGCAGCACGAAGACCCACTAACCTTCGTGTGATACCCGCGGTCTGAGGGTAAAAAGCCCTGATGGGAAGCGCTCCGGCATCGCACGCAGAGCCGTGACCCAAATGGCCAGATTCTGTAAGAGCTAAATATAACCCGAGGTGATGAGGGGGAGACGGAGAGTAATAAAATACCAGAGGCATTAGAACAGAGACAACCCCTCAGCCGTCGAGGCCCCGACTGTCTCCACGCTCACTTGTTGACTCTTAATGCTTTCTGGGAGTGAATCGCTGCCATTGTGGGTCATTTGTCACATGAAAACCTCGTATCTATGACTGACAGTGCATTTTGACTTTATCCATGGTGGTTTTAGAGGGTTTTAAGGGCCTAAGGGCTTCATCAGTGGTCTTGACAAACGAGGAAGCAACTAATCCGTCACTTTATATGAGAGCATTAGAGTCACCAACATGTTTTAACCCAACAGGTCTTGTGAAAAAACAAAGTCTTCAAATTGTCTTCTCAGAACCAATGGAATAAAATCAGTTTTTCATCATCTACATAAGCTACGGTTTCTGTTATTTGGGATTAAAGTGCAACGAAAGGATAACTATAAGCTTTGAATGGTTTTAATTCTTGAAACTTAACGTCTTGGTTAATGAGAGTGCAATTGTTCTAGCGGCTCACTGAGGCTAAAGTTGGACACAGTGGTGCTTTGAACTAAATGCTAACGCCAATAACATGGTCACAGTGACACGCTAGCGGGCAATCTTTACTGTTGCCATCATCTAGCTTAGCGTGCTAACTTTTGGTAAATATCATGCAATGTACAGCTGAGGCTGATGTCATTACTTTGGCAGGACAAAGTCTAATATTTAAAAGTCAGAGGATCATGAAAATTATTAGATTTCATCCTGAGGGGACCACGAATATTTGTACCAAATATCATGGTAATCTGTCTAATACTTAATGAGATATTTGTGTCAAAATCACATGGTGTTAAAGGAAAAGTCAAGGCATCACCACCATCACCAGGGACAAAAGTGTGTTTGTGGTGACAAAATGTCTGAGGATCACCAGAGTTACCAGGATTCATCCTCTGGGCACCATGAATGTCTCCAAATTTCATGGTAATCCATAGTTTTAAAGACATTTCAGTAAAAATCTAAAAGGTCAACCTGGTGGTGGTGCCAGAGGATGGGGTAGGACCATGAATATCTGTACAAACTTAAATGGCATGCATCCAAGGGTTGTTGGGACCGAAGTGGCGGACTTACAGCGCCATCCATAGGGCCACACCACTAGCCTGGCTAATAAAACCGGGACCCACAACAGAATGGAAACCTTCAATGTTTGACTGGTTTTGAATGAGAGCTTAAAGTATTTTGCTTTTCTGGTGGAGCAACGTTAGACGTAGTCGTCTTTGGTCGAATGCAACCTCACTTTACCGGTTTAGCGTCAATCTTGGATTTCATTTTAACACAAAACAATATCTATGTGACAAATAATCCCAGCTTGTATCTGATGCTGTCAAAAGGCTGATTGTCTCAGCCGAGTCCTCGTATCACTGGGACCAAAACCGGGCCTGCGTTTCCAGGTAAAGTTCTATTTGGAACATCCAACCGCCGGTGTTTTCCTCTGGGACCTGAGTTTTCTAGCTGAGTACTGTTGGAGTGATTTAGAGCTCAGTCAAATCTGGGGCAGCTAGCGTTACAGCAGAGCTACTGAACAAACATCCCAGAATAAGAGGTCACCTCATTCAGCCATTGTGTGAAGGGGAACAGGTGGAACCGCCTTTGTTTCCCAGACAAGAAGAGGGAGAAAAGAAAAAAAGGACGGCAGAGGCCGGATCCCTGTGGACCGAAGAAGCCGGCAGCATGGCCATCAGCCCGTTGGGCCTGTGCCGGCTACAGGTGGAGGACGGAGGTTTCTTTAAGACACCGGGGTGAGGAGGAGGGTTGTCAGCTAATGGCAGTAGTCTCTGCAGGCCTGACGTGAAGGGAACAAGGGGAGGGGGGGTGGGTTGTAGGGGTTGAAGTGGGGGGAAGAGCAACAACACAAAGGATCTGTTGTCCTTTCCCACTGGAGTGGAGGTTTCCCAGGAAAGCATTTCAATGCAGCCCAGGTCCTGAGATAAGAGAGTCCCCCTCTCTTTGTGCTGTGACTTTGGAGGGGTCAGGAGAGCTCGAGAGGGAGGTGGGTGAGGGGTGGGGGGGTCTCCAGCTGGAGGATCTAAATCCACTGCCTGTCCAAACCAGCCATGAATGGCTGCTCCTTTTTACAACAGTGAGATTTGAAGTTTAGAGAAACACTTGTGTCATCATTCAGGAAGTTGTTCAACCTCAGATGTTCATACAAGGCCCCTTTTTTTTGGTAGATTACGTAATGTTGCCTGAGAAAAGACGATTTTTCCGCTTGAAGTTGAGGTTTGAAAACTTTCACCACTAGAAGCAATAACCACTTACACATGTTGTCTGACCTCATAACCTCGGGGGAGTATGGACAAGAAGGGCTGTGATAAGTATCCAGCTTCTTTTGAGGTGGTGTGTCCGCTCTGGTTTGCCGTACGACAGCCTCCTCTTTTTGCTATGAGACGCAGACAAATTAAGAAGCGGTCGGTGCCACTGCTTCACTCTGTAAATTAGATTTTCTCGTTGAAATCCGTCCAGTTAGCTTGTCGCAGCACGTTGCGATAACAGAAGTGCTCAAAACCACATGGAAAACTCAAAGTTCCACCCATGTGATACGTAGGACGAGTTGCAGCCGGTCGGGGTTCGTGACGTGTCATGACCCCCCCCCCATCCAGCCCGTTTATGTTTTCAATGTTTCCCCCAGTATCGACGCTGGACTTGTGCCCGAGCGTCTCAGCTCCATCAGAACCATAAAATGTGATAAAGTGTCCTGGAGCTGCTGTTTACTCTCCATCAATCAGCGAACACACAGGCTCAGAAAACTGGCCTCAGCTGTGCCCTCGTGTCCGGAGACAGTTTTGTGTTGTGTTGTTATGGTCTGTAGATTATACTCATTAAGAAATTCCCTTCGGGCCTCAACAACAGCAGTTCACACAGAAACCCGCTTGGTTCTTTTGGGTAAATAAATTAGTGTGATTTTGGCTCTTCTGTGTTTTCTCTGTAAAAACCACAGCAAACAAACATCATGTCGTGTAACATCTATGTTATGTATCCACTGTTTTTCACTTTTACAACAGTCCACCGGTCACATAACCTTTTTAAAGGAATCTTTTGCAACGATCCATTCATTAAACACATTAAACACATTAAACAGAATGTTGGCAATGTTAAAGTCACATTTCCCCTTAATATGGTGGTTTTTGAAATTCCAAACAAAAGTGAGAAAACTGTGCCCCACCCCCAGGAACCCACGCACACACATGAACACACACACGAACACACACACGAACACACACACGAACACACACACGAACACACACACACAATCACTCTCTCACAAACGCACACACACACTCACATACACACACACAGCCCATAACGTCCATCTGGCAAACTGGCAGCATTAAAAGTCTCCTAAATTAGCAATTAGCAGCTTCTTTATATAACATATTCATACATGTAGAGATGAATATTGGTCAATTTTATAACTTTAATGATTAAGAAAACTTGAAACTATGATGAATCTCAGGTAGTTTCTGTAGTGATAAGTTATAAGAGTTTCTTCTGTTCTGTGATTTCTAAGTGGGTTTCTGGGCTTTTATTCATAGACAATGGAAAGTTGAAGTCAAACTGAATTTATAAATATGTTTATCATATCTGTTTGTTCAGATCTGACGAAGTGAAGAAGGAACGCGGGAGATTTTAGAGGTAATCTGTTTTAAATTGTTCCACTTTCCTCCTGGAGTGTGTCGGTGACGCCGCTGCCGCTGCCGCAGCCGCAGCCGCAGCCGCAGCCACTGCGCCCCCTGACCTTCCTGTCGGTCGTGTCCGCAGCACCCACAGCATCCAACTTCCCGTCACCTGCGTTCACCTGTGCCTGCAGTGTCCTCTCCTGACACCCCCATTCCCCCGGGAGGCGTCGTGGGAGAGTCAGAAACCTTCGCTTTAACGGCTCTGGAAAGAATAACGAGCAAGGTGGTTCAAATTATCAGCAAATCTCCCCCTAGAGCTTTAAACTTTCACATCACATCAATGCAACACTCATCAGCCTGAGCAGGACTTAATGTATGAAGTTATGTAATTTCACAGCAGAGGCTGTTCTTCTTCTGTGATATGACCCCACACACCCTAAAAAGCTAATTTCTGCAGCTTACTCACTCAAAATTTCAGCCAGAAGAGAGAGAGACTTCTGTTTTTAATCTCTCTCTCCTGTTACTGGGAGGTTGTCGAGGACTTTAGGGGAAGCTGGCGGTTGCGACACGTGTGGTCACCGCAGGAAGGTGTGAAACGATGACGTGGGGGGTTCGCTGCGCCGTGGGAGGCTGCAGCCACGTCACCGGGGTGGTGAGGCTCGGGGGGGTCCACGCAAACCAAGCTCAAACCGGCGCAGATACCACTTTTTAACTGCTCCAAAAAATCCCACCAAAGAACGATAATGTGGTGAAGATTCTTTCTTTATTCATTTTTTAAATTTTAAATCTCAGGGACATGTCACAGGATGATTTTAGGTCAAGGGTTGGATAAAAATTCCTACGGCAGAAATACACACTTATCAGCCAAATCAGGTCTGCTCTTGAGAAATCACTCCCATGGCTGCCACGCAACAGCTACTCATCACCTCCTGCTTCCCTCATCTGCGGTATTTACTGGAAGAACAGGCCACAGAACCGAGAGCGAAGCACCAGTCTCAAACAAACCTCGGCCTGTTATTCTTAAAACAGCTGCAAGAAATTTTCACGATTTGTTTTATCTTGTCCTGTATAAAAGAGCAGCGGAATATTTTTGGATGGTCAGTGGATGTCTCCACTTTGTAATCTCTCTATTATAAGGTCACTCACCTAAAAGTCCGAATAAGTAGAAAGTAAATAAGGTTGAATATAAGACAACATAAACATTAAGATATTAAAGTAAAAAAATTCACATGAAATCTCTGAACATTTATTTTATTTTTGTCTTTTTACGGAGATGGAAATAGAAAATTAATGTTTCTGTGCTGAGACAAATGAACATGAAAGTAAAAGGATCATTCTAGTCTGTTTTTACATTCATTATGTTTCACTATAAAGACGGAGGGAAGTATTTTCGATGCACCGCTCGTGTTTTTATCAGTGATAGAAAACCTCGTCACTCCCCTCTCCCCGTCGGTTTCATTTCCGCTCTGGACGGATGCGTTTTGATATTAGTGAGCTGCATTATCTGACCCCCCCCCCCACACACACACACACACACACACACACACACACGCACACACACATCATCCAGCCTCGAGCAAACCCTCGGCCGTCCCACGGGCCGAGGCCTCGCTGGGGACCGTGACCACTGAGGAGACCACAGCTGTTTTTTTTCCCTGGGATTAAAGCTGCCGATGGTCTAATTTAGGTGAGAGGCTTCTGCTAAAGTAAATAATCACAGTGCTTTTTTTTCCACCGCTGGTTTCTTGTCACTGGAAACTAAAACACTGACAACGACCAAGGACGATTTGGCTCATTTTAATGTGGTCGCAGCCTCCTGAGGCAGAGTGAACTTTCGCTGTAGGTATTAACGCTGCAAAGCTGATACCCATGGAAATATGTAAATATTGGGGGAGGGCTTCAACAGGATATCTGGTCTACTGGCAAAGTTTCCATGAAATTTACAAATACACTTCTTTCTCCTCAGAGGACAAACCCTTTTCTTTATAATAACATTTTTCACTCCAGCATTTACACTTCTCTATTGGAGTCACTCGGCAGTTACACTGCCAAACCACTAGTTGGCGGCAATGTTTATATGCCACCGTGTTGAATTTCTTTGTCGCCGTTTTCCGCTCAGTTTCAGTCGGCGTCACTTCGAAACGACGGCGACTGAAACTGAGCGGAACTTGACATAGTCAAACAGCAGTTTTAGTTTTTCCAGAATTTAAAGTGACGCAGAAACGAAAGAAGACATCAGAGGAGATGGTCTGAGCGACGGCGGCAAAGAAGATGATTCTGGAAAAATGTGATGCCACCAAGCCGACCAAGCTCTTTATTGCTGCATCATCATGATGCGTAGTCACTTTTCTTGGGAGGTGAGCGTCAGGGTGCAGCGAAGCATCGATCACATTGAAGCTCTAAAATAAATATTAGAGCCATAGAAGGTCCACTTACTGGAATTTTTGCAGAAGTGCTGATGAAGGCCACAAGATATGGCTGAAAGTTTGCAGTAGGTGGACCTTGTGTTTGGAGTTTTTGTCAAACATCAGTATTTCCCTTTTTTTTCAGTCTTCTGTGTTGTGGCTGTAATGAACACCGACGGCGTCCTCAGATCAGTGGCTTCTAGCTCTCAGGTTTCACTGACGACCCCTTTAAACAAGGGATGTTTACTGTTAAGTCCTTGTGACTTAATGCACGTATCCAGCAGCTTTTGTTTCTTTATTTGAATATGATGTAGAGGTCTGAGGAGGTAAACGACCAGTTATTGTTGGATGTTTTTAGTGAGAAGCAATGCCACATCAGAAACATGCAAAAATGTACTGTAATACTTGTTTTTTGTAAAATAGCATCACATGCGTCATACACAGACAGATACAGAACCCAAATTCATTCACATGATCATGTAATTCCACAAAAACAAGACCGTAAATATTGAAGTCAATCTAATTCAAAAACAATTATTTGTAGCAGAATTTTTCTCTGTTTTCTATTTTCCCCATCGTCTCTTAACCTCCTAGCGACCCACTGTGAGCTCCCTCTGGGGGGGGCGCTGGAAAACTACTGCCTCAGATAAGCATTTAATTATAAACTTTGCTCAGATTGGGGAGGAGAGGATTAGGGTGTTTGCTTTTTACAAACGACATGGTCAGCAGTCCTGTTTGGGCCCCGCTGCTCCCAAATGCTGCAGCTCATCATAAACAGGATAATGGAGATCCAGCAGTCTAATTCCTAATCCAGGACTAGCCTGCTTCTGTGTCCCGGGAATCACCCCATGGATCAGGGCCCATCTTGGTTTTGGAGATGAATTAATGGAACGACGCTGGGCCTTTTGATTAGAAGTGATGCAGTGACGCAGTGGGGGTCTCGCCCTCCTCCTTGTCCGGAACCACCAGCTATCGTGGTCCGAACATCACAGCGCCCTCCTAAAGGGTGTAGCCCCGACGGACATGCCAGGAAGGTTTGCCGCCAGCTGCCGCCCGGTGTTTTGATTTGGGGCAGAGCAGAGGTCGTGATGATGATGAAGGACAGGCACATAGTCAGGAGGCCAGAGACGCTCGAAATCCTTCACATGCCTTAAATATTCCTCTAATAAGAATACTTTGGATGGTTGAAATAGATCCGCATGGGAAACATGAGCCATAAGGTTAGCCTTGCAACATGAGGCCTATTTCTGCCGACAGGGACGCATTTCTCTAAAAAAAAAAAATCTTTATTAATAAAGAGAAACTTGTGTAAGAGGATAAGAGGAAATGAATCGTTTAGTACCATTATGGAGAAAAAGGCTTCATATGAGGGGAAAATATTGAAACATTCGGTCAGAGACTAAAGCAAATTTTGATCAAAAGTACAAAAGGCATCTTAATTTTTCCATGTGTAAATTTTAGGGAGGTTTCATCTTATGGTGTCACTTGTGCTTGCCTCATGGTCATTAGGAAATTAGTATGAGACTGTAACATAAAGATGTTCAGTGTTGCTCAGTGAGACGCTAACAAAAAAACCCCAGGCTTATGAAAAGCCGTCCTTGAACGTGAACGCGAGTGCACAAGGATGCAGCTGCCACGGTTGTTTCGTGTCAGCTGGTTTTCGTCGGACGGCACAGTCAGCCCGTGGCGTTGACCCTGTTTCTGGACTGACAGGAAGCTCAGCGCGGTGACGGACGTCCGCAGCTTTCGAGCAGCGTCTGACAAAAAAAACGTCGGGTGGCGTAGAAAGCGGCAGACAGAATGAGCTGGCGGGGGTTCAGCTGATGCTACAGCTAAAAATCACATGGTCTGTCGTTAGGGGGTTGAATGGGGGGGGTGCTAGGGGCACTGGGTCTTTAATATCTAAAGAGTTGACCCCCTTGGGAGCAGGAATGTGATAAGAAAATTTCAAGACAACTTCTACATTAGATTATACAATATCCCTTGAAAATATGTATAAAAATTTTGTACTGTTGTTGATACTAGAGGATGAGTCAGGGATTTACCAACAATCCTTGAAAATTATCACCTGGGAACAATGAATGTCCACAGTAGATTTTGGTAGAGACTTCACGATATTTCCACAATAATTGTTTGCTACTAAGGATAAAAATACCGATCTGTTGTTTGGTTCACTGCTTCAGTTGAGGCTAAAGTGTGTTGACTGTTGGATGGACTTCCCTCAGATTTTGTACAGGTATTTGTCGGTGCCCAGAGGATGAACCCTGATGACTTTGGTGATTCCATGACTTTTTCTTAAATGCCAAAGGCAGGTCACAGTGTTTGAATTATCCAATAAAGCAATCTCTGTTTATTGTCAGAGGATGGATCCAAAAACCGCAGGGATTCCCAGCCAATTTTCTTGAGCACCACAATGAAGTTCACGTCACTTTTTAGTGAACTGTTTGGACAAATAGTAACGGGTTGCCATTAAATTTTGTACAAACATTCATGCTAAACCACCACACTGCACATGATGAGCATTATACCTGCCACGTCCATCACCTGATCAGCCGTGGTGGTGGTGGTGGAATAATTTCCATTTCCAAGGAAGAATGTTTTAATGCCTCCAGAATTCAGTCGGTCATGCTACCAACCTGACCACGGCTGAGAAAAACTTCAACATAAAGCGGAGAGAAGTGGAAACACGTGTTCCTTTGAAAGCTCAGAAACTTCTCAGGGTCAGTTTTATTCAAAGAGAACAGAGCATGTCAGTGGTGTAAAGAAATTCACAAGCAAAGCATGAACTAGTCTGATTCACAAAGTTCATGTCAGCAGATTCTTTAGAAATGACACTGAACTTTCCTTGACTAAACCAAGTTACAAGATGGACGCTGAAATACAGAAGCTTCATCAGGCCTGAATATGTCTATCAGATGTATAACTGCCTTATTTACGTGCTCTTATTTCCATAAAAATTATCTACGAAATGAGATGACACAGATTAGCAGCTAGCTACTGCTACTACTACTACTGCTACAACTGCTACTGCTACTACTACTACTGCTACTACTGCTACTGCTACTACTACTGCTACAACTGCTATTGCTACTACTACTACTGCTACTGCTACTGCTACTGCTACTACTACTACTACTGCTACTGCTACTGCTACTACTACTACTGCTGCTACTACTACTACTGCTACTGCTACTACTACTGCTGCTACTACTACTACTGCTACTACTGCTACTACTACTACTACTACTACTACTATTACTGCTGCTACTGCTACTGCTACTACTACTACTACTACTGCTACTACTACTACTACTACTGCTACTACTACTACTACTGTTACTCTTCCTGGACCTAAGCGCTCACAGATGAATCTTATAAAAACTCTACATATAAACAGCTGTTTTAAAACTTTATAACTATGTGAGCACTATTTTTGTTATAAACGGTTTTGAAAGTATTTAAGATTTTAAAATGTCCGTTTGCTATAATTCTTCTTTTTTCTACCTGTCTTTCTGCTTTTTTCCTTTTTAATTTCTGTAGGTAAACTACAGCTCTACCATTTGTTTCCATTAGCACTATGGCTATGAGAGCTGTATGGAGAGAGGCTACCGGTGTCTTATAGAGTTTACAAAAAAGCATGACAGCAATTGATTCACGTTGGAGTATTAATTGAATTAGATCTCTGCTAACTTTGATTCTTACTGTATAAATGATTTATTCTCAATGACTTACTAGGATGTTGAGGTGGACATTTTTCCCTCCAATGTCCAACATCATAACATCTTAACCATGGCGGCTGTGGCTGCTCAGGAGATCTGTTTTAAAGAAGATCCTGCCGAGCAGCGAGATGAAATAGTGCCACCATTAGTGCTGCCGGCTCTAATTTTCTCCCACACCGAGCCCCCTGTCGCCACCAATCACACATCTGTCCCAGGATGCCTCGCTCGTCCAGACGCCACCTTAATATTCCACACACGCACGGGCGAGGGTTAATAATCATGTAAGACACTGCTTTGATTCGACCGAACATCTCAGACTGTGTGTATATGAAACAACACATCACATTTGACAAAGGCTGTATATATGAAACAGAATATTATATACAGATCGTTTGAATGCATAATGGATGTATATTCTGTTGAGGGTTGTCAAAGCTCTGTCAGCCTTTGAAAATCAGATGCTAATTATCTCAGTGAGCTCAGTGATGGAGGCAGAGCTGCTCATAGGGTTTCTGGAAAAAATTCACGGCGGAAACATTCGCAGATGATGATTAAGTCTCAAGTTAGTTGAGAAAAAAATTCCTACTCAAATTTCCGAAACAAGTAAAAGTTCCAAGTTAACGCAACAATTGTAAGTAGCGGAAGTCCAGCCCAGGTCTCAAGTAAACCAGGAAAACACCAAGAGAAGTTCTAGTCAAGTCTCAAGTTAATCAAAACAACTCTGAGTCAAGTCTTGAATTAATCAAGAAACGTCAGTCAGGTTTCATATTAGTTAAGACGAGTCCAAGTTTGAGCTAAAGTCAATCAAGACAAGACAAAGACTGTTCCAGGTAAAGTCTCAAGATGATCAAGAGATGTTTGAGTTAAGATTAGATAAAATGGAGGAAAATCTGAGGCAAACCTCTAGTTCTGGTCTAAAGTAGACCGAGACAAGACCAAGACAAGGTCGGTTAATCCAGTGTCAGGTCTGGAATTAATCAAACAAATCAGAGTCAGGTTTCATATCAGTTAAGACAGGTCCGAGTTCTGCTCTCAAGTTAATCAAGACAAGACAAAGACTGTTCCAGGTAAAGTCTCAAGATGATCAAGAGATGTCAAGAGTCCTCAGTTAATCACGACAATTTAACAAGACAAATAAGACGTTTAAGACAAATCCAACCCAGGTCTCGTGTTAATTAAGACAATGCTAAATACGGTCCCAAGTTAATCAAATCCATTCGTAGAGTCTTGAGTCAAGTTTCAAGTTTTTCATGTCTGAGTCAAGTCTCAACTTAACCACAGCAAGACCAGCGGAAATCTCAGAGGCGAATATCTCAAACCCTCAGCAAATAAAACCAAAGCTGTCGGCAGGGATACAAGAACAAGGAGATTTGCTTGGGGAGGAGAATATGCTCCTCTGACCATGTACTTTGTAACAGCTGATAAATAATCTCTGCCTCTGTGATCCTGAGACGGCGTAAAACAGGACCCGCTGCCGCTGCCGCCGCCGCCGCCGCTGCCAAGGACACTGTAGAGGACCAGCATCCAGTCCGAGCTGGGCGTGACCGGAATCCACCTAAAACCATTACTGCTGTGGATTACGGTAAGGGAGCGCGCGTGGAGAGAGATTAGGGTGGAGGCAGAGGTCAAGAGGTTGAATTGCAGAGAGAGAGACAGAAAGAGTGAGGGATGGGGGAGGTGGATGGGGGAGGCGGATGGAGGGGGGGGGGGGGTTGCTATTCAATGAATCACTGGCAGTAGTGTTTGATTTCCTTCCAAACTCTGCCTCGCAGTCTCCTGGGGACACGGAGCAGCTGCAGGGCTGGAAATCCCAACACTTGGCTACTAGAACTGTGTCAAACAGGAAGAGCCGTGCCGACGGCAGCCGTTCTCAAAATCCTTCGCCCGTTTTTCACGCTCCTTCTCCCACCGTGAACCGGCCCGACGGCGCTGGGGGAAAGAAACAACTTGCGACATGTGGCAACTTGTAAAAAGAACAAAGACGTCGTTTTTCCCCGTTTTTAGCACTTTTATTGACTCTAAGAAAAGTCGATGATGTAAAACAAAACCTCATTTGCTTGATTAATGTAAACCACAAGGCCTCTCGGTTTCGATACGAGTTCCTGTAGCGTTTTGAATCACTGTTTATGTAAATGAAAGTCTGGTGTTGGAGTTGATGCTGCTGTAAACCCTGCTTTCACGCAGGAAAACCATAAATAATAAATAAGTATTGTTAGAAAAATTTCCTCCAAAATGAACCTCCTGAAGAAAAACAATTGTTGTAAAAGTCATGACAGTGACTTTCACAGTTAAACTGTTGCACTGTCAATGTTTTACATTATTTTTTATAGAAGATGTAGAGTTTTGTAGATGCATAAAGAAGATTCTGGTTCATCTGAAAACATTTTTTTCCCACGAAAAATAGAGGAAGAAAGGTTTTAGTGCACAGCAGGAAAATCTGTGCAAGTTACCTAAATATGATATAACACACTGTGTCAAAAATATAACTGTATATTTACAACAGTCAAAAAAGGAAATCAGTTTTAATTTGAAGCGTGTATGAAGCTGAGTAACAAATGTCTCCTTTACTTCATTTAATTCAGAGCATAACAATGATAAGAATAAAAAAAAATTGTAAATCTGGTAAAATCAGGTAAAGTTTGTGTATTTTAGTTTAAAGTCCTGCAATATTTGTTTTACAATAATTTCAGCAGTTTCCCATACAGAAGAATCAAGGAGAGGATTTAAACTGTATTAAAGTTTGCTTGTTATCTAAACACATGTCCCTGCAGGGTTTTGGTTGAGAGGTGTGAAGGAGCTCAGCGAGAGCACAAACACGTGGCTTCTCTCGGCGCCTGCGTGTTTCTACCTGTTTATCTCCGAACCAACAGGCTCCCCAGGTGTGCAAACACGGGGCCTATGTGTACCTGCCTGCAGGAACCAGCTGGATCTTTGTGCGTCTGAAACTCTGTCGGCCGTGAGGCGAGAGGTGGGGTTTCCTTTTTGTTGGTTTTCACACAATTTTATCATTCGTCTGTGAAACAGCTGTGAATGTTTATTGTGTGAAACTGTTTTTTCTTTTTTAATATCTTAACCTCTTCAGTCACTAGGAGCAAACAGACTGCAGACACTTTTACACAGGAGTTTTTTCCTTAACATTCGGAATATTT
Source organism: Istiophorus platypterus (assembly GCA_016859345.1). Classification (NCBI taxonomy): domain Eukaryota; kingdom Metazoa; phylum Chordata; class Actinopteri; order Istiophoriformes; family Istiophoridae; genus Istiophorus; species Istiophorus platypterus. The sequence goes on along the minus strand of CM029122.1, from coordinate 1,802,242 downwards.
GGCTCACATTCCAAACAATGGCATTCCTGCGCAGCTGACCTCGTCCCGTAAATAGAAATAACTGACATGGACAGCGGCCCACTCTCCAGGAGCACCACTGACTAAAACACTGGTTTCATTTGAAGGTAGTGTAATATGATGTGGGATGTAACTATGTGCATTAACATAACTTTAAATTACTGGTACTCATATTAAAGTGTTTTCATTTTAGTCATTAATGTGCCAATAATAATAATAATAATAATAATAATAATAATAATAATAATAATGCAGTACTAAATCATATAATTGTATGAGAAACACGGTTGGAATTAATAAGATGGTTAGACTGGATGGTTTTTACTTGTTTGCTTCATATTTTGTGTTTTTTGAAATTTGGCTCCATTTCCAGAGAAGATGAATTCGAGTTGACTTCATCCGTCCACGATTTTGGTCCAGACAGAAATGTCACAACCAACTACAAACTTTTAGTTTGTTTTTTCCCATAAGATGAATCCCAGTGACATTATGATCCTGTGACTTTTGCACAGTCAAGTTGACATTTGTAGTCTGGAGGGAAATGTCTCAATAACTACAATCTGCTGCAGATATTCCTGGTCTTATTGAACTCTGATGATCCCCTTTTTATTTTCCCATCTAGCGCCATCATAGGCTCAGTTTCCAGGGTTGGGTGGAATTTGTCCAAAATGTTGTTTTCCCACCTGAAGTTTGGTTGAGACTCGGGACCTCACAGAACCACCGGCGCCGCCCTAAGCTCTTGTTTGGTTCCGTTTCCGATGACGCCAAATCATCACCGTTCGGCACCGTCACACTGTGGCTGTAATGAACACTGCCGCCTCTAGAGGACGCTACCGACACTGACGACAACAGACAAACGCTATAATTAAACATTAGATTACCTGTCAGACATTACACTCTCGTTAGCGTTTTTCTCCGTTTTATGAACTTGAGGCGGGTCAGAGAAACCCTGTTGAATCTGGATGTGAGAACCCGGTGGAGCCTTGAGGCCACGGTCGCCCTGCTTCCCTCTGCTGAGTCCACCGCTCTTATTGTTGCGGGTTCAGTGGGTGTTGTCGGTGCTCGGGTTTCCCACATGCCTCAGACCACCCCCCCCCCCCCCAGCTACCACCCTCCAGCTCTGACGGAGGTAACTGGGGGGAGGGAGGGAGGGGTGTGTTTGGCTGCAGGGTGGTTGAACACAGCAGGAGTTCCCCCTTTATCACTTACATGAGCAGGGTAATTCTGCCCCATATCCCCTATTACCACAACAATAGCCCCCCCGCGCCCCCCTCCCTCACTGTAGGCCGACTCTGTTGTTCTCCGTCCTTCCATTAACTCGACTTAGTTTTGTTTTGACAGGAGCAGGAGATTTAAGACCGGCATGGTGTCTCTGATGGGACAAACTTCACAGCAAGCGAGGACACTGGAGCTGCTGCAGCCAAATCTCACAGTGTTGATCAGACGTAGCAGTTAGAGCTGCAACGGCTGGTTCCTCAGAAAATTCAACGACAACTGTTTTAATCCAAGGAAAAAAAGAAAACTCACTGGTTCCAGCTCCTAAAACGTGAGAATCTGCTGCTGGTTTCTGTCGCTTGTGAACTGAAACCTGCTCCTCGGAAAAAAAAAGTATCTGAAGACATCACTTTTATCTCCTGGGAAATTATAACGGGCGGATGTAATCCTGGGGAGGGGGGGGGGGGGGGGTCAGGAAAAATAAAGCGGTTGTAAGAAAAATCTGAGGTGTCACAATATGATTAACAAGGAAAGAAAGGAAGTTGCCAAAACATGTTTATGCAGTTTGAATTCAAGCCTGTCTTCTAGAAATGATGTTTACTGTATATTTCTACTGGTTTAAATTAGCAAGTCGTTTTAAAGGAAAGTAATAGATTACATTACACACTAAGTGTAGAGGAGAGGTTATTGTCTCTTATGAGTAGCTTCTTATTTTAATACTGCACCTATTTCCTGATAAAATCTACCTATTCCAGTAAAAACTCAACTGTTGGTATTGAAACCTGAAACTTTCTTTTTTTTATTGTCTGCAGCTTCTTCAGTAGAATTCGATGTGATTACGATCAACAAGCCTAAACGTAGTCACTCTCAATTCCCATTCACTGCTCGGTAACCCCCCCTCGCCCACCGCCCCCCCTCACCGTTCACTCCTAAGCCCAGTATCCGATGCAGTTCACGACTCAACTGCTCCACAGCCTGACAGCAGCCGCTCACTGCACATTGATCAAATGATGAATATAATGTTGTTGGTCTCTGTTTTTTAAGGTGAATCTGACACAAACTCGATTTTATACATTTTTTCCCTCAGGCTGTTTTTTTCCTCCTCTGTTTAGAATATAACAACTCTCTCTCCATGTCAGGATTTTATTTATGACCATAACTGTGTGACTGAAGCTGATGCTTGTTCTGGTGTAACATCATGCTACTGGCTCCCTGCTGATCCGAGGCTCTGCTCAACCCCCCCCCCCCCGTCTCGCCCTTCCCCTCTCCCCGCACCCAAACTCGTCAGCCTCTCCTGAGCAAAATGCGCCGTGATCCCATCACACGCCACCTCGCATGCAGACAGGGTTGCCAGGCAACCATGTCCTGTCACCCAACAGCCCTGTAATCCAGCAGAAGATGCAGATTTTTATGGGGGCGGTGGGGGGGGGGGGGGGGTACATATGGCGCACATGCATGTGGGAAGATTTAAAACCGGCTGCAAATCTGCATGTCGAAAATTAAATGTGGTTTCATTAAGATTTATCTGTCAGTGCAGTGACAGTGTGCGTGCATGTGTGTGTGAGTGTGTGTGTGTGTACATCTGTGTCTGAGTCAGTGTGTGTGTGTTTGTGTGTGTGTGTTTGTGTGTGAGGACACTGTGTGGTTTGTTTACCTGCGTCTTAGCAGCCGAGTCTCACTCAGTATTCCAGGCAGAATTCCCAACCCTGGGCCCGGAGTCAGTTTAGAGGAGCAGGCGTGTGGATGTGAAGGCTGTTTACTGTTCTGCTGGTTTTTTCCCGGTGCAGCTTTTTTGCATCGGTAATTTCTCTTCACTGTAGCATTCCTGAAATATACTGACCAGACGTCCCAGTAGCTTTGCTCCCCCCTCAATTTTCTGTGTGGATACGGACATAGGTCGTGCCCACCTGATCTGGGCTGGACTAGAACCAGCCAATCACAGACATGATTCACCCCCCCCCCCCTAAATTTCCCTTGTTGGTAGGAGAGAGGTAGTTTAGCAAGAAACAAATATATTCTGAAAAGTTTTAGCACAAAACCTGATGGCAGACTTTGGTTATGGGTCAGGGTAAAGGTTAAAACCATGCAGGGACAGGGGGAGGGCAGTTTTTACTGTGAAACTCAAACAGGGCAATTCTAGTTTTTAACTAAAAACCCATCAACCTCAATCAGGGGGACAGATGATGAAATTGGAATATTTTAGCTGCAGTGCGATGACTTGGTATCTGATAAAGTCCTATTACCCCCCAGTGCTCCAATGGACTTTTTTTTACTTTGACATCTTGTGTATAAAGTTAAGATTTTGGTCTGAGGCTAGAAGAGAAACCGTTGAAACGATGTTCAGACAGGACTAATCTAAAGAAGTGGGTTTTTTTACGGTGATGTGACACTGCCTGGATCCGGTAACGAGTGTAACGAGTGTATTGAGGAAACTTTTCCCTGTTACCATCAGGTCACAAAGAGTTGATTTTGAATGCATCAACAAAATGACATTTAATTTGTTTTTCAGTAAAATTAACTCGTTCAAGACAAAATCCAACTAGAGCGTTAAAGTTTTTCATGGTTACATTTGAACGATTCTCAGCTCTTTGGTTAAAGTTACACAGGGATCGTGTTTGTTCTCTAAACGTTCAACCAAAAGCCCAGTTTTTCCTTTTGTTGCCTGCACCTACCCCCCCATCCACCCCCCTGTGAGAGGTGTGCAGGCATATGAGTGAAACACATGGCCGGTCCCGGGACCGAGACTGTTACGAGCTGAGGAGTGCCGGGGTATGGCAGGCGAGTACTCCCATTCGGCAGCTAGCGCTCTGTGCTAGCCGAGAGCTGGTCGGGTGATTTACTCTGGTTTATGGGCTCCGTGTTGATGTCTGAAGACCTGGTTTCCATGGCTGTATTTACTCTCCCAATAACAAAAGCCTGCCGTTTCTGCAGCGATGGCCGGTGGCTGCACATTGTTTTCGGAAACACACTCACCTGCTCTTGATGGCAGATGATATTTTAAAGAGAAACCTCCTCGCTGTTTTTTTTTTTTCCATTGCCATGTTTAAAGTGATTAATGGTTTCCACTTCCTCACCTACTGGGAAACACTGGGAGAGTTTGGTAGAAACTGGGCAGCTCCCAGTCCGACTGCAAGTGCGAAGCAGGATGTCGCCGGCGGAGGGCGAACGTGCTCAGTGTCGGTTTACATTTTTGATCAGTGTTGTTGCTTTGGAGTGATGTTTTTTATGAGTTGGCCCCCAGGTTTGTTTGCAGAGGGATGCACATTAACACATTTTGGGCTTACATATTCCTGCCACTGTCTTCTGACAGCAGGGGGCAGTAAAGCACAAAGAAGCGAAACAATGCACCAACAAAGGCAGTGAAGAAGTTTGCTGGGACATACACATTTATTCAGAACCTCAGACCTCAGGAAGGAAAAGGGCGTCCGATGCATTCGTCAGACCTCAGGGATCCACACAATCATGGCTGGATTTTGGTGAGAGACGCTGAATGTGAACAGAACTTTAGTGTATTTACTAGAGATGTGAACAGGGAAGCACTGGTGCAACAACCCTACACCCTGAAGATCCACGGTCCCCGACTGTGGTTCGTTCACTCAGCCCAGTTTTCCCATTGTCTTCAGAACCTGTTCTTTATAGGTCCAACTGGACGACCATAGAACGAGATATTACCGAGGTCTGGTCTGGAATAGACTATACAAAACTGCACGGCCTTAAATATGTGGACACCTGAACATTAGAGCCATATGTGATGGTTGAACTTTGTATTCCAGGACCATGGACATTAATCTGCTGTGCTAACAGCCTCAGCCCTTCTGATCTTTCCACCAGATGCTGAACCAGCTGCAGGGATTCGCAATCCATTCAGACACATTAGAGCATCAGTGAGGTCCAGAACTGATGCTTGGTGATCAGGTCTGAATCCCAGTCTGTGTTCCAGATCATCCCAAAGGTGTTGGAGGGGGTTCAGTCTGGGTTCTGATCAAACCAGTCAAGTTCTCCATCACCACACTGGGAAAACTGTTTCTTTATAGAGCTGAGAGTTTTGTGCACTGGGTCATTGTCCTCACGAACCAGGAATTTACCAAACACTATAGTTTCAAGTGCCATTGTCACTTAAGCTGAGTCAATAAATTGATTATCTGATCAATAGAAGATTAATAAGCAGCTATTTTTCATAACTTACTCTTAGTTTTGGTTATTTCTTGAGCAGAAATACCAAAACTCAAACACCCTCTCAAATGAGAAAACTTGATGCTTTTCTCTGTCATATATGGCAATAAACTGCATTTATTTTAAGTTTAAGACTGTTGGTTTGACTTTTGGAGACTCTGAAAGGCATTTTTCACAACATTTTTGATTGATCAATTAAAAATTGATCATCTATCTGTCATTTATCAATTCTTCTACTATGAAGTGATTGTGAGAGAGGAATCCAAGGTGATTTCTCATTTGTTTTCTGTTAAATTCCCTGATCAGATTCCTGCTCCTGTTTTTAGCCTTTGCCAACCCCATGACCTTTTCTTCAGCGCCTCCCGAAAGACAAGACTTTCTATTTCTGAAATCGCTGCACGGCTCAGTAGTCGCATCATCGATGTTGGGTGTGATGGTCGACGCAGCCTTTAGGGGCTACGAGCTCTTAATGCGATAAAACGGCTCACATCCTTCTCAAGGTGAGCAGATGATTCCCCGCTGCAGTGAAAGCGATCCTCCGGTCCGACGGCTCCACATGTTCCTCGTAACCAGAGACGCGCTGCGGAAATTCACATGGCATCGATTATCAATAGGAATTTGCTGCATTAAGGAGAAACGCCCTGAAATTTGAAGAGAGTGATGTCATTAGGTTTTATGAGGCAGTTGAGCCCATCAATAGGATCATTTACAGCCAGTCAACCTACACAGATTTTCTGTTACTGGAAAGGCTATTTGTGTTGCCAGGTAATGGTATATACAAGCTGTGGAGGGACTGATAATGAAAATAAGTCTTCAGGTTAAATCTGGCCCATTAACCTCAGAAATGATGCCGGTTAATGTGACTGTACCTGATACATGAAAAGAAATGGTAAGAATTTGTTTATTGGACAATAACATTCCCAGTCATGGTTTCATGACTTTACTCTTGCATCACCAGCAAGTTAAACCTTTCACTTATCTGGTCAAATATCTCAACAGTTGTGCAAGACTTTTTGTACGGATATGTTCATGCTCCCCAGATGATGTGTCCTTTGGTGACTGACTTTTCAAATTGGTGCCACAAGAAGTTCACATTTGTGTTTTTTTTCTGTTAATATCTCAACAACTGTTGGATGAATTGCCATGAAATGTGGTTCAGACGTTTATTTTCCCCTCAGGATGAGATGTAATAACGTTAGAGACCCTCTGACTTTTCCTCTGGCGCCACCATCAGGTCAAAATTTTGTTTTGGCCCATAGTTTGGTTTGTGACCAAATATCAGCAGAACTAATGACTTTTCCATCTAGCTCAGCTGGAGTTTACATTTAGTACCAATTTGCTAATTTTAGCATGCAAACATGCTAAACTAGAATACTGAACAACACAAACATTGCATCTGCTAAACACCTCAGCATGTTAGCATTGTGGCTGTTATAATTTGTCATCATGGCGTGGACAGTTACGTCAACGCACGGCTGCGCCTGAGTACGGCTGAAGAATCCTCATCTTTTTATCCGCATAAACCTCAGTTTATCTGCTGCACTAATGAAATTCAGCGTAATAGAGTATGTGCCCTTCAGGAGTAGCTATGTAAGCATCGTATCATTGTGAGTGACTTAATGACCCGGGTATGTACCTTCCGGACCAGCAGGGTTCGGGACCAGAGCTGGTGGAGCTTTGTGTTTTTTCTGAGTCAACCTCGTGTTAGAAAGATGAACATTCCCGTAGCGGGATCCAGTTACTGGCTGGGCCGAGCTGCTGACCTCTGCCATCTGCAGGGGTCACTGCCTGGGGGGAGGGGGGGGGGGGGGGTTACTCAGCTCCTGGATGAAGGGAGAACACAGGGGAATGAATCAATGAATGAATCTGGTAAATGATTTTAGAGCAGCACAATATGAGAACAGTTTATTCTAATCATCCTATTAAGCATTCATAAGCAGTACAGTATTTATTGAGTATTTATTTATTCTATTTACTTGCTTACATTTATCTTTTACATCTATTAGTCAAGTGTTTATTTGTAAATGCATCTTCTTCACTCTCTCTGAGAACGTCACATTTTGAGTGACTCGAGGGAGTTTTAAAACTGCGTTATGATTTGTTATAAACCATGTTTATATACTATGTATAGATGTAAACTAGAAGGTTTAAAGCAGTGTTATCATCGTGTTTAAATTCTTCAAACTTGGAGTTTCCCTAAATCTTCAGCGGATCGTTTTCACACAGTCACACATGGCGTAAATTCTCCATCTGCCTGTTGTAGCACTTGGTTTAACGCCGTCTTGCCTTTGCAGAGTGAGAGCTGATCTCGAAAAAGACGCCGAGCGACGAGATGGTGAAAGTTGTGGCGAAGCGACGCGCGATCAGAGCGATAATAACGCGTATGTTAAACCATTCAGCGCTACTGGAATATTAATGAAATAACAGCCACTTGCTTGACTTTCATAGAACAAAGAGACTGAAACATTTAGCGAAACCATCTTGTTTCTCCTCCTCTAATGTTTCCAGACAGGAAACATTAATTAAAAGTCCCACATTAAGGTTCAACGCACCATAAAGCGCAGAGGAAATATTCCAGACGAGTTGAGACTGTCTCATCAGCTCAGCTTTATTGGTCACAGCTGCAGGTTTTCACTTTTACAAGATCGTGTTTACCTTCACTTATGATGTGTTTTTTTTTTGGGGGGGGGGGGCTAACTTGGTTAAAGACAATATAAAAGTATGAAAATGTGTTTTTAATAATCATTAGCCTTAGATCACAGCTACATGTAAACATACACTGATTACACTGATGTTACTCCAGATAAGCTTCGTCTCTCTGCCTTATAAAAGCTGAAAGACCATGTTTCTTTGATGAAATGATTGGAAGTGTAGCTGAAACTAGTGGTAAAACTTTTTAAATGATCCTTATTTTATGTTTTTCTAACATTAATACAACAGCTGGTTTCTGTCAACACAGCTTAATTTTGTTCTAAATTCTAATGGCCGGCCTCGTGTCGTTCTTCCAGCGTCAGACTCACACTGCTGCTGTGCTGTGGTTGTAAATGCAGACTGGTTTTAAAAAGCTGCTGAATGAAAACAGAGCTTCACTCCACAGGAAGGTCATGACAGATGACTTCAGCGCTGGCAGAGGAAAAAAATCTGCATATATATATATATATGTATATATATATATACATATATATATATATATGGTTCCATGAACTGAATGACCTAGTAACATCATCACACTTTGCTACCGCAGCTTTCCAGCCATGAAGGTCCTCCATCCATCGCTGGGACTCAGGCTTTAGGGCTCAGTGTCGGAATAAAAAAAAAATCAATGACACTGGTGTGAGTGTTTCCTGCTTTGTTTTAGCTTCAGCTGTTAATGAAGCTTTAGCACATCCAGCGTGTAGCGTGTTTTAGTTGTGATTCGGATCAAACGTCTTGTCCGGTCTCGTAGAGGGAGAAGAAGGTTCAGAGACCAGAAAACCTCTTTGACTTTCCCTGATGTTTTTTTATATGAGTGAGTATTTCAGAGGTCTAGCCACCCAGCAGGAGTGGACTCCTGTCTAGCATCTGAGCGACACACTAATTTAATGGATTACACACATGTAATTATCGTCACAGGTCCTTGTGACCTAGTGATGGGCAGTGATACAATGAACCTATTAACCTACACATCCACACAGTTGGTGATTTTTTTTTCGCCTGCTGTCCTTCCTGCATTTGGATTATGTGTTTAACTTTGTTGTATTTTCCTAATATCATAGTTTCTCTCTGTTCCTTAAAAATATGTTGCTCCGCTGCCAGTTGACTTGCTCATGTTTACCATTGGTCATATTCTGCAAACACCGCCTACTTTTTATGTGAACGTGCAGCCAGAAAATGTAAAGATATCCTGGATGAACCCATTTTTTTTCCTAATTAAAAATACTTTTTGGTTAGAATGCATGGAAGGCTTTAATAGGGAGAAGACAAATATCTGCACTAAACTTCAACCAAAAATAATTGAAGAAAACAGCAACAATGACAGCAACCATAAAGTTATTGCGGAGTAAAGAAAGGGAAGTTTTCAAAATGTCTAAATGTTATGAAGCAGCTCGGTGTGAAGACGCGATGGGCTGAGGACAAAGTCAGCACGAGCAGCGGTTCAACACTTTTCCTCCCATCGAGAGAAGCCAAACAGCTGGTGACAAAAATAGGTTCATTATCCAGACAGCGTCCTTCTGAACCACAGAGCCTGGTGCCTGGTTCATCTCGACGGTCTGTGTTGGAGAGTCCGTAGACAAAGGTCTGCTCACGGTCCTTCTCCTTGCACTCATCGTTTTTTATTGGCGATAATTAACATAACAGATCTTGTTCATAAAATTTTGATATTTCTGGCATGGCTGGTGAAAGAGTCACTGATGATGCAGTAAGAACGAAGCAGCTGATGCCATCATGCTCCAGCTGAACTCAAGCAAAACTCTGTTTGACAAAATTATTTCAGACTTGATCGTAAATATCAGTGCATTAGCGTCAAAATAACTAAATACTAGAGGGGCACAAACTGCGGCTGGACCACCGAACTCCAGCCATGTCAGAAATGAGCATCTTCAGTCTTGGGACAAAGCTGGAGACCAGATGAAACCTACAAAGTCTCTGACAGTCGTGAAGGAGCAAAAACCCTTATGACCGAGTTTATCCACCAGAGGTTCCAGATCCACTGCTCTGTAACCGCTGCGACCTGCGAATCCACCTAGAACGCCAACTCTCACGTGTCACTAGATCAAAACAAACATGGCCGACAGCGGGTGGCTTGCACTGTTTACATGCAGCGACACTTAGATCCTGGATGGGGAGTGGCCTTCGTAAAATCTGCATCAGAAAGACCGGGTCTGAAGACTTCAGGTTAGAATCTCTTTGTCTCTCACTGGGATTTTTATCTGCCCACTGTCAACACCAGCTGACCCGGACGGGGAGCGGACACGCTCCCACCCGGACCCATCGGTCGTTATCCTTAAAATCACATTCATAATCGGCTCAGCAGCTTTATGCTTCACCCCGCATCTACACGTTTTGAGTCGTCGGATCTGTCCAGATGTTTTTGGGTAATATTTGATGTATTCTAATAGTGTCAGAAATGAATGACGCAGCTGAAAATGTTTTCCTGAGAATTGTGTCGGTGAGTTCATGGCTCCGACCCTGGCGGCGGACGAGGTTAACGGGAGGCTAAGACGTGGCGTGCCGTGGAGGACTAATCCGGGTCGACGTGAAGACAATCAGCTCAGCGGCCGACCTGTAGCGCTGCGGGACCACGGGGCTTTGATGCAGGTCAACCGATCAGAGGTTTTTTTTTCTTTTTTTCAGATTTTCATCCAATCGCTCGCCACCAGCCACCAGCAGGCTGCCCGGGTCAGACTGGTCCGAGTCCCTCAGATCTCCTGCAGGTGTTTCAGGATTTTGTTAAACCTGCTTTTCTGTTGTGTGGCTAAAGTGCAGGTCCGAGAGACCAGACATCAAATCCCAGTAACCCAGCTGGAAAAGACTCACAGTTTGTCGGCTTTTACATTTTTATCCCTAGAAGGTTATGATTAAAATATAACAGTGCACTGCATTAAGGAGATTATTATTTTTAAAGCCTTTTTTTTTTTTAGTCTAAGTACATAAAATATGGTTTTGCATATTACATTGAGATTATCCTTATTCCCTCACCAACCGATGGTTTTCTGTCTCAGTCTTCTGTCTCAGTGGATACACCTCCATCGCTGCTCGGTTTTTTATGTCTAAGTTTAAACGAGTGAATAGATTCGAGTTTTCAGAAATAATTCAAAGGGTTTACTGTGAACGAGCAGCCGAGCGAACTGTAGCTGACAACGTGTGTGGTTCTGTTCAGAGAACAGTCTGAGCTCACCCCTTCGGTTTTCTGTTTATACCTGATTAATGTCGTCCTATGAGCGTTTTCCATCATTCGTGTTGGTGTAGCGAGACTCTGAGGGTGGTGGCAGATGAGTAACTGGCTCCACCCACATGAAAACGAGACCCGGATCGTTCCCTCACAGGGTCTGTCCACCCAAGGTTTGTAGAATCGGACTTCAAGTTGGAATTCTGTAAAATTAATTTGCATGCGACCATCCGAACTTTTGTTAACAAAAGGCTAAAACAAAAAGCCCTTGAAAACTCCTGTATATGTCAGCGCAGCACATTATTTACAGTATAGTTGAAGTATGTGGAGAGAGAGAAGAGCCCAGAGAGCGACTGGCCAACCTGGAACCTCCTAAATATCACAGATGTCAAGTCCACAGAGAGAGACTGAGATCCACAACACGACATAGTGCAGAAAGCTCCACAAAGCAGGCCCTGACATACAGTACACAATATGTCAGTGTTCCCTGGGTCCTCAGCAAACCGCCGCTCAATCATTTAAAGAGCCCCTGGGCTCTAAGTGGGAACGTCCATGTTGTGTTTGATCGAATCCTAGGACTGAAGACCCAGTTTTTAAGGATCCGGTTGGAGTTTGGTGGCCAAGCGAAGATTAAGACCACAGCGGTGGTTGTATATAATCTCGACTCAGGGACTGACAATGTCGGTCAGTCAGTTCTCCACTCGGACTAAAAAATTGCAACAACTATTCAAGCATCACCATGTAAAGTCCTATGGACGTTCATGGAACCCGGACAATGAATCTCGCTGACTTCGGTGATCTTCGGCCTTCTGCTGTGGCTTCAGCGTGAGGCCGATGTTTCTGGCTCTAATTTACATGTCCTGGCCCCTATTGGATGGACGTCCGTGGTGAACTCGCTCATGGTGCCCAGTGATTGAATCCTAATGATGCTTGTTGTCCCCCTGAAACTAACGACGATCCCGTCAGCCTCAGCTGCATCTAGTGCTAATTAGCAAATGTCAGCATGCTAATCTGCAAAACTAAGATGGTGACCGCAGTATTCTTGCAGTTTTCATTTTCGAATGTTGTTTCTTGTCAGCGTTTTATTGCATCTAGTGCACAGTTCCATCAATAATCTGTAAATCTCACTGGGCTGGAGACTAGTTTTCTTGACTTTTTGTTATGCCGACTTGTGAACTCCGTGAACTCCGTGAGTGTAAAAGGATTGTGAGCGGTGGGTGTTTCTTATTCAGTGAGCTGCGCTAAGCGTCAGTCATTGTCTCAACCTGTGAGGGATTCGGCTTCAGCGGTTTCAAAGAGCTTTGATCTGTGAGGCAGAGACGGTTCAGTCCAGGAGACACGACACGTCGACATCCATCAGGATCTCTCGTCACAGTTGGCAGGAAGCCTTCAAAGCCGATTCACGTCTGGAACCAGCTCGCTCACAATCACTCCGTGTCCCTGTTGTGTTGACCGCTGACTGACCACGCCATGAAGCAACAGCTGACCACAGCTGTACGAAGCCAGTAGTCCCAGAAAGTTTAAAGGAATTATCACACATTTTGCCATATATGCTCAATCGCTTCCCTGCAAAAATATCCGATGTTCAGATTGATATCACTGTCATGTCTGTCCATTAAATATGAAGCTGCAGCCACCAGTTAGTTAGCTTAGCTTAGCATTAAGACTGGAAAGAGGGGAGAAACAGCTAGCCTGGCTCTGTCCAAGGGTTCAAAACCTCCCCCAACCTGCACATGTAACTAAAAGGTCAGGAAACGATTGGATGACGGTTTGAGATGTAATTTTTTTTTACGTATGAAGAGGCGTCACAGAGTCTTCATGATGTTCTGTGTAACTGAGATTTGTGAGAATAGGGGACACTCCTACTTTGTGCTTAGTGCTAAAGATGGCAACAAAACATCCAAAACTAAGATCATGAACATTGTAAGCATCAGCATATTAGCATAGTGGTTGTTAGCATAAGCTCAAAGCAGCAGTGTGCCAAGGTAAAACCTTCCAGAACTGCCACCATGGCTGTGGGCTTTTGTTCTGTCGGGTTGGACGTGCTGCGTTATACTAATTAATATAAAACAGAAGCACTATGTGTGTCCATCGGACTGATGGGACGGGGTCTGTGTGGGATGATTCTCGACACAAACAGCCCTGACAGTGACGGACAGGAGTCCCGGTGCGACGCCGTGCTGGGAACAGAGGAAGGTAAACTGTCATCCTACCGCCCGTCAAGCGTGCACCTCTGTGCAGCTGTGATGGACGTCCGCTCGGCCTCCTCTCGTACAAGGGCAACCTGGTTCCAACCGGGGCTATTTCATTGACACTTTTCTATTCCAGAGGCCTGGGAGCCCCCAGCCAGACCGTTAATCTTGCACCGCTCATATCCAAGCATCACAGTCGCCGGAGCTAATTGGATTATTTCTGTGTTCTGGAGACGGGAAAGTTCAAAAGAGGGAGGTGAGCGTTCAAAGACGAGAGCCCAGAGGCGTGAAAATTAAAAATAAATGGCACAGCAAAAGACTGTAAGATGTTCATTCCAAAGTATGTGACAGCCCACGAGGTCAGTAGGTCAGCAAGGGGGGGGCGCGTGGTGAGCCAGTAAGTTTAAGAAGAACATCGGGCTCTTTGTTCAGTTCAGCCCATTTATCCTGTTAATGTGATAACACGAGCACAGCAGGAGTCTCCTGCAGGGACAATGCTCCGGTGAAGAGGTGCTGCCGAAAGCTCGCGGAACGTGAGCGGTTTTGTTCAGGGGCTCGACTCGCGTCGCATTTTCACCCGTTGGAGCCGGGGCCGGCCAATCAGACAAGGCGTTTGGCACAGAGTCACGGATGCAACCATCCAGTCCCCTCTCGACACCGCCGCTTGTTGCCAGGGTTGTTTGTGCCCTTCAGGGGGGGATGTGGGGGTGGAAGTGGAGCAGAAAATGATAACTGTGAATAGATGGGCTTTACATCCGCCACCTGAGAGCAAACGTCACACAGATACCTGAGAGAGAGAACCTTAAAGAGCAAGGAGAGCAAGAGATGCACAAAGAGTGAGTTACTACAGTTCCTACTTTTGGTGCTATGAATTTTTACTGCATTAAGTTCACTTTATTCAAAACAGATAGTTCCCTTTATCAACATGCAGCTCAGCTCATACACACTCTCATCCAAACCTGTCCCATGCACTAAAGCAACCAGGACCCTTCGTACATGTCTGAGGATCAGCTCCGGTACCAGAACTCTGACAGCATCTGTCACTGTCACACTCATCCACTGGCTTCACCGCTGATCCTTTGAGGCTCGCGTGTTAGTGGCGGTGGTGGTGGTGTTCGGGGGGGGGGTGGTGGCTGGAGCCAGTCCCAGCTGACACTGGGAGAGAGGCGGGGTCTACCCATCTGGACAGGTCACCAGTCCAATACGGAGCTGACGCATGGAGGCAGACGACCAGTCACTCTCACGTTCACTCCTTTGGGCAGTGTCATTTCTCGCTGTGCATCTGGGAAAGAGTCTTTTTGCAATATTAGTATATAAAAAAACGTTGAATAAATGTGAGGTAACTCAAAGCTCCTGCAGCAGAGATGAAAACCAGGCTGCAGATTTCAGGTAAACTCACCTTTTTCTAAATCCACAGCCACAGATTTTTTTAAACTTTTAAACCTTTGGTCTTCGGACCAATGCCGGCTCAGGTGACATTACCTGAGGATGTTAAGCAAGACCTCACATGATCCCCTGCTGCTCTAACCCCAGAGGATTTATACAGCACTCCCCCTTTAGGTTAAAGCTCGTATGTGTAGCATTTTTTAAAATCTTTTATCTCTTGTAGTGTTCATTACTGTGCCTGTTATAGGCTTTAATGTTGCAGGGAAAACATGAGCATTTTCAGACAGTTTTTATTGAGACACAATATCATATGTTATATCAAACGAAGTCATGAGCAAATTTTATTATAAAACAGTTGTCAGATGAAAAACTTATACTTCAAAAGGGAAAAAAAATGACAGAATACATGTTGTGTAAACTTAAAACCGCAGCATCCGACCGCAGGGCAACACCTGATAAACGAATTGTCATGTGTCATCAGTGTATCACCTGATCGTACCTCAGGGAGACAAGGAACAGAACAACCACACGTGCCTAGAGAGGACCCCCCCCCCCAACTCCACTTATTGAGATCCTCTGTTCTTTGTTTGTGGACTCAGCCCTGTTGTTTGGGTCCTAGGTTCTATTTCACACACACAAAAATCATGAAATCAATGAAAATAAAAGCAGGAGTCCAGCCTCTTCAGTCAGTGGGTTTCTCACCCGACCTCCAGCCCACAGAACCTAACAAAAACACTATCATACACTTTATATGCATGAATGAACGAATATATGAATACATGTTAAAGATCAGAAGGTGTATTTCAACTGAAGCAGCTTTCCGTGACACAATTCTGCCTTCACTTCCCTCAGAAAAGTAATTAAAGAGCGCTAACAAGGCTTCAGGGCCCCACTGTGACCCGTGGCCTCGGCGCAGCTGCGGGGGGAGGATTTGTCTGGCCCAGGTTCAGTCGGGGTCCACCGAGGCACCCTGAAGTTCCTGTAACTCGGCGGGGGCCGTTCGTAATTGGAGCGTCCCGCGGATTTTAATGTGCTGGCTACTAGTCACACTTCAAAGCCTCAGCCCCATTTCGGGAGGGGGGGCTCTCGCTTTGATTAAGAACAAACATGAAGATGATTTATTGAGGCAAAGGCGAACAAGTTCACCGTTGGCAGTGGTAACACTGCTACAGTCACTGCAATGGACTACTTCATTTATTATTTCAACGGCACAACAGTATTTTCTACAGTAAAAGTTCATACGCAGCTGTTGTCGTGTACATATTAATATTTTAATGTTGCCCTGATTCCTTTTTTTCTATATTAGACACAGTTTATACTTATGCACCGCTGTATATGTTCTGTACACATTTTTTTACACTTTTCATCATTTTGTACCTTCAATATCCAAAAGTTTATATCTAATACTATCAATACCAACAGTTTATTATTATCTTTGGTGGCGGTGCTGTGAGATTGCTGAAATTCTTTTGGCTCACCAGAAAACTGAAAACTGAAAAATACAAAAATACATGTTCAGCTCTTTATCACAAGTGTAGTAAAAAAGATTAGAAGATTTTTCTGTTGCAGCAGTGGATAGACCATGTAGGGACCCAAGTCAAAAGGCTTGATCCTCTGTACAGTGGCCATTTTAGAAACTCTTAGACTCAGCTTGTCAGGTTCAGATCTGCATTGTCTTTGCTAAACTTTTATCAGTCTAAATTGTCTCTCTGCTAGACTCAACTGTTCTCAACTTCAGCTGAGCCCCTGGGTGTAACGCTAGCATTAGATTACTACATCTTGGATGTCAACAAAGATTTATGATTTATAGTCAGTTTAGCCCATGTTTGGGTCAGTTTCACCAGGCAGTTTACTGCTATGACGAATCCTTGGGCGCCAGTCCTGTTGCCATTGTGGCCTGCAGGTAAATTGATCTGATTTGGGATGGCGGTTGTGGTGGGTATTTGCTTTCTTTGATGTCTTTCTTTGACATTTGATGTCATGTTTATGCTTCGCTGTGCATAAAGACTGGAAACAGTGTGAAACTGGTAGCTGGATCTGTCCAGGGTTAAAATAATCGACCAAGTCTCCTAAAACTCACTAATTAACCCATTTTTTAAAATCTCATTTCTTTAAACGGTACACAAATAGAAATGTAATAGTTGTGATTACGCTGGAGGTTTTGTGCAGGACAGGTTCTTGGTTATATGCAGTGAGTTCCTGCAAGGCCATTAGCAGGAAGTCCAGGAAGTCTAGTCGAGTGATCATGTTAAATATGCAGATCAAGTCCCTTTCACTCAGAAGTACGTCGGGTCAAGACCCTTTAACTTCCATTTAGCTGAGACTTTGAAGGCAAAACAGACATTGCTTCAGTTCTGTTTATGTTACACTCAGTATTGGGTAATATAATATACCATAGTTAATAATTTTAGATATGACTGAGCCCTGACACAAATAAAGTTGTGTTGTTTAGTTGTATAAACAGCAGCCCTGCAGTTGTTCAGTAGAACCAGATGTTACACCCTGAGGACAACAGCATCAGAAACCATTCGAGTCAGTTCCAGATATTTACAGTGTGTCCTCCGCGTCTCTGGCCTCTCACTTGTTCGTCAGTTTGGTCGACAGCCTCCGACATCCAGCTGCTTCTTGTCCCTGCTACAATAAATTGTGTTTGTTGTTGTCTGAGAGTCAACACGTCTCAACATGTTGGCTTTGTTTTATGACTCTCAGGTAGCTGTGCTTCAGCTTTAATGGTTTACATTCCAGCTGTTTGTCTCAGTGTTTGGGATGTCCAAGGTTCCATCTGGCTGGTGATCAGGGTGGACAGGGTCTGTGTTCAAGGGCATAAACCAATGAGATCTAACATTCGTAGATGTACTTTTTTATCGGGATGAGCTGTATGAGAGCCCTGCTGCTCACAAAGGTTCACTGCACAATAAAACGTAGGTTAAGTACCATCATTAACCCCTAGAAAGAAAACTGCTTTGGTCACTCATGCACAATAACATAAGGACACTTTTAAGAACACCATCATATAAACTGACACACAATCCAGAGGACATATGTGGTGCTCAAGAGCCCAACTAGCACTAAATCATAATAAATAATGCATCCATCCATTACCTGGAGCCAGGTTATGGTGGCAGCCGCCTAAAGCGAGGTAGCCCAGACCTCCATCTCCTCAGCCACATTTTCCAGATGGTTCTCAGCCAAATGAGAGATATAATCACTCCAATGTGCTCAGGGTCTAAACCAGGGTCTCCTACCAATTAGACCTGCCAGAAAACCCCCCCATGGAAAACCCCCAGAGGGGCAACCTGGTCAGACGCCTGAACCACCTCGACTGGTCCTTCCAAAGGAGTGCTGGGTCGACTGAGCTCCCTCCGGATGTCTGAGCCTCTTACTTCCATAGATAAATAATAGAACAAGTAATACATAAGTAATACATAAGACTAATAAAAATATGAATAAAAGTAAATAAGAATTTCCCTATGTATGCCAGGTGGTATCTGGCCTTTAGATAGTTAATGAATTCATTTGCTGAGATTCTGAGATCATCATTCACTGATTGAGTGGGCGAACAATTCACCTTACCCTAGCCCCTAGTCCTTAATACAGCTATAATCAATATTTTGGCAACAGACCAAATGGCTACTTCTGTTTTAAGTAGCCGTTTCCTAACTCATGAAGGCCTGTTGTTGTGGCCCCTATACTCAATCATCTTACTGCCAACTACAGGCCCATCAGTATCTCACCCATAGAATCAAAGGTATGTGAAAAATTGGCTGCTTAACAAATCCCTGACCATCTTAACAACAGCTTCTTCCCACTACACCCAATGCAGTTTGGATTCGGGCCAATCACTCAACTGAAACCGTCTCATAGATAAAGTTAAGGCATCTGTGGACAAAGGCAGGGTTGTGGGGGCCGTGTTACTCGAGTTATGGAAAGCATTTGGCACCGCAAATCATAACACCCTAATGCATAAACTACTCAATTTCCATATTTTCACTATTTCCAAATCCTACCTCTGCTGATGAAAACCTTTCTTTTGGCTAACTTGGGTAGATTTACATTTATTTGAATGTTAATTAATGTGCATTGTCCCTTTTCAAATTGAGATCAATAAAATTAGTGTGAAGCTAGAGTTTTGCTTCTCTGGGCTGCATATCTGCGAAGCTATGCTTGTCTTTTGTACTTGCACAGATTGGGGGATATAGGCTAATGTACTCGTGCCATGTCTAGAAAACCACAGTTTAAGCAAAACGTAGAAGAAACCAGGACAGAGAAATGCATTTAAGGCTGGTGATGAAACAAAGACTGTGAAGGAATTTGGATTCATCTGTGTAAATGGGAAGGACAATGACAAGATGGGTAATGATACCAGATGCCTTGCAGGGTTATTTACTTTCCTCTGCTCTGTGACAACATTGGCTGTGACAGTTTTGTGCTGAGATGCAAAACAGAAAACACAAAAACAGAGAAAACAGGATCCCAACTGGATGTAAGATCAACCAATCAGCTTGCTTGATGCGCAGGCGCCAGCGGTTTCCCTGCTACCTACAGTTACCCACAACACCCTCCCTTCGGCATGGGTCTGCATGTTTACAGGTGTCGACACCAGGAACAAAACTCGGACCCTGGACCCGAGGGACACAAAGTCCAGGGTCAGAACCAGCATCCTCATCATTTCAATGAAAATGTCCTGCATATTTGTTGCTTCCTGTTATTGTTGTGGCAATAGACACATTTTTTCAAACTTTTTTTGGACTTATTATACTAAATAGAACATTTTCTTCTGAGGGGTCTTTTAGCTACAGCAATCTTCCAAACCACCTTCCATTCACCCATGGTTTAAGATAGCTTTTAGTTTCACAGGCTGTGTGGATAGGGCCTCTCTCTGTCTTTGTCTCTCTAAATGACACGTGAAAGGGGGAAACATGCCAGTGGAAATAATCTCAATAATACATGAATGAGTTTTAATCACAGGAAGGATTTCTTCGCAAAATGGTCTCTGTCTTTGCGGAAGAAGACAAGGTCAGAGACGACTTCCCTCAGAGGAACGTCAGCTCTCATTTGAGGGTGAGTTGGTGGAGTGTGTATGTGTGTGTGTGTGTGTGTAGACGCCCCCTGGCATGAATAAAACACTGATCCTCAGCCAAACCATCAGTCTGACACATTGTCGCCCCTCCCTCATCTACCCCCCCCATTCCTGAAACGAAAATGAAGCCCTGAGTTCAAAACATGTTTGGTCTTGTAGTTGTAAGAGGAGGTGAGAAGTCATATTGGGGGGGGGGGGGGGTAATGACAAAGGCTGGACGTACAAATTACTGTTTTTGTTAATCCGTTGTGTGTGTGTATGTGTGTGTGTCCATGTTATTCAAGTGGTTATGGTAGCAGTCTTTTTTTAAGTAGTGTAGTTATGGAGACTACACATTGCATTACTGTGATTAATCTTTATCATATAATTCATCTTTCACTGATCAAAAAAAGGTTAAAAAAGAGCTTCATTTTAGAAATGCCAACATTTAAAAAAATGCCATGAATAAAATGATAAATCTAAAAAACGCAACATTTAGAACACCAAGCAATAAAAACATTGGAATGTATTATAAACACAGGACAATACAATTCATTAATTAATGAAAACAGGTCGAAATCAATCAATTAATCAATCCATCAAAGTGAATATTATGTGTATCTATATTTTGATATGAGCACCAGAAGTGTTTTTTAGTGTTTTTTATGCTGATTATGTGTATGCTTGCTCACTGGCATGGCAAATTATCAATCAATAATATAATTAATATTTTCTTGATTAAACTGAACAGAGCCATGATTGATATTATTGGTCTCACCTGTGTTTGACAACTCAAAATGTTCAAGGTGAGAAGATTAGCCAAACATTTTATTCAACAGGTACATGCTGAAATTTTGAATCAAACTGAAACAAAAGTCAATTTCTTTGCAGAATTATTTCTTATATATTTGTTTATATTTTGTTCAACCAAACAACAACTTATGCAACCTTTAAAATGCGAAAGAAACTAAGACGGAAGATCATTCCACAGTCTGCATATTTCTTGCTCCCGTGTTATTTAGGCCTGGATGTGTAATTGCTAAGATTACTGAGTAAGAAATGTGAAACTGTATTCAGTGATTATCTCCTGTGGCATTTGAACCAAACCGAAGCCTGGATGAGTTGGTGCAGACCGGGGACAAAGCCACATCACAAACCGCCTCCCAGTGCGTCACATTCTTGGGTCGGGACGTCAAATAATCTGGACCGCGGCCTCGCACAGAGCCGGCGTGACACACACACCTGGAGGAAATGCGAGACGAACCAACCGGTGATCCTGTAGCCCCACTGGCGGCGGCGGCAGCGTAAATCACATGACTCTCTGCGTGGTGGCGTCTTCTTGTCTCAAGCCGACCTTGCGGGCATCTCTGCGCCGACGGCCAGTAAAGGTTTAAAAGAATCTAACCAGCTTCAAATGTGACGCTGTTTTTTTTTTTTTATATTTATGTGGAACACATTTAATTCAAATCTACTTTCTCTTACAAAGAAAAGTCAACTATGGTCATTTTTGTTGGGTGTTGATTGCGTTTTCAGCCAGACATTTACTTAGGTTCATGTCTAATATTTCTGAAGTAGGGCCATTAAATTCATCGTTAATCCCTCGCGGTGAATAAAAGCCGTCAGATTTTTGCTGTCAGTTCAGCCTGAGCCTTTGCTGAAAGACTACAATAATCTGGTTTATGTGAGTTGGCTGCTAAAACTTTAACGAGCCGAATGAGTTAAAAGAAAACCAAGACAAAAAACCTGGCGCGTGTTAGAGGGCACTGCTCCGTCGGCCCTACCTGAGGTTTTCCCTGAGGGGGGATGTAGTGTGTTCTGGAAACCTTTTTTTTTTTTTTTGGTTTTCATGCAGCAGTAACATGTCAGTGTCCCTGGAAGGGAAAACGGAAGTGTCCCGCTTGCCCTTCCCGCCGAGCCTCCTGCCCGTTAAACAGCCGGACGCTCCGGTCGGCAGCAGGCGTCACGCGTGAGGACGGAGGAATGTGCAGCAGCTCCAGACATGTCGAGTGAAACACAACCAACCAGGCCAGAGAAGGGGTGTGTGTGGGTGTGTGTATGTTGCTCATGCTCTAGGTGTATTTCAACATTGAGCAATGGTTGTTTTTGTGGGTTTCACTTTATCCACAAACCATGAAGGTCCATCAGCAGTAATGACAGCAACAGCTCATCAGCACATCAATGCAAAGTGAGGTAGCTGCTTTGACAAATGTTGTTCACCACGTCATCTGGGATTTTTTTGCTTTTGACCCTGGAGCATTTCTTAAAAACCATAGAAATCTGACCATGCGTTTCCTTAGTTTGATTAAAAGTTAGATGACGTGCTGCTGAACGAGATGATGGGAGGAGATTAGGTTTCGGTCTAGAGGCAAAAAACATTTGATCCCAGGCTGTAAAATTGTATGATACAATTTTATTCAGCAAAAATGAATAATGAATAATGAATAATGATGATATATATATATAACTGCAGCAGATGATGATTTTAACCACATCCTCACCAGATGGTCATCCATTTAAAAAAAGGGAAAAAAAAGGAACCCCTGGTGTTAATCCCATAGTGACTCCATCTGGCCATTTATAAAGCGGTTCGTTTTTTTGGCTCATAACTCCTGAACAATTAAGCATTAAGGCAAATACACTCATGTCTGGGTTCCTTGTTTTAGTTTAAAAGACCAGGTTTGTCACCACTTTATCCAGGCTTCAACAAATGACCTTCAAGTAGTTTTTTTTTAACATTTATATTATTTTCCTATAATTGGTTGTAATTCAGAGTTAATCACAAACTGCAACCAATTAGGATTAGATAGAAAACTAAATCCTATTTAATCCCATGGCTCAAATAGGCTACGGGCAGCGAACCCACTATACACTGTAGTGTTTATCATACTTGACAATACTCAGAGGGTCTGGTTTAGTCTTTATATGTCGTAGCTGTTGTTGTGACACTGCCATTGTGTCGACAACTTTCCGAGAACCTGGTGATGTTTGTTTTCGAGCGTGGAGCCGATGCCGCCGCCGCTGCTCTTCCAGCTTGTTCAGACTTGAGGTAAATGTACGGCAGAGCTGGGTGTGTGCTTCCACGTCCACTTAACACATTCAGACAGGAGACACCCTGTCCCAGAGCTGACAGAAAAAACCTAGACCCTTAAATCAACAAATGAGGGGATATGTCAAGTGTGGTATGGATTATACACTACATGCACTGTGCTCAGAGAGAATCTGAGACCTCTAGTGGCCTCTAGTGGCAGGGCAGGTTGTAGAAAAACAGGTGAACCTAGTGCTGTTAGTTTTGTTAGCGAAAACTTTGACTAAATACACATGTCCACGACCTTTTTTTTTTCTATAACTAAAATGAGAGGGCACCGACGTCATATAACAATACCTACAATTGTATCGACATGAAATATCGTTGATGAAAGAGACGATGCTAAAATGTAGTTTAAAAATTAAAAACTTAAATTAAAAACAAAAGGAGACGTTTCCAACGAGCACTACAGGCAGATACAGTTCCTCTGTGTACAGTACTTTAATAGACTGACTACTTTTGTTTGTACTTCAGGCACCAAAAAGAGTGGTTTCACAACAATTATTGTCTGTACAGCTCTCAGTGGTTTTCAGAGTTGTAATGAGAATATTGGGCCCCAGGCCTCGGGTATATGGCTACGCTGTAGGAATGGTGTAGGTTTGGCACAGAAGCAAAGGTTGGTCTTAAAACCTATTCAGTTATTAGCAGGCAGATTCATGATTTTCACATGAGTAGTCATCTGCTAAATGAGCCCATATTAAGACAGATTCATAAGTGAAAAAAAATAAGTGTAAGTAGTTTGCGATAAATGGAATTCAAGCACAGTCAGTCTACGTCAGGTGTAAGAGTACCTCACGTTACTCTGTTGTAAAGTGACACCAATATTATCATTTCATCATCCAAGATAAATCCATTATGATTAATCAGTAATATTTCAGTAATGAAATATTTTTAAGATTTTGATAAGTAAATTTGATACATACTAGCCAGGAGAATCTGTTCTCTAATCTGTTCTTTGACTAAGATACTACAATTCAGTTTTACTAAAACTTGACTAAAACTTGACTAAAAACAAAACTTGATGAGGTTGACTAGATATGATATAAACTAACACGGATAGCCTGGAACATGAGAAACAATCATTTCTAGCTACTAATTCTTGATGTGGTAAAACTATCCCACTAACTAAAACCTATCTCCAACTGCTGTGCTTCACTTCTGTCATGTCTGTCATGGAAAAATTAAGCCAACAGCTCCATCTCTTGGCAAATCACCAGACTGAACAAAACAAGGATCCTACATGTGAGTTCTACAGATCACAGAGACACCATGAGAACTGTTAATGAACTATAGGTACAGACTCTAATGTAAGTTCATGACTAACAATACCTGATACCTCCTCCCAGATGCATTAAAAGAAGAGAAGCTCCCTTTACTTTTAGCCTCTTCATCTTCATTTGCAGAACTGCTGTCACCAAAAACTTCCAATGTCAAAGAAAATGCTGTTATGCACTAAAACTGACACCTTCTTCACAACCTTGTTACTGTGGCAATGCACCCAGATGTCTGGGAATCCCCTGTCTCTCCAGTCTCTTTTTTCAACTCTACCTCCTCCACAGAGAACATGTTGGCCGGGTTCCGTTTGTTCTTTTCTTGACAGCCTCCTCTGTCAGGTTCTGCAGTTCCCCTCCCTTGCTGAACACAGTCCGAGCCTTAAGGGCTTGCTGGAACTTCCTTAGGCCAACTTGAAGTCCCTCTCCATGGCCTCCCCAAACTCTTACCCCCACTTGGGTTTTTGCTTGAGCAACCCCTGAAGCTGCAGCCTCTCCTGGTATCTGTCTGCTGCCTCAGGAGAACTCTGGGCTGACCAAGACCAAAAGGCCCCTTTCTTCACCACCGGTTGCCTCCAGGTTGCTGCAACGACAGGCACAGTTAACCTTCTGACCACAGTTCTGATCAGCCAACTCCACAAAGCAGGCTTTCAACATGGCCTGCTCATGTTCCATTTCCCCAAACCATCCAAATGTATGGGAAGTTCCTCCAGAGGTGGGTGATAAAACCTTGCAGACAAGGACCTTTCCCAGATATTCCCAATTCGCTCTTGCTTAATGTCTAGGTTTATCAGGTCTCTTCTGCAGTCTCCCCTGCCACCTGATCCAACTCACCACCAGTAACCACTACCTGTTGAAGAAACTTGTCCGGGATGGTAAGAACCGGAAGGTCTTAAATCTAAGGCTGCAGCTATTCAGAGACACATGTGTGAAATGGTGTAGTCTGATGGGATGGTTGTAAGGTGGGGCTATATCAATGTCAATGGATTCTCCTCCTTTCGCCAGATAGTCCATGATATATGGCTATAGATCTGATGATACAACTACACAGTTGATCAACTGTCTTTGGCCTAAGATACCCTGGTACAAAGTACACCAATGAACTAGCTTATGCTTAGACAAGTTGTTCATGTCCAACCCATGACTAGGACAAGTGTCAAGTAAGAAACCATCACTCAGGTTCAGATTGGGGGGGGCATCCCTCCTGATCCAGTTTCTCAATCTTTGCCCAAAACTACTGAATATATCCTGTGTAGGGCAAACTTTTCGTTCTTAAGGGAAAACACCAACACAGAATCCCAAGACCTGCAAACCGCCCACCTGGTGCAGCTCCAGAAAAAGGAGAGTCCAGCACCCACCCACACAAAGCATGAAGATGAGCCCAGGTTCATCTAGTGGGTACCACTCCCAACCCCCTGGATCGACTCCTTCCCCACCACAGAGGTGACGTTGCACAACTGATGAACAAGTATTTCGCAACCAGGACTCTGTTCAATAAACCGCTGCCTTCGCCTGCAGTGTAGTTGGCCTGACCTCAAGATGTGACGCTGTTTTGCCTCATACCAAAATCCTGATTCATAAAGTTTCTGTAACTGCCCTTGGTCTTCCTCCTCATCTGAAATCACTTTGTCAGGGATAAAGTACTTGCTTGCATCATCATAATACATCCTGATTTATGCCTTTGATTATTGTAATTGTTATCATCAACTTGAAAGGGGTGTGAATTTCAAACGTCAGCTTTGACGCCTTATGCTCCCTTTAATCATTTACACTGTAACTGGCATTTGAACTCCTTTCAGTGTATCAGTTACACCTACGCTGACATTCAAACCTGGGTCATAGCTGATATATTGATACATGAGGCACCAGAGCACATCAGATATGGTGTCTTGGTGCAAAAATCCACCTCTGGTGGTCAGCAGGACTGCATAGAACCACAGCTGTTTTCTTTCATTTAACATCATGGAGTGGAGTGAGGCACGGTATCATTTTAAATGCATTTCCTCACATATTGCATGGTGATACTTGGTCATGCTTTAACACCTTTAGATGGTTTCCAATACATAGATATAAATACAGTAGTTATATGAATTATACTTTGAAAGTTTGATAAATTCCAATAAGGAAAAACATCAGATTTTATTGGATTTCAAGGATATTGGTTAAAGGTCCAGCTATTTGCTGGCCCCTAACTCTGTGATGTCTACGGCGCAATGTCAGAGAAGCTACTGGAGAAAAGTCTGGAGTTAATATCTCTCAAGTGATGATATTAACCAGGTATGTTAGGGATATTGTCAATTTTATTTTTAAAATTGAAATAATGAATGAGAAAGAGACAAATGCAGCCAACTCAAGCAAATGACTGTTGTAACTGGGGTGCGGAGTAAAAGCAACAAAGATACTGTGATCGATCAATCTGATAATTGCTGTGTTTCTCTCAAATAACATTAATCACTGAACACAGCAGCTGTGTGACGGATTAGTGTGAAAATGTCCCTCCAGTTACTTCTTAATACAAAAAAAAGGTTTCCTAAAAGAAGATTAAAGAAGATTACATGTTGATGATTATAATGTAGGTAAGTTCACAGATTACATGTCAATGGTTTTTTTTTATACTCATATAATGTAGAGTTTGAGGTTTGAGAGGAGTATGTTTTAACCTTTTGAATTTGTGAATTAACTTACTGAACAGAACGATTAAAAAGAAATCATTTCTACAGTTTACACACTTTATACTTCATGCGTTCTTGTTCTGGAGTTGTTCTCTCGGGAGCCCGGCTGCAGTATCTGAAGGGTCTCAATGAGTTTAGACCACCAGGGCTTGAGAAAACCAGCAGGCTGGTTTCTGGACCAGTTCCGTCGGCATCAGCAGGAGGCCAATGAGAAAGTGTGAGACAGCCAGAGAGAGGAGGAGGAGGAGGAGGAGGAGGAGGAGGAGAAGCTGCAGTTCTGGCAGCTCTCTGTCTGAGGATCTCTGTCATACAACAGATCTATATGCCTCTGCCAGCCCCTTCAGCCCTCAACCCGTCCATCTTAGTCTCTCTCACTTCCTGCCTCACCTTCCTTGTGTCCTTCCCTCTGGCCTACATCCTTGCCCCCTTTTCTCCGTCCTTCATTCTCTTCCTCTCAACCTCTCCCCTCTCCTCCCTTCTCCTTCCGTCTTTCGTCTACTTCCCTTCCAACCATTTTTCTCCAACGCAACCTGAACAAACATCAGGTTTCCAATTTGAAGAACAGTGAAACGCACAATGCTGCTTATCCGGTGCCACAAAGCGCTTCGGTCGAATGGGTCTTGCGAGTCTGAGAAACTGGCACCGTTTCATCCGGGTCTAACTGGGAATCCATGTCGAAAGCGAGCGGCAGGTAGCGCTGGTGAAGGGTTTGGTCGGCTCGTCCGGTGCTGTGGGTTTTTACAGCTTGGTCCCTGAAAACAGCCTGAGAGTCAGACCAAACTAAAAGGCCGAAGATTTGGGCCAAAAATCCAAAGAATGAGTTAAAACCCACTAAAACTCTGCAGAGCCGAGGTAACGGAAGAGTCAAGAGATGATTGTGACTTTGAGTGACCCCTCTCCCACATTACACATATTAATTTGATCCATTGCCATCATAAAAGCATATATAATAATTGATTATATATAATAGATAATAGATAATTGTTCAGCAAGGATTGCGTCACATGTGGACGCATGGCGGAGGCGGTTGTTCTGTGCAGCTCTGATTGTGGCGACACCTGAGAGGCTGAGATGTCATCACCTTGACACGTGCAGATGTTAACGAACTTCCTGTCTACAGAAGATTCGGCCCGACTCCATCAGGGGCAGCGTTGTTCACGGATGGGCAAATTAGATCTCACAGGACTTAACTGTGTGCGTGAGAGTGTGTGTGTGTGTGTTCACAGATGGCCACAATACACAGGCAGATTTCAAAATTAATGAACATTTTGAACAGTTTGCCAGCTTTTAGTGGCTGCTGTTGCTTTTGTGTTGAAACATCTAGTGTATCTCGATTTAGGACACTCCTCCGCCCATTTCTGATCACATTGTTCCTACATTGCTGTAAAAGTTAAAACATTTTTTTTGCCTGTTTTTCCAGTGGCAGGTTGCATGTTTAGAGGAAGGCTTGTGATTCCACAGACGTCTTCTCTCTGCCTGGAGAAATAAACTGTTTTTCCGGGTAAAACCGACATTTAAATCTAGTATTTCTGCAGACTGTTGATGCACAGAGTGAATGACAGCTCTTTAGGCTCAGTGCACATAAGGAAACATGAGTATCACAAGCTATCATAGTGAATGCATGTCATAGTGAATACACTGCTTTCACGTAAAGATTGTTGATGTGAACATATACTGATTAGCATTATATTTTTAGAAATACAGCTAGAACTTTCAGGTACATATTTTTTCATGGTAACTAAAATGCTACTGTAAAAAGATTATTCTTATTATTCTTTTTAAAGTTATGGAGAACAAGGTTTAAAGCTTTGAAAACATGCTTCGCCCTTTCTCCGTGTGACCCATGACGAAGCTGATAAAGAGGAAGAGGAAGGGTAATGACATCAGGACGATGCTTTATAGACACTGTTAGATCGTGACACTGACATTGTCATTCTGTCAAATGCGTCCAAGAGAAGTGGGTCCAAATCTAAACTATTATACAGCAGTGATGATTTCATGAGCTTCTTTAGTGATGAAATTCTACCTATTTGAGACAAAATTCACCTCCTCCTGCCCTCAAGTGGCACTGATTTCTCCTTAAACACGGAACATGACCTGCTCTAAGCTGGTTTAAGTCCTGTTTATCAGGTCAATTTCAAATGGTGTATGTTAACAATAAATCCTCCATATACTCAAAAGTTAGTCACAGAGTTCCACAAGGTTCTGTGCTTGGACCAGTTCTATTCACCTTATATTAGGCAATATTATCAGGAAACACTCCATAAACTCCCATTGTTATGCAGATGATAGCCAACTGTACTTGAATTGAAGCCAATGTAACCTGATGAAACTAATCATTTAGCTAAACTTCAAGCATGTGCTAAGGATATAAAGACTTGGATGACCAGCAACTTCCTATTATTTAACTCAGGTTTCCAAAGTTGCCTCATCTGTGAATGTTCCTCTACAGGATGTGTGAAAAGCACCAAATTCACCTGGTTATTATGTGTCACTGTCACCTATGGGCCACTTCAGCACTGCTCATCAGGTGATAATATATATACAAACTCTTCTGGAAGTTTCACGGCCAGCGTTTCCAGAGCAATTATGTCAGTCCGAGTTTGTTGGGCTCAACTCAACCTTCAGTGACCGAAAACTGATGAAAACCAATTGTCATTTAAGTTTATTTGGGTTTAAATTCTAATCACAGTTGTTATTCTGTCATAGCTCCATAAAAGACTTGAAAACATCCACATCTGTTCATATGAGTTAACATTTAATGTCACAATATCTGAAAGACTTTTATTTTATTCAGTGAAAATTAAAAACAAGCTACTGACTGGGCTACTTTCTGCACTGTGAGAAGCTGTATTTCAAAATAAAGGCGACACTAAGTATTATGTGGCCAACCATGAACCTTTGTTGTATCTGTCTCCCGCTCGTTTCCCGCCGTCTCTCCACTAACGGTACCGGAGACCAAACTTGATCCTGAAATATAATTAAAAGAAAATAATGATAAAGGAGATTTTTCTTTTATCTGTCTTGTTACGTATTAATGAATGTAACCTAAATAAATTTATTTTCCCCTTAAAGTTCAGGTTGACTCAGATTTTTCCAAATCTTGTGACTCGTCCAGTGAGATGATCAAGACGTCGGTGCTGATCTGGAGTCAGTCTCCTTCACTGTCTGTTCTGTCTGTTTTCAACCACTTTAATCACCACTTCCTGTTAAACTGGTCCACCAGTGTTACTCACACTGAGATTCCAACAACTCACATTCATACAAGCAAAGAAAAACAGAAAGAAAATGCAGAAGATGTTCTCACACCAACTTTATTTCCACAGGAAATGTGAAACATTTGACAGTAAAACAGTGTGAGTTTTTATTCCCTGATTTTGGTAAAGGAAGGGTGATTATAACTAAAAGGGTTTGAGTATAAAAATTCATTTACATTCATTACATTTACAGTACAACACTGTTTTCATATGAAACAATGGTAAAGTTTAGGGAGGTAAACGAACCGTCACACCACCGAGCTGCAGATGCTCAGCCGTCACACTTCATGGATCCGTAAGGATGTTTCTTCCGTGACTGGATCCGGGCACATTTCGGACACTTCCTCTCCACAAAGCAGCGTTTGTGAAAACAGGCCTTGCACACTGTGGAGAGGGAGGCGGCATTTATACAGCTGAAGTCTCCTGTAGCCATGTGTACCACACCGGAGCTTAGGCAATGTTGTACCGAGAAACACCTGATTTATGTGACTCTTGACACCTGCAGCCTCACGTTGGCCTATTGTTTTTACACGGAGCTGTGGATTCTGTCTCTTATCTCCTCCAGTGTAGTTGCTCTACACAGGGATCACGTCACAGCCTTCGTGGAGAAATTATCATACCAGCCAGCGACTCTCTTCTCGTACTTATGACCTTTGTGCTTTGTATGAAGACAGCTGTGAAACAATCATAAAGCTGAAACTGTTGTTGCTGTTAAATGTCCGTTTCTATGGGAGACCAAACTCAAGTCAGAAAACTATTAATTTTGTGCAAAACAAGACGTCAAAAATGTCACAAGACTTTTTTTCCCAGCTCCCACTGTGATATTGAGCCTTTCTGCGTTAGATTTGTGTTCTCAGCTTTCATTGGATGCCATCGTTGCCTCCTTGTCTTGATTCAGTTTTAGTGTAACCAGCTCAGTTTAAGTGTTTCAGTTTCAGAGTAACCAGCTCACCTGGGCAGCGTAGACAGATGTCGCTCTGAAAGGGGAAGATGACGTCTTTCTCTCGGCAGAACTCGCAGATAAAACCTCGTGCCAGACAAAGCTGCGTGAAGGAAGCAGTAGGAGAGAAACAGTTAAAACACAGAGGTTTGAATCCACAGCAACAAGCTCTGTCGTTTCACCTGAAAATAAATATGACCTACTGACAAAGGCCTGTGTAAGTCAAGGAGGAGGCTGTGGGACATGGTGCCAAGAAAGTGCTGGTATGAAATAATTTACCCCCACACATCACCAACACAAAGAAAGGATCGCGTTGCTCTGGTTCTCAGGTTTTTACACTGGCTTCCTGTCTCTCAGAGAAAAGCTTTCAAATGACCCCTGTTGGTTTATGAAGCAGCGAACGGCTCAGGGCCTAAATACCTTACCGATCTCGTACTGAACTGGGACCCGTCCGGACCTCTCAGGTGGTCTGGGACAGGTCCACCGTCCGTCCCTAGACTCAGAAATAAACATGGCGAAACAGCGTTTAGTTTCCATGCAACAAATATCTGGAGAAAAAACTCCTGAGAAACTGCAGCTCTGATAAAAAAAAAACTCTCAGTGCTTTTAAATCTAGACTGAAGACTTTTAATGTTTGCTGCTGCCTTTTATTAAGTTATTATTTCTACACTGCACTGTAACTTTTGTTCTGTTTTAGCTCGTTTTAGCTGTCTTTTATTTCCTTTTCTCTCGGTTTTTATGATTTTATTTAATGATTGTGTGTTTAAAATCCTTTCTTCAGTGTGTTTCTTTTGCACCGTTTGCTTTACATGAAGCACTTTTAGTTGCCTTGTTGCTGAAATGTGCTATATCAAAAAACTTGAGTTGACTCTGAGGTTTTTGTGCTTTATTGTGAGAAACACTGAATCAAAACAGATTTAATGCGACTTTTTCTTCTTCTTCTTCTTCTGAAAACCTGGGTTCACAGTTTTCCTCTTAAATAAAATAAATGTGACAAAATAAGGACCAACTAAAGTTGAAGTCCAGGTATCATAAGAGTCTATTACTCATGGATGTGGTTTGATCCGATTCAACTGAAAACAAACCAACCGTGTCGTCAGGTTTTGATTAAGATGTGGCTAAACCCTGATCGGTTAATGGAAAACACACGACGCCACCCACCTCAAACCAGCGACAAAGACAGAAAACTCATGTGAATGAATAATTCTACTCTAACCTTGAAAACAAAGTCTCTGTTTACGTCGAACTTCCAGTAAGAAGCTGAAAACAGGTCTCTTCAAAGTGATTTGACTACTGATATAAAATCATGACATACTCGTATTCATTTGTATGAGTATTATTGAGTATTATGAGTATTATTGTTGCTCATGCATGTTTGTCTGCCTCTCTGTTATATCAACATTGTTTTTGTTTTCAAGCCGATTCTTTGCGACTGTGAAAAACATCAGTGATGATGGTCTAAAACATCTGCAGACTGCAGACATTCAGTATTTCCTACCAGGATGATTGAGGAGCCCTAACAATATTCTGCACTAGTGATGCTGTAAACTGCTCCGCTCCAGACTGACCTCACAGTTTTCAATGTGAGCGACGGCGGATTGCAGCACGGCTCTGGCCTGCATCACCAGCTGACCCCTCTTCACCCTCAGCAGGTCGTCCATGGAGAACAGGTGCGGCGGCTCGCTGACCAGGTGAGAAGGAAGCTGCTGGAACTCGGTCATCGCCCTGGGACGCGAGCACAGGAAGCAGTGGCGTCAAAATGCTTTTCTCCTCATCACAGATGTCCTGTTAGTGAACGTTTTAGTTGAAGTTGAGCATTTAGTTCATGTTTGACAGGCTGTCGTCTAGATCCTCTGCAAACCTTCCTAACGCAGCAATTCAGCACAGACAAAGCAGTTTAGGATGCTGGAGAAATAGATCCCAGGCAACACTGCTCCAATAGTTATGTTTAAAAAAAAGGAAGAAATAAAAAGAGAGATGTTGTCACATTGTTTAGGAAAAGTTTTTAAAGGTCCCGATGTTATCGGAAGGGATGTATTAGCTGCAGTGGCTTCAATTTAAATGGTATTTTGGGCCTGTTAGCAGTTTTAAATTTTTGCAAGTTCAATACAAATTGAGTTTACACTGGTTCAATCTTCCTCCAGGAAAACGTCCAAATCTGACTAAAGCCTGACCTTCATCCGCCCGCTCGTCTTTTATACATCACGAACCAACTGTCAGCTATGAACCTGGAACCGTTACAGCCCTTCCAGACGCTTCCTGTCGGGGCGAGTTGCAGCGTTGTTCGCCGGTAGTCGTTAAAGAGGCTGACCCAGCTCTTCAGGGCTCGTCGGACCCGTTCGTGTACCGGAGTCAGACCTTAGACTCTGTGGATACTAGTCCTGATCCCTGCTGGGGATGTGCTGCCGCAGTTTTAGTTAAATTACACAACTTTCATTGCCTGTTAGTCTAAATAATTGTTTTTCATTTTGATTTAAATTCTTCTATGATATCTAGGTTATTTTTTTATTTCTGCTACAGTCATAAAACAACATATACAGTTGTTAGAGTTGTGTCCTGAAAGGTAAATACTAGAAAATTCAAAATACTCTGATTACTCAAAATACTCGAAATGATGGAGGGAAAGATTCATGGAAACTTCTCTCACCTCACAGTATTATTTTCCTTGGATGCTCACACATAAGATGTTTTTAAACCTCTATTTTCACTTGGATTTTTGCATTTTGCATTTTTAATTTTTTTTTTTTTTGTTTTTTTTTGTTCATAACTGTATTCCAACACAGTGTGTTGGACCACTTTCACATTTAAATCCTCAGTTTTATAGCTTTTCATCACGTGTGCCAAAAAGAATGTCACGAGGTAAAGTCTCCGTTTGTAGAACTTCGCTGTGACTGCAGCATCCGTCTCATTATCTGGCTGTCGTGTTGTTGTTGCTGTTGTTGTTGTTGTTTGTCCACCAGCAGCATGTGTTTCTGCCATCCACCAATAGAGCCACACACTGGCTCTATAAAATTATTAACAGACTATTAAGAAGTAATTTGCCTGAGTTAGGTTTGCCATTCTACAGTAGTTTAAACAAATATCTGTAACATTAACACACACTGTCTGCAGTAAACAGTGATGCTCCCCTTTAAAAGAGTGTGAAGATGTAGGAGAAAGCAAAATGTCCCGCTACCTCTCAGACAACCGGCAGGTTTTCAGCAGGGTCTTGATGCCCAGCAGCTGAACCTGCAGCTCCTGAAGGAAGGATAGGAGACAGGAGGGAAGGAGTTGTAGAAGGAAACCAGGAAGGACAGACAGAAACGGTGAAATGAAGTTGAAATAAAGTGTGAAACTTGTTTCTAATGACCAGTGATGACAGTGCAGGAAATTCAAAAGATTGTGCACACAATTATCATGTTGATGATGATAACAATAATAACAGTGATAATTCATCCTTTGACTCACCCTGAACCTGTCCAGCTCCTTCACTCTGCCGTAGATCGTCTTCCCGACGCAGCTCAGGTCAAACAGAGGCTGAAGCCAAACTGAGTCCAGCAGCTGTTTGGAGAAGTCGCTGACTGGGAACCTGCAGAGGGAAACGTTATTAGGGAAAAAACCTCATCACGAGTCACAGGGAACATCCTTCCTTCAATTGCTTGGTCATTTTCCTCAATAATCATTTTATTGCTTGGCTGATGAAAATGTCAGGATATAAAGGGAAAATGCTGATCATAGTTTCCCAGAGCCCAAGAAGACATTTTCTAGTGTTTAGTCCAAAAGTGTTGGTTCTGCAGTTGCTGAGGACTGAACAACAAACTATTCAGTAGTCAGAGGAAGGAACTAAAGAACTTTAACTTAAAAAATGAATCAGATCAATAAAATCCAAAGATATTTCCTGATTCTGTTGATTGACTAATCAATGAATTGACCAACGCTGATGACCTAAAAGGATTTTGTGATTTTATTTTATTCACGGTTGTCATAACAATGGGCTCAGTGGTTTCAGTATCACCTGCATTAATCAGTAATAAAACCATCAGTAATGATGTTAGAACTTATCCGAGCTATGAAACGTGGGGCTTTCGTTACCTGCTGAAGTCCCAGTAGGTCAGGACTCGGGCGGGGATCACGGCCTCGGCGCCGCTGTGGCAGCAGTCGCAGAAATACCTGCCGGGTTGGTTACGGCTCATAACTCACAATGAAAGAACAGTGATCTAATGCGTGGTCTAATGTGTTAGCGAGTACCTACGTACCTGCCCAGGTATTCACAGTACCGCAGCTTCTTGATGTACCCTGGGGGCAGAGAGAGTTTTCCTCAGCTCCTGTTTACCTGGGTTTTTATTGTTATCGTTGTTTTTTTCCTTTAGGTTATAATGAGGCCATAATTAAACCTTATCATGTAAATCACCTATAGAGAACAGAAAATGGGAACCAGGTGTTTCCCTTTTAAACTGGCTCTTGTATTTTAATGAAACATCCCCACACGTGTTGTCTGACATCAGCTCGACGCCAGCATTACACAACACACAAACAAAATCTGCTCTTTGATTTTTGTTTCTTAATGTTTAACCATTAGTCTTTTTTTATTCCATCTAATTTCACTTTCATTTCTTCAACTTCTCAGAGCGACTCCGACTTTCTCTCCTTCTGTCTCTATGTTCTCTAGCTGAGGTTTGGCATCTAAAAGCATTCGGTTCCTTGCGTTTTTTTCCCTCTCCAAACCAGTACTCACTGGGCTCCACCTCCGTCCCACAGCCTGCACACAGGAAGTTTTGTAAGGCCATGACATTGCTGCGTCTGGGGGAGGAAACGCACACACACACATACACACACACACAGACAGTCCACTGTAAATGTACAACATCCATCCATCCACTCAGACTCTCTTCTGCTGGTTCGAATGTATATTCAATGTTTGACGAAGACCTTTGCGTCGGATGGAGGCTGAAGATGATCTGGAAGCGAGGGGGCGCCCAGCTCAGGGACCCCCTCATCCTGGTCCTCAGCCTGATCTCCTCCTCCAGGCTAACGCCGCTCGCCACTACGCCTCTGGTACCTGGCAACTTAAGACGACACAGACGAGAGGGGGACGGTTTCGCGCCAGTCTGAATTTCTCTCTTCTCTTACAATCTCGGTTTTAACCTCACCTGCCCCTTCTCACCTTCAGGTCGTCACTGCATCACATTACTGTAAACATGTCAATATGTATTTAATGTGTTCGCTTGTTAACATGAGTAAATCTGGCCAGAATTCAGTGTTATTTTACACTGATATTCTTTCAAAAAGGTGGGAATTTTTGGTTTGTTGGTGGCTCAAGAGGGTCTGAGAGAGTCATCTCCTGGGGGCCATGAATGTTTGGTGTAAATTTCATGGTAGTCCAATATTTTGTGGGAGATTTTTCAGTATAGGTTAATGGTTTATTCAAACATTATTGTCCCAAGAGTTTTAGCAGAAATTGATAAAAGTTATGTCGCTGGCAGAAGACGCGATGCAGCCCGAACATCAAACAAGACGACAGTTCTCTTCAACTTCCTGTCAGGAGGCAGAACCTCGGATGTATGAAGGAAGCTTCATGCCACTTCCCTATTGGTCAACTACGGTACTGCAGCAAAAAACAAAAATCCTCCGTGGCCTTAAACTAATTTGCCCCCATAGTCCTCCATTAAAAGAAATTAAAAGGCTGTTTTATGTGAGTGATTTTGCCCCAATGTAAAAGTCTCTGGGTCGACTGGGGTCCAGCATCTGATTATTACAAACTGAGGTGATATAAACCACCGACATGAAGTAAACATGAGCCACATAGTCCACTAAACGGATCTCTTTGTAAAATCAATGGCTTGGAGCCCACCCTCCCCCCTTCTCACCCACTACATTAAAACAGTTTTCAGAGCGGGCGATGTTCGGTGTTTGGTGTTCGGTCGCGCCCCCACCTCCTGGAGCGAGCTGCGGAGGCTGTGCCGTCCACATCGGGGATCCCGGGAGGGAAGCCAGCTCCTCCTGAACTCCAGCACCAGCTGCTGGGCCAGCCGCTCCGCACTGCATCATAGGAAACCAACAGACCGAGACTCAGACAGATGTGGAGGGGGCATGGGTCTGCGTTCTCGTTTCTGTGTGCTGGTTTTTTTCCTCTTACTTTCTGAGGGAATCCTTCGGCGTCAGTGCGGCGTCTCCTCCACAGTCTGAAAAAAAGACACAATGTGAAGTTCAGGATTTTTTTCTTATGGGAAACCACTTCGAGCGGAAGAAAACACTTTTCAAAAACATTTTATTTTGGCATTTTACCCCAAAAACCTGCAGCTCACAAGTAGATGCTTCATGTTACAAAAATTCAGCAGCAGATATATTTTCCAATCATCTGTTTTTAATGTGCATTTTTTGATATGTGTATTTTAAAAAATACTCTAAAGAGAGGAAATTTCTACTTTTTTAACAGAAAACTTCGTTTCACCTTCAAATCCGCTGTCGGAGAAGAGGACTGAGAAGGTCTTTCGCTGATGCTCAGGCTCTTCGCTCCCCGTCTCCTCTTCCTCAGTCTGTGTGCGCCTGCTGGCATCACATCCGAGCGCGTGCTCACGCGTGGGGCCGTCGCCGGCGGGGCCGCCGCATCGGTGCGTGTCCGTGGTGGACGCCCGCTGGTCGGAGCCCAGAGACCACTTCACGGCCTCCAGCACCTCCAGCACCATGTCCACCACGATGAAGTGAGCGTTTTCCTGCACACACACAGAAGCTGGTGAGACATCAGCATCAGCAGCAGCAGCAGCAGTAGCAGCACTGTTTAGGGTATCAATTTGAAAAGAGTCGATAAGAAGACAAATATCATTTGCATGTTTTCACATCAAGAGATAAAACTGTGTCCATCTTCCGATCCTGACGTTTCTTATGGTAAAATACATATTTGTTGTGTTATAAAAGGAACCTGAATGAACCTGCTTTCAATTTAAACCTAATAACTAAAATGTTTATATTTACCAGTTGCACCCTTTTACCCAGATTTGACATTTTACACCTATAATGTCCTACAACTGTTGCCGTCCTTGACGCGGTGACAGACCTTCTCAAGGTCACAGCTGGTCTTGAAGATGTCTGTAGAGACTTCTGGGATGTCGCTGCACCTCCTCTGTTTGCCGAGTTCAGCTGATGCGGAGACGCCTGACGAATCATACAAAAGGAAACAGCTTCAGCTTCAGTCAACACTAAATCAAATGAACCTGTATAATGTGGCATTGCTTTTAGTGCTGCTGTGCTACTTTTACTTTTGATGCTTTAAATTCGCTGTACACGCATTTTCAGTGGAGTATTTTTCTACTTTCAGGATCCGGATCCGTCGACCATTTCCCTCCTTCTGGAGACGTTTCTCCCTCCAACTGATCATCATCAGACTGTTTTTTTTTTTTTTTTTGTCGTGGACAGACTTTAAAAGCTCCTTCATCTTTGCAGTTGTGTGATAAGTTTTGAAGCTCTCAGGTTACAAGCGACAGAGTAGGAAAAAAGGAGGTTTCCTTCTGCCCACAATTGGCGATATTACTGAAGTTCCCCGGGGATATTACTGAAGTTCCCCGGGGGGGGGCTCGCACTGCCTTAAAGACTAAACTCAGGGAACAAAAGTGCTGGCACAGATCACATTTACACTGATACACAACTGTGGCTATTTTTTTTTTTTTATGTGGGTTCACAGTGAATCCCCATGTCCAGAGATAGGTGGACACTATGTCACAACCCAAGTATTAGTCCCACTCATCCTCTGGCTGAGCCCCCACCAGTCATAGAACGTAAACTATAGAAAAGCATAGGCAGCCTCCTTCTGTTCACAAAAAACCTAAACTGAACCTAAACTAAACCTAAACTAAAGCTGACCTGAACCTGATCCTGACCACGCCTCATTG
Organism: Istiophorus platypterus; assembly: GCA_016859345.1. Classification (NCBI taxonomy): domain Eukaryota; kingdom Metazoa; phylum Chordata; class Actinopteri; order Istiophoriformes; family Istiophoridae; genus Istiophorus; species Istiophorus platypterus. The sequence continues at coordinate 1,763,240 of CM029122.1, read as the reverse complement.
ATGCCATCATCTACCCTGCTGATCGAAGAGCGTCACTAAAGTCGTTTTGAAGGTCCTGACCGAGCTTCTGTACGTGTTTTGGGAAAAGACCGGTGAGCTGAGGCTGAAACTTTAACCTCGGGAGGAAACGAATGTATCAGGACAAAGACCAAGGAAAGTTGAGAGTGACTGTTTGCAAGATGCACGACTTCAAAACAGGAGACCCGAGTCCTGCTCTCTACCAAGATTATTTAGCCTCAAACATTAACTATTATAAAAGTGGCAAAGCAGAGTATGGATCGTTTCGAGACAAACAAGGTGTTTAGTCTTTTATGTTGCATGACGTTAGTTATTGTGGTTAAACCTGTGGTTGATCGAATCAGGTTTCTACCAGCCCTGTGAGGCTGCTGATCCAGAACTGCAACGCGGATCAGAGTGTGACTAGAAAAGTCCCTGCTGCCAATGGTTCAAGAGAAACATTGAAACTCGGCTGGGATCACCTACAGCCGCCTCAGTTACCATGACAACAGCATCTACCCCCATCTTCATCCTCAGCTTTGACAGACTCAGTCAGAAGTAGCAGTAGTGTCCTTGCATGTGGACACACCTGTGACAGTTAAAGCTGCTGTACCTGGTGTGTGGGGGGGTTGACAGCTGGTCGGGTGCCGCCCCTTGCGCTCCTCAGCCAACCCCTCCCGCCCGGCGAAGGGCGGATGGAGCAGAGACGTCAGGAAGTGGCTCAGATGTGAAGAGACCGTGACGCGGCGCTGCTTCTTTTCCCTCTGGAGCTGGGGCAAGTGGGGACCGGACCTCGGTCCCGATCCCAGGTCCTCCATGCTGGCGACCGCGGGGCGAACACGCCGGTCCAGAGACAGAGAACTGGGGGCGGGGGACCTGGAGTCCAGGCTGGAGGAAGTAACGTGTCACTTCAGTCAGATAAACACATACAGGTGTTGTCAGACTGAAAGTTTTTAACAAAGAAATTATTATTCCTGTTGTAAAGCTTGAAATGGCTTTAACACTGTTAAAGAAGTTAGAAGTTTATTGTGTCTGTCCAGTGTTTTTAAAGTATAAAAGTAAAATAAAAACAGTAAAAACTGACAGAGCCTCTTTATTTCATGTTTCCTCTCCTGGTTCCTCGTGGCCTGAACCATCTGGGACCAGAGACTGAGTCAGGTCCGGTGGACAGCGGGACTCACCTGGTCACCGACCGAGCAGCTACCTGACAACGTAGGACAATGTAACAGGGATCTCTACTGTCTAGGAGCCCAAACGGGCGAGTTCAAGTCCAGTTTAATTCCTCCTGTTCAGGAGCCACTGTGGCGCCACCCAGTGGCGATATCAGAGTCAGTCTGTGGCACCGAGCCCTACACAGCAGAGTATTTTAAAAGATGCTATTATCAGGTTATCCACAAATAAATCCAACCAGAATAGATACTATATTACCATTATTATCATTATTATTATTATTATTATTATTATTACTAGTAGTAGTAGTAGTAGTAGCAGTACTAACAGTAGTAGTAGTAGTAGCAGTAGTAGTAGTAGTAGCAGCAGTAGCAGTAGGAGTATTAGCAGTAGCAGCAGTAGTAGTAGTAGCAGTAGCAGTAGTAGTATTAGCAGTAGCAGTAGTAGTAGTAGCAATAGTAGTAGTAATAGCAGTAGTAGTAGTAGTAGAATTAGTTTGTCCACTATTATTAGTTATTGTATTATACCACACCATCTACTCTGTTTCTTTTTTTAACCAGTGTATTCGGTATTAATTCACCTTCTTTTTCTTCTCTAACTCTGTGACAAGCTCAACTCTTGAGCCTCAGCTCATATTTCAAGCCTGATGCGTTAGTTAAGGGAGCGATGGTTGTTTCTACAGCGGGCGAATGATGGCGTCCTGCTCACCGAGCGTTTACCCACTGAATGAACAGCCGTCGTATTGCGTGATGATTTTACCTCACACATCAAACGTCAAATAGATCGACTGGACTCTCTAAGCTACTGTACATTTAACTTTACTGCGTTTCTGTGATAAAGCACAATAATGTTCAGTCCTTTCGTCTGGAGACTCAAATCAGCTTTGATCCTAAAGGCTAAAAAAAAAGTTCATGATACAGACACGATTGTTTCTGCTGCTTATGTCACAATAAACTTTATGATCCACTGATGTAAATGATCTTTTTTTTTACAAGTTTGAAAAAGTGGAAAAAAAACTAAAACTGAATATGAAATATTGAATATTGAATATAAATATTGAAAAGAAAAAAACCATAACCCTTCCCTTTACTCTCACTTTGCTGTTTTTTGTCCAAAGTTTGAGAAACGTTGCCTGAACGTCAGCGAGCGTTGTCTGAGCGTTCCTGTAGGTGCTGGAGTTACCTGGATGGACTGGACGTGCCGGTGTCCGGTCCGTGCCAGGAGACGGGCCTGTGGCGCATGGTGATGACCGGGCTGCTCCTGGGGAGGAGGAACCTCTCGGCCTCCGGAGGCAGAAGACACGGGTCCTTGTGGCTCCTGTTTTCAGCCCGGGGGGGTCTCAGGTTCCCCTCCCTGCCTCCCTCACCGTCATCATCCGCGCCATCAGCCCTGAGACCATTAGTGGCTTCGTTGGTGCTGTGTAAAGCAGAGCTGGAGCATGGGTGCAGCTGGGAGGGGGGGGCGTGTCCGAAGGCCTGCTGACATGTCCCCTTGGTGAAGGTTGGATGTGGAGGCTGGTTGGAGAATGCTGTTTCTCCTCCGCTGGGTTCTGGCGGCGACAGGAGGAGCCGTGGGATTGATCCAGAACCAGTTGACTGATGGTCTGGGTGAGAAAATAATTCTTCTGGAGAGATTTGGGGGGGGGCAAGGTTCACTTTATCAGTACGTTTGATGATGGATGAGAGAGAGACTTTCTTATCTTCATTCACCAGGAGTTTGAAAGCAGCTCTGGTGAGAAATATCTCAGTCAGAACCAAAACTGGGAGCAGGCGGCGTTCGGCCTTTTAATTTTGGCAGAATTCACACGTTAAGCAACGTTGAGACGGACTGAGACGTAGGGACAATATTAAATGAACTAGATTAAAATAAGAAAATAGAGAAATGAGGGAGGGAGGCCAACATTGCCTGTATTATTTATATTACAACACATACAAGACACATTAGAAAAGGTAATTCTATTGAGATTATATTAAGTAACGGTATACTATAATTATAAAGTGATATAAGTAACCAGTACCAATTATACTATAATGGGCTGTTTCTCATTACAGTTTAGGTCAATAAAGACAATATTTGACAGTTAAATGAAGATTTTCCCTGCCCTCCGGTTCTCCAGAGCCCATCATGGTGGATCTCTTACCTGTGGCTGCCAGAGCAGTAGTGACAGGTGTTGGCAAGTCCACACACCGGCTGACGTATCTGGACCTGCTGAGGGAGGGGGGCGGGCCCCCGCTGGTTCCCATCTGCAGAGGAGCAGAGAAACCAGTTTCCCAATGAACGAGAACTTCCTGGTGTGGCGGCGCAACGCCGCTGAGCCAACAGCCGTCAGGTGTGGCAATAAGTCAAGATTTTACCCCCTGTCAAAAAAGAGGTTCAAAAAGAGGTTTTCTTCTCCTCCTTTTTATTCTGTTTGTAGACATGAGCAGGAAGAAGTTTTATCATTTGTGCAGTGATTCCGGATCGAATTCATAAAGTCTAAAGTCTGAAAAATGATTGCCCTGATTAACACCGGGGGCAATAGATAAGATCAGATAGGTATTTGAAGGCATCACGTTTATGGTCACGAGTCCTAACATCTCATTTATTTGTGTCGTGAGTTCAAAGGTCGCAGAGATTTTGTCCGTCGCACCATTTTCCGATCCGGCTCGGACCCTCCCAGCGCAGAACGACGCTTAGTCACAGTCGTTGGCCGAGAGATGGGGTCGTGAACGCAGGTCAGATCTGCTGCCCAAACGTTTTTACAGAGCTGAGTTTAAACCTGCGAGCGTCAGTGAAAAGGCGGCGACGCCTCGTTACACCTTTTGACCTGAACCGCTGCAGAAATAAGAAAAGAATTCTATAATAGTCAGACTATAAAATCATAAAAGCAAGCGTGAGAATAATGTGTTTCAAAAGGGTGTGAAAGGAAACGAAGATCTAAGTTTTTCTCTCCTGGTTCCAGATTCGAGGGGCCGTGATCAGACACTTCTGCTTTTGTCGACCTCAACCTGAGACATCAACCTGCCGGGGGATTTCTTTCCCTTGTTTCGTTCGTTTCCTCATAAACCTTTGAACCTCCTCCGCTGTTTTGAGTTCTGAGATGCCCTTCTCCAAAGAATATTGAAATAGAACCCTTTCATTATCCATGGACATCTGTACCCTCTTAAAAATGGGTTTTAACAAAGAATGTCCCTTCAGAAAACTAAAATTTTAAATTTAAAAGAGCTCAGATTGTCAGATAAGGAGGGAAAGAAGTGATAATGCTAATATGGTTTTTCAATTTTCAGAATCTAAATTTTTCCCAAAAACAAATGAAAAACTAAATCTTTCCGACTGTTTCAAAGACTCGAGGACTGAGAACAGTGTTGGTTTTAAATCTGCAAAACCTGCAGATTTATTCAGGTTTTTTCTCTTAAAGAGTATAACTGAGATGTTAATATAAACTACCTGGTCTGCGTGTCGAGAGGAAGATTCTACTCAAAACACCCACCAGAGCTTCCTGTGCAAGTGCAGAAGCATTCTCACTTTATAAGTGATAAGGTCCTGAGATGCAGAGATGCTTCGCCATTAATAAGGCAGACTGCGCCTCGACCCGGAGAGCGGACCGGCGTTGAGCAGGAAACCAAGGTCAAACCCGCAGAAACAAAGCAGGCGGGCCATGGGACTCACCATTTTTCCGAAGCCCCGAACTGAAGCCGGGGTGGAAGCCTGTCGGGGGCTGGGGGGATGGAGCGGAGTCTTCATAAGTCAAAAGCAGACACGAGAGAGGAAGAGAGGCGGCTGGTTATCAGCACTTCCTGTATTTAACAGTGGTTCGTGCCTCCTGTGGCTGAGCAGCGTTTCTCCCGAGAAGTGAGAGGACTCGCACACTCAGAGCAAATCATGTCCTCGGTTGTCATTTGCAGGCCTTTAATCTGGAAATATCTTTAATGACAGGCCATTTGCATTAAAACCCAAGCACTTATTTTAGGATACTTCTCCTTAATTAATTCCTTCCTTTCGAGAAAACTGTGATTTTTGCCAAGAAACATAAGAAAAGCTGTGATTATTCAAAGTAAACGAACCAACAGTTCTAATGTTACATGGGAAATTTCCAGTTACAACAGCACGAGGCTCCGTTCAGCAGGAGTATTTCCGATCAAGCATCTGAGGCTGGAGGACCGATGGCTCTCACGTCAGCTGGCAGACGAGAAAGAGGAAGTCCTGCACAGGGTGGAAGTAGCAGGGGCTTCGTTCGGCCTCCGTGTTTGCATGAGGAGAAGAAGAAGCAGCTCAGACTCAGACGTCCTGTGAGGAAACGGTGAAAAGCTTCACGATGAGCAAAAAAATGTCAGAAAACAGGCGAGAAGTGGTTAAACGCCTTTAAAATGCCCTCAGCGTCTGTACCACGGCTGGATTATGACACGACAGGCGCCTGGGCACAGACATGTAAAAGCCCCCCCCACAAACACAGACACACACATACACACATACACCCACACACACACATACACACAAACATACACGCACGCATGCACGCACACATTCAAGGGGTCTGATCCAGGATTTCTTTTTTCTGCCACTTTCCTTAACACTGTGGGGGCTGTTTTCCTGCCCTGGCGCAGCGTGACAGTCCAGTTGTTTCTACTGTAGCTGTGCATGTTTGTGTTCTTGTGTTGAAATGCACGGTGACAATATCGTCTTGAAAAATACTTATACATTATTCTGTTGCCGTCATTCTTTCGTGTCCAGATGTAAATGACTCCGCAGCACTTTTTGTTCTTTGAAATTTCACCTTGTGTGAAATACACATGAAAACGTATCCGTCTTCTATTTTCACTGAGGGTCACCTCAGTCCCGAGCTAAAACCTATGAAACCAATGAACTTTTCTTATCATTTAAATGATGTCAGTTAAGTGTTGTTTTTTCTTGTATTTTCACAAATGCCTAAATCTGATGAGAAATTAGTCAGATTATATTATTAGATTATATATTATTATTAGATTATATATTAGATTATATTGCACCATCGTGTGAGAGTGAGCGGCACCAATACCGTGATGTAATGTAAACGGCGATCGGCGCCGTGTATCTGCTGGAGCGAACTGGTGACGTAATGACACGCACACACCACATGGACATCAGATGGCGGTAAATCGTCGTATAAGTATCGACCCTTATTGTAATTAACTTGCGGCTTTCGCGGATTTTTCCGTCCTCGGATCAATAACTCATTTATGCTCCCGGGGTAAAGCCAATGGTCATGCGCACAAACGTGTGTCTTCCAGCTAAACTTTAGGATTTTCCTCACCGACGCTGGACATTTAACTTGAACACACTTGCTGCACCTGAAGTTGCCGTCGAACACCTGGAAAGATTCTAATTCCGCTGCGCTCCCGGTTCGACCCGGTTCGACCCGGTTCGACCCGGCTCGGTTTTTTCAGATCAACCTTTCTTCTCTTCCACACAGTTTCATTTGAGCAGTTTCTTTTGTTCAGTCTCAGGTGAAGGATTTTTGAGCGTCGCTTCAGTCGCTGCGGCGGAGGCGTCAGTGCGCCGGCGCCGCCCGCCTCTGTCCGGCAGGTGTCGCTGTTCGCCCGCGTCTCTTCCGCCGGCGCCGCGGTCCAGTGCGCAGCCGCAGTGAGGGCGCAGAGCGGAGCGGAAACGCGGCGGGCCTTTTTCTCCAAAATAAAACATGTAAAGACGTTAAATCGTAGAGAAATGAAAATCAGACTTTTTTTTAAGGTCGCCGGTTTAAATAGACCTAATGTAAAACGTAACGTATTTTTTTGATAGATTTATGGCCAGTATTGATCCTTATTCACCCATTTAGTTTGTTTAACAGTAAAAACTAACACAAAACCACAAGAGAATGGAGGACAATGCGCACGTTGTTCACAGCATGTGTTACATTAGCTTCGTTACGATGCAAACAAGAGAGAAAATCTGTAATTTGATTACTAGATAAACAAATTGACAGGACGTGCATCTTTTAAAAATTCTGTAATACTGTTGTTATGCGACTGTATGAATGTTTTATTTTGAGAATAAATTTTGCAAATTGGAACAAATAAAAATACCTTTAAGGTCTTTCTGGAAATGACTATTTCAAAATATTTATATGCACGGTGTCTGAAATGAATCAGTTTTGCTAAACTACATCACACAAATTATAGTTTACACTGGGAAAGGACAGAGGTGGAGACTGAAGATCACTGCAAGCAAGAACAGTTTTGCTGCACTTGTACTTAACTTTGGTGTTTCCTTTTTCTGCTACTTTATACTTCGTCACTACAAAAGTAAGGAGTATTAAAGTAAGGAGTATTAAATTGTACTCCTTACTCCACTACATTTATTGGATCATTTCTGTTACTTTGAAGCTTCAGCTTAATAATAAAATTAGCCCCAGCTTTACCCGCTGCTACATTGACTTTTATTGGAGTCATTCTTCCTCTATTTACACACTTATATTCCAAGTGTTAAGGTGGTTAGTTTTTCATGTTTCATCTGCTTTTATTCTTTGCACGTATCTTTCTCTCTCTCTGTCTGTCTGTCTGTCTGTCAGTCTCTGTCTGTCTGTCTCTCTGTCTCTCTCTCTCTGTCTGTCTCTGCCTGTCTCTCTCTCTGTGTCTCTGTCTGTGTGTCTCTGTCTGTCTCTCTCTCTGTGTCTCTGTCTGTGTGTCTCTGTCTGTCTCTGTCTGCGTGTCTCTGTCTGTCTCTCTCTCTGCGTCTCTCTGTGCCCCCTCCCTCCAATATTTCTACTTCCTCAACCGGCAGCTATTCGATCTTATTTTGAAAAGCGACGACCGGACGTCGCACCGCTCTCTACTCTTCGCCGCTTGACGCGCCGCGTCAGACCAGAGGCAGACGCGGCGGCGGCGACGACCGAGGAGCAGCGACCTGACGGCGCGGCACGGCACCGCACGGCACCGCACGGCACCGCACGGCGAGCCCAGCCCGGGGAGTCGGCGTCCCGCTGTTTGTCTGAACGTTAGCCGACCGCTGGCTCGCCGATTTAACCGACACACACGCACGCACACACGCACGCAGGCAGGCGGCGGAGCGGGGGGACACTATGGCGACGCTGGGACCGGAGTCGGCTCGACCCCCTCTCTCCCAGCTCGGTTCGTCTCCGTCGATCCAGACCCACGTCGGCGGCGCCAACCTGCCGCCCAACCGGGGCTTGGAGCGGGCGCTGGAGGAGGCTGCGGCCAGCGGCGTCCTCAACATCAGCTCCCGCAAGCTGAAGGAGTTTCCCCGGACGGCGGCCAACCACGACCTGACGGACACGGTGGAGGCAGGTAGGGGCATCTCTCTCACCCCCGGTAGGTAGGCGACCGAGGGGACACACCGGAGCTGGGCCGTAACGGCCCCGGCGGTAACGCGTTCCCGCCCGGATCCTGCGCTCGGTGGTCGCTGAGCTTTATTTATAGTGCTGGCATTTCCGGTTCCCATTTAAAAGCTAAAGAGCCTGTTTATCCATTGAGCAAAGCGGGCAACTGAACCTCCAGCCCGGGTGGGTTGTGGAGGGTTAGCTGCCTTCGTGGGGGGCGGGGGCATGTAATCTAAATAAGAGCCCCCCCCCCCCCAACCCTGGCGTGACCTGGACCAGACACACAGTGGAATTGAACTGCTCCATTGAGAATAATTGGCGGCCACTTGAGTGGTCACACTGGCGCCGGATGAGCAGTGTTTTGTGGGTGTGTGTGTGTGGGGGGGGTGCACACGGATGGACCCCCCCCCCCACGTCTTCCGTGTTGCAGTGGATGTGTGGCGGCCGCAGTGAGCGTGGCCCTGGGGCGTTTGTCCTGGGCTCAGTGGGCCTGTGGTGGAATTCCCCACCGCTTCCTTTAATCCGTTTAGGAGATGTAAACAGGCAGAGCAGGGGAGCCGGACAGACCCTGGGACTGTGCTGCCTCATTAGCAGGGATAAATACGTTAACGTGTCCTTTTTCTTTCTTAAGGCCTCAGATTGATGTTTATAGTCAAAATTAAAAGGTGTGGTTCAGATTTCACCTCTGAAATCACAGAAAACCGGCCGTCGTCAGTGGGTCTCTCAGGGGCCGGTGTCGGATCTGGTCCCCGTACCCGCTGCATCAGCGGTCCGAGGGAGCCTCCTCCTCCTGCGATTGGATGCTTGACCTTTTCCACTGAAAGCCTCGGTTGGGTGTCATGTGGGGGGGTTGCTGAGCTTACGGTCTGTGCGGTCAGCTTGTCGCCCTTGTGTGTTTGCGGTGCTTTTCCTCCAGGTGATCTGGTCTCCTCTCGCGGTCAGGGGGACCGGCGGCCGGTGGAGGGAGCGTCCGCACCTGTGGCCCGGCTGATTTGACCCAGGTGGCCTCTCGGGGTCGGGCCGCAGTTTGTGCCCCCGCGGTCTCTTCACCAGTGGGTAAGGGGCAGTGACCGTGGACTTGGCCGACGGTCAGGTGACTCACTGACCGGACTTTTGTGATCCGGGTCGAGCAGCACTGGACCTGCCACATTTTATTTTAGTCCTCCGCTGTCACAGAGAAATAATTGAGCATCACTAGTGGATACCTGGAGCTGGAGCTCAGCCTCTGTGTCCTGTGGAGCCACAACCACGAAGAAACAGACATTAAGAGGCTTTTCATATAAATATCAAGGGAGAGAAAGCTTGCTACGTTTCACTTGTTCCACTTGTTTCACCTACCGTGTGTCACCAAACTGCTGGACGCAAACTCGGCTCAGGTAAAGGTGTGTTTATGGACATTCGTGCCTGTTGGTCGAGCTGCAGCAGCCGATTAATGAATTGACCACAGAAATGATCAGCAGCTACTTTCACAATCAAACAAGTTTAATTTTTTCAAGCAAAGCTACAAAAAAAGTTGTTTTCTGCCTGTAAATTTAAAAAGATTTCCTGCTCTCTTTATTTTCTGTATTTGTATATTTAATATCTTTTGGTTTTCTGACTGTTGGCTGGACAAAACAAGGCCTTTGTAGATATAAAATGAATTGGCAAGAGCATTTTCTCAGTATTTTTTGACATTTTATTGACTAAGAAATGAGTTGATTGAGGAAAATAATCCTCAGATTAGCTGATATGAAGATAACCGTCAGCCGGAGCGCTGTCATTACAGGTGGACTCACCTGCCGCCGCTTCAGCGTGTGTGGTCCACGCCAGGGTTTGACGGACAGTCACATCGGCCTTAATGATCCAGACTCAGGGGCCAAACACACCAGAGCTGACCGAACCCGCAGCAGACACTCCGATGTTCCCATAGGCGTCAATGTGGCTGGTAGCCTGTGTGTGTGTGTGTGTCTGCCCTGTGCCAGATTGGTTACCTATCCAGGTGTGTGCCCCTCATGCTGCCCAGTGTGAGCTGGGATAGACTGGCGATGCACTGATGGATGGTTATGAAGATGTGAGCTGGTTCAGCCGATTTGCTTCATTGTGCAGTAAATGAGTAACGACTTGTATTGACCGGTGGCTGAAAATACAATGGCAGCCACAGTGGTGGCATCATCATCATCATCATCAACAACAACAACAACACAATTTAAAGGGTCAATTCACCCAAATTACAGATCAGCATCTCTCTCCCTTCCCTCTAGCAGCATCACTCTGTACAGATTAGTTGTACGTGTCCAGCTTTTGAGATTTGTCTCTCAGATTCCTGCTGCTGTTTCCAGAGCAATGGACGTGAACGGAAACCAAAGCAAAGACGGACGATCTCACTGTGGACAGCTTTTGCTTTTGTTTTTGTTTTTTGTTTTTTTGTTTTTTTTAGAAATGAAGGCTGAAGCCTCTGTCTGAAATGGCCCAGATGAAAACACCAGAGAGCAAGTTATGGCCATTTATCCGGAGTAACGGAAAACGCCACGTTTAGGAAGAGAGCAATGTCGCTGCTGCCGCAGTTGTTCAAATCGCGTTTTCCCCGATGGCAGCAACTTTAAGTCATTTCTCTCCGGTCACCTGCCTGGAAGAAGCGCCTGCAGGTGGAGCCACCACCGTTGGCCTCGCCGAACCAGACTGGGCGGCCATGGTGACGTCGCCCTCTGACCTCTGAGTGAAACGGGGGAGTGGAGCCTGTGGCTGCCGGTTGTCTCAGCTCAACAGTTCCACCGGACACCTGAATTTGTCCCTTTAAAGGTTCCTGTCCTGGCAATAACCCGCTGGTCCTGTTTCAGCCAGTGTTTTACCGGAGCACTGCCTTGCTCAACAGCAGCGGGATTGTGACGCTCATGCAGCCTGATTGGTTCTATATCTTACTCATTCTTTTCAGAAAGCCAGAGCCGGAGCCTTCGGGTCACTTCCTTGGTCCAAACCCCAGATGCATTCAGTTTGTTGTTTTTAGAAGAGAAAAGCAGCAAAGTCTTGGCGATTGTTTCATATTTATGTCTTATAAATGACGATTTATGTGCCTTCAAAGTGTCTGTCAGTCGACTAATTGATTAATAGCCTCGTCTGTGCTTGTAGTGCATCTACACCTTTATCATAAAAGTTGCTTGTTTGTTTTTGTTTTTGACCTTTTTTTTGTAGTTTTTAAAAACCAATATGAGTTTATTGTGTCTTCTGAGCCTGGGAGGACACAGTTATTGACATTATACAATAATGATTTAATTTAAATTTAATTTATTCACTCACTGACAATGAGTGAAATACAATTTCTGCAGATTTGTTTTGTGGCTGAATTAAATTTTTTTCACCGGCAGAAGGTGGAAGGCGGTTCTGCCGATAACTCAGTGTTTGAATGGATGCGAGTAGTAGTTCTAGGTCTGACTAAGGATTATTAGAGGATTAATGTACACAGATGGCTACACTTTTTTTTTGGGGGGGGTAAATTCACTCACACTTTCTTTGTTGCTGTTGTTGTGTGTGTCCAGGTGTCAGAGTTTTAGCGTCCTGACCTTTAATCATCAGATCATCGACCTGTCAGTGGGATGCTGGTAAACGGTCGCGTGTCCGCTCTGACACCAGAACCGTGGTCGACCCGCCACACACACACACACACAGATTTGCTGAAGTGCACATGATAGCAGTTTTTCAGACGCAGCACATGCATGCACACATATTCATACACATATTTAGTAATGCAGATGCACACACACACACACACACACACAGATGTGAGGATGCAGGCGAAGGTTCAGCCTAGTTTCATATCAGCAACCACACAGGCCTCAACATGCAGTGATACATTCACACACACACACACACACACACACACACACACACACACACACACACACACACACACACTGGAGACTGGTTCCCCCCCCCCCTTCCTGTAACTGAGAGCTGAGTTAAGTTGGAGAATAACTTATTCATGTGATGTGGGGGTGGGGGGGTCAGGTTCAGAAAGTCAGACATTGTGGGACTAAGGATCTGATTGGTCTTTTTTAAATTTTCTGCAGACAGAGCCAGGCTAGCCCCCCCCCCATTTCCAGTCTTTGTGCTAAGCTAACAGCGCCTCTAATGGTGACTGAGTAACAGGTACAATAACCGTAGGAGAAACTTAAGTTTTGGAGACTAATGCAGTGAATTGAATATTCGCGGAATCAAACTGTGTCAACACATTGATGCAAAAATACTGTTAATCAGTTATAGAGCTGTTGATTCATTGATTTGATGATCTGCAGAAAATTAATTGCAACTATTCTAATAAATCATTAGTTTTTTTAGTCTATTTCCAAATAAATGGTGGTTTTAGTTTCTCAAACGTGATGATGGGATTTTTTGTCACTAGATGACGAGCGTCTCCAGTCTCGTTTGGTTTCTAAACGTCCGGGTCCCAAGTTGGCTTGAACCCGTCTTTGTTCTGTGAATGTTTGAAGTTATGTGAAGGTTGTTCCTGACAGAACAAAACCGAACGCTACACATTCCCACATTGGTTTTAAAGAGCAGCTGCCTCCAGGTTTGTCTGGGACTTGTCCTCATGTAGAGACTTCTAGACAGACACGATCCACTGGAACGATTCATCGATAAGTCGACTGATGTAGAATCAGTCTTGATCCATTGTTTCGTTGATTAAAGAGGAAAAACACAGAACTTTCTCTGGTTCCAGCCCAGAAAATGTTTCTATTTCTTGATTTTAAATCAGTGTAAACGGAACATTTTTGGGTTTCAACTGTAAGTCGGACAGAATAAGACATTTGAAGACGACATCTCAGACGCTGGGAAGGTTTGACTGGCGGCTTTCAGAGTTTCTGACATTTTGTAGATAAAATGATTCATGGATTTAATGAAAAATGGTCATTAGTCCTTAGTACTGACATGGTTCTGGCTCTCAGTCTGTCTCAGCATAGTAACCGATAGTGAAACTAATGGTGGGTGATGTGGGGGATTTCTAAAGTCTGATACAGAACCTGAGTCTTGTAGCATGAATGAAAGAAGGTGATTTCCAGACAAAACCAACCGGTCAGTCTGCTCTCACTGCCTCATATGGTGATACAGTGGTATCAGCTGTGTGTGTGTGTGTGTGTGTGTGTGTGTGTGTGTGTGTGTGTGTGTGTGAGAGAGATGGTGTTTCCTTGTAACTGCCAACCTCCTCTGGTTTTAAAGGTAAACATGAGGTCGGAGATCGAGTTTGCTGTTTGTTTCCGTTTCTGCGCGTCTGATAGTTTTTGTCATTAATTAAACTACAGCCCCAACAATTTGTACATTAATCAATTAGTTGATCAAAAATGATAATTATTTACTATTTTGATAATCAATTAATCATTTGCTGCTTTGTTTCATATATGGAAGTAGTTAGACTCACAAGCAGCTCTGTCATAAAATCAGATTTTACCCATTTGAAATAAAAGAAGTAGAAAAAATTGAAAATTCAATATGCAACTGTCAGTGTCGATATTGTGGGGATGTATGGGAAACAGTGTTTTATCAATGAATCCGGTGAATATTTTCTTGAATAAAACCCACAGTGGAAATGGTGAAATGTCTTGTTTTGTCCAAGATTCAAAATCCAAACATTCATTTAATATCATAGAATCCTGAGGAAACTGGAAATTATTCAGATTTCTGGAACAGAAATCTGATGGTTTTGATGGTTTTCCTTAAAAAAAAAAAAAAGACTGAATTATCCATTGTTTATATCATCGATTTGTCTGTAAAGTGTTGGGAAATTTTGGGAAAAGTGTTTCCCAAAGCCCAAAGCGGCGTAGTCATGCGTCGTCATGCGTCGTGTCCGACCAACGGACCAGAATCCAGATGTGTTCGGTTTAATATCATTTAAAGCAGAGACCAGCTGCAGGTCCTCACTAATGAGCCTCTTGCAACTGGGAGCATTTGTCCTCTTTCTTTGTAAATGACTCAGATGATTAATTGATCATTAAAATAGTTTCCGGTTGATGTGCGTCTGTGTGTGTTTGTGTGTTTCTTCAGTTTCTGTCTTAGCTGCATGTCTCTGTTTTACTTTCTGTTCTTCTTCTGCTGCCACAGATTCTGTTCTGTTGTGGAGAAAATGACGAGCTAATGGGTATTAACACTGTGTGTGTATGTGTGTGTGTGTGTGTGTGTGTGTGTGTGTATGTGTGTGTATGTATGTGTGTGTGTGTGTGTGTATGGACAGTAGCAGCCTGCTTCCCACCATGTTCCCCGGCTCCAGACAGTTCGCATTTCTGCAGTGTGTGGCAGTTTTTCAGTTGACACACACACACGGCTTTATACTGTGTGTGTGTGTGTGTGTGTGTGTGTGTGTGAGAGAGAGAGAGAGTCAAATTGACATAAAACAACATCGCCTGTGTGTGTGTACGTATGTTTGAACCATGCAGAGACAGATTACATAAGATTACATGTTTGTGCCTCACATTATAACCATCTGCTGGATTTTTATTTTATTCCAACTGAGCTCAGATCCAGATAAAAATAGATCTGCTTTAAATGTCAGACTAGAATCTGCTTCTAAAACTAGTGGCCTTTTTTTGTTTGTTTTATTATTATCCTTTCTCTTTTTCATCCTCTCACTTCTGTCTATTTTCTCTCTGTTCTTTTTTTTCCATCTCAGACTCATAGTTTCCTTCGCTTATCTCTTAATATGGTCCCAGTTTCTGCGGGTGGCTTCGTTTTATAGGGTTGAAAAAGAAAATCGATTGGTCGATTGGCAGGAAATTAATGGACAGCAACATAAATATGTCGAGGACGTGTGGAAATTTGTTTCCTCTTCCCTGCTCTTTGTCATTGAACCGAACATGGAAGTCGGCTCGGGCTTTTTGTTCTCCTCAACCTGAACAATTAATCGACGAAAAAGAAACGAGGGATGAACAGAAAATAAAAACAAGTTGCCTTCCATCCTCTTCCTTCTGCCCTCGGCTTCCTCTTCTGTGTGTTTTACATTTGAATATGTGACTTGTTCTGACCCTCAAAACCATGTGGGAACGACACGGGGGGGTCAGCTATAATCCAAGGCCCGGAGGGCGGACGAAATAAGAGATACACCCTCTACTGTTGCATGGCTTAATACAACACAAACAACAGACGATGAAAAGGTCGGCGGCGTGGCAGCGTCCACCATTTTGGTCAAGACCAAAATGCCCCGACGAGCCTCCTCCCACTGAAACACACTGAGGTCAAGTTGTCTCTGAACTCTGAAGGTTATTTATACCTGGTTCATTCCGATATGTTTGACAATTTAAGAAATATTCGATATTTTCCTTATTGTCAACAACATCCCATGATAAGAAACCGACGATGTGTTGGTGCATCTCTCCAGACCTCCTGACTTCCCTCCTCTGTCTCTGGCTCTTAGCTTCATGCCCATTGATTCCTAACGAGTATTTAAATCTTTAAGAAGCCTTTATTTTTATTTAGTAAAGGCTCAGTAATGTCCTGAAAGAGCTGCTCACTTTAGTTTTGGTGAAACGTTATTCTTACACGATGAAGTGACGTATTTGTTGGAGACTATTTTCATTACGTGTCATTAAAATGTTGACTGTGGTCTGTACCTGGTTGTGTTGATTACAAGACCAATATAGAAAATCACTGGACTTTTCCATTAGCAGTTCAGCTGTGAGAGAAACCAGCTTGTGTGTCATGTGATGGTTTTCTTTAGTCATCAGGATTCACCCCACGGAGCTGTGTCATCATGGATGTGTTCAGGCCAAAAACGTCAGCCGAGCCACGGGGAGACGCAGGAAACGTTTGGACTCTTTAAAAACATAAAAGAAAAACGCCGCTCGGTGTGAACGGAGCCCGTTTTCAGTGCGTGTGGACGGATTCAGTGATGCAGGCCCGAGGCAGATACGCCTCCTGGAGTTTACCACCCCGACTTCCTCTACCTCACTGCTTTCCTTCCCTTTCATTTAGTACACACACTACACACACTCAAACACATTCACACACACTCACACATGCTTTCTCACACTCACACTCTCTCACACACAAACACACACACACACAAACACACACACAGGAAGCTGTGGATTCCCAGGAATTTGGAGCAGTGTTGGGTTAGAGGAGGGTCCATCCGCTCAGTGTTCCCGCCACACCTGAACGTAATGACAGCTGGGACAGAGACACACACACTTTCAGAGAGAGAGAGAGAGAGAGAGAGACACACACACACACACACACACACACACACACACACACACAACCACAACCTTCTTATCATTTATACTTGTGGGGACACTGAAATCGACCGTATGAACCGACAGTAACTAAACAGGGTAATTTCTTTGAATTCGTCAAATAAACTGATTTTTTAAATATATAAATTCTGACAGTTTTACATAAAAAATATTAAATAAATACAAGAAATTGGGAAAATCATAGTTTTATTTAACCTCATGAACAGATCTTTTAACATTAACCCCACCCTTAATCTTCACCTCAAACCTCTTTCCATTAATGGAAGTGGTGCTCACAGGGGGCTGGGGGGGTCTCATGCATAGTGAATGAAGCAGCTCATGAAGCAGTTAGAGAGGCAGGTAATAGGCTGGTTAACAGTTCAGCCACAGAGATACCAGACAGTGGCTGAGGAAGAGGAGGAGAGAAGGTGAAGGTTGCCCCCCGTCAGCCTGAGAACCGCTCTCATGTGATATAATGTAAATGAATAGAACAAGACAGAGGAAGTAAGGACGATGTTTCTGTTTTACTCTTTTGTTGCTTCTGTGCCTTATGAAGGCGTTTTGAAACAGCTGCCGTTGAAATAATGCAGAAGCTTTGAATTGATTTCTTGTCTCAACTGGGGCCACAGGTTTTCCATCCGTCCCTTCGTCAAGGATGAGGCCGACCGTTGGAGCCTCTTCAAATGTGACACACATGTCCACTCGGACTCGAGGGTGAACTGAGTAGATTGTGGAGGTCAAAGGTCAAGGTCACCTAGGCCCCACAAAACACGTCTTTGGCCATAACTCAAGAACTCATTCGCTAGCTATGGCAAAATGTACTTTTATTAGCTTTTTATTAAATTTCTTCCAAGTCATTTCAACGTATATATTATAAGTCTGGTCAGACATGGATCTAAACTGATACTTAACTGGTTGCTGGTCAAGTTGCATATCAAACATTTCATGAAGCAAACAGGAAGTAGGTGTGAGGAAAAAATAAAACCCGGAAGTGCCATTTTCCCATAGTGGCTCAGTTATTCCCCGATGTCCCCGTCCCTTGTCCCCCTGGTCTGGACAGACAGTGAACTTTCTGAGGGTTCGAACCTGCATTGATCATTGAGGCGAACCTCAGCACTGACGGCAGAGCTGCTGGCCCTCACAGCCGCCCAGAGACAGGAAGTGACCGCTCCCCACCTCATTGTTTTCAGGAGGTAGCAGTTCTTTTCCTGTCAGGGAAACCAAGGACCCCCCCCCCCACACACACACACACACCACCCACCCAAACTTCACCCTAGAGCGCTGCAGCTGTCATTGTTTCTGCCTCACGTCTAACTTGTACATTACTGCGATGGATGTTGTTGCGCGTATTCGGTTGAATAACTGCACTGAACAGCAGTGTCATCCAAAGATTATGATTTGCCACACACACTCACAGAAACTATGATGGCAGCGAGCTGGGAATCGAACCCTCAACCCCGTGGCTACTGGACGACCCAGTGTACCTGCTTTGTCATCGTAGCTGCCCCATGTTTGGTTTTAAATCAAAGAGATGGAAAAATGAAACATCTGGTGCTACAGAAAAAAACTGTAATGATCCCCAACCTTATTAAAATTCACCTTGAGGGGAGCATGAATGTATGAACTAGTTTCATGGCAAATAAAACCAATAGTGGTTGAGATATTCCAGCCTGGACCAAAGTGGTGGACCTGACCAATGTTACTGTTCCTGGAGCCACTAACGCAGCGTCTTTGACTATGCGACCAGAGTGAACCAGTCTGTGGTGGGGGGTTGTCACGAGTGGACCATGAATGGAAAACCCACATGCGTGAATTAGGATTTAAATTTAATCGATATTAGGTCCGATCCAAAATGCGTTCGTACCGAACAGACCTTGGCACACATAGAAACGCCAGCAGCAGCAGCAGCATGATGCCGGTCTGTTACTGCAACAGAGAATATATCTGTAACAGTCATTTTTGAAAAACATATGTACAGTCATAGAAACTAAAATTATTGTTTTATATGCTTATTAATAATATAAAGTCCTGTTACCTCCTCCTGCACCTCTTGCAGCCGATGGAAAACAAATGGACCAAAGACCACGATCAAATTTATTTAGTATATGTGGGTGAAATCTGAAAAAAGCTCTGGTGAATTTGGGCGCTTGGATGCATTGATGGATCGAGAACTGCTGCAGGAAAACGAGAGCCAATCAGAGTTCAGACCCAGACCCGGTTGGGTCCCGGTGCCTCGGGGCTGTGAATCCTCTAGAGGTTTGGTCCATGTCGTCATGGGATGAGGTGGTTCCTTGGACCCTCATCTCTGTTTAAAGGGGGTCTGTGGTTTTTATGTCACGATGACAACTATGCTTATTCCCCGTCGGCTGCTAGAGTCAGTGATGCGCTGTAGAAAGTCTGGAGGAAGTCAGTAAGAGGACCTTGAGTTAGTATTGTGTTGTCAAACTACTGTGACTTGTATGAAACATTTTTTTATTTTTTGGTCCGTCGTTCTGTGATGAGAGTGACACTGCGTCCCGCCTTCTGTAGAGGATCTCTGTACGTCCGGAGAGGTCACGACCCTGATCGCCAAGCCCGGCAGGAAGCGGCGTTTTCCTTTGACGTCCGACACCGGCGACAGGAGTGAGCCTGCGGGCCACAACATCACGTTACATGGTGAAACCACGAGGATGATGTCACGCGTTACATCATTTGTTTTTGTACTTTTTCTCTTTGTTGATCTCAAATTCCTTCCACTCCAGAATGAGCTCACTGGAATTTGCAGTTGTGTGTGTGTGCATCTGTGTGCATCTGTGTGCGTCTGTGTTGCGTTGTGTTGCGTTGTGTTGTGTTGCTGAGGTCATGTCTTGCTTCTGTGGGTGTCTGTGTCTAAATTAGGTCTTTTGAGGCTTTTTTTTTTCTCCCTCTCTCTGTGTTTTTGATCTGCTGAGTTCTGCATGGATCGGACCGGCTCTCTGAGGCTGCTATGTGGAGCAGAAAACACACACACACACACACACACACACATACACATTTCTTCCCGCTGACGTAAACCCACAACTCCTCCGACGGCACACACACACACACACACACACACACACACACACACACACACACACACACACACACATACATGCTGAGCGAGCTAGGTGTTAGCCGTTAGCCATGAGATTCAGTACAGACGTTCATGTTCCTCACAGGGTTAATTCAGACCGTGACCCCTGACTCTTCTCCTCAGGCCAGAGTTTCAGTTTGTTCACTAGTCTGCAAACCTTGAGCCTCAAGCCTCAGCTCTAATGTCGCCTGTGTTTAAAAGCTTTTTTAGCAAATCTTGGCTCAGATATTTTATATTTTTGAACAGATTTACTGAAGAGATTTAAAAGATTTTGACTAAACTGTTTAGATTCAGATGTCGGTCCAGATTTGACAAAGTGCGGTCGAACCCCAACTTTATCAGAGACTTTGGTTAAAAACAATACAGTAACATATAGATGACTGTCTACATCAGCTGTTTGTCTAAGTGGGAATAAACTCCCTCACCTACTGTTTGCTCCTTTACTTCTAGTGAGGGAGTGAAGGGAGTGAAGGGGCCTTTGCTACGATTTTTTTCTGTCCTGGACAAAAACCTCATGACAGCAGAAGGTGGACATGACCGTGACATCCTGTAGTGTGCTCTGGCTTTAACAAGACGTTTTAATACTCTTCAATTCAGAAGTTTAATGAAAATGAGAGTTAGTTAGTTAGTTCCTATTAATGGTCTTTTTTTATGCTTCACGTAAAAACAAATTTTTGTTTCACATATAGCAACAAGACAATGAAAATACATCAGTGCAGCAAGGTCAATAAATTAGAAACAGTAAAAACAGTGGTGATGAATAGGAGCAACACTAATGAAATAAATTACAGCTCTGATGCTGAAATAAGAGCTGGAGATAGTGAATGATGCTCTGTCTCAAGGAACTAAAATATTTGAGTGAATCTTCCACCAGGTCTCTGCAGTGGAGGGTTGACTTTTCTAAAATATGAGGAGGTTTTATGTGGAGCCAGACATAAAATATTGAAAATCCTGCGTGTTTTTTTTTCTTCTGGATATTTGATCGTGGAAAAATTGGATGCATGATGGGTGAAAACTAGGGCGGAGCCTTGAGCCCCAGTGTCGACCAACACGTGTTGGCCAGAGCTGCAACAGTAAGTTGATTCGTCGACGGATAAAAAAATGAATAGGGAACTATTTTGTTAAGCAAAAATGCCAAATACTCGTTTGTTTCTAGCCTCTACAAATAAAATGCGAGCTGTTCATGTTACTAGAGTGAAGATGTCTGGACTCGGTCAGTCGGACGAGTTCAGCGTGAGTCAGTCCCGACAGGAGCCGTTGCCCTTTGAATAAATAAACAGGAACCGTCTCTCATCCCTCCAAATGTAGGCCATATTCACCCCCGACACACACACACACACACACACACACACACACACACACCTCCATCTCCCCCTTAAATCCTCCTGGCATCATACTGGCAACCAAACATCTCACACACACACACACACACACGTCCGTAAGCACACACACTTTTTCCATACCCCTCTCCTTCAGGCTTATCCTAATGCACCATGAAGCACATGCCAGCATATATAAATAAGTGTTCACATATGCTCACACACACACACAGATACAAAGCAAAACTAAATCCACCCCCAGACGGATGAAAAGCTGTGGCGTTAAGTCTCATAAAGTGAAACCTGTACAGATATAAAGTGAAGCCTGAGGTGTGTGTGTGTGTATGTTGGGGGGGGTGTCACCTGCTCAGGTGAGACTACATCACACCATATGTGTCAGAGCCTTATGTTCTTTTTGCCTGTAATCAGACATTAGACCGGTTCATTTACAAACATTTCACTGGTTAAAAGCAGCACGAAACCTGAAAAAAAAATTACATCTTTGAATGGACAATGCATAAATAAAGCAGAGCTTCATTTGCTGTGGTTTTGGTGCCACCTGACTCCACCCCCCCCCCCCGACACCCCCTACAGAAGCTATCTTTTGTGTTTTGGGGACTTCATTACCAGAATGACTTCATTACATAGCCAGGACTCGTGTATGTATGTGTGTGTGTGTGTGTGTGTGTGTGTGTCTTATGTTGGTGGGTTCAGGCGTCTGTGTGGATGGATTTGTGTGTTTTTTGGGGGGGGGGGGTTGTTTTGTGAGCATGCCATCCCCTGAAGCCCTGGTGGTACCCACACACAAACACAGACTCACAAAGACACATACACACACACACACACACCCAGTCTCACAAAAATACACACAGACAGACAGGTTAGTGATATGCTGACAGTGGAGAAAGATATGGGTCAGTGGTGGGGGTTGTTGTATTTGATGGTGACAGGGTGTGTGTGTGTGTGTGTGTGTGTGTGTGTGTGTGTGTGTGTGTGTGTGTGTGTGTCGGCAGAAGGGTGGTGTGTGTTGACAGTCTGCCTGGTGGGTTGCCAGTTTGAGGAAACTCCCCCTTTCTAATCCCGTTAGTCGCTGCCTGCCAGCTCTCTTCTCTTACCTCCAGGTTTCTTTCTCCTTTTTTTAATCTTTCTATTTTTGAGCCTGACATTTTTTTCCTCCTTCTCTCACCGTTTTTCTGTCTGTTCACCATCATGTCTTCATTTTTACATCAGTGATTTTCTTTTCTCCCCTTTTTAAAACAAGACCTACGTATTCTCTGCTTTTGTTTAGTTTAATTTCAACCTGTCCCCTCCCCCCTTTAACATTTATTCCTTCTCTATCTTTAATTTTCTTTATTCCTTCTAATTCATTTCTTCTTTCTTGTTTTTACATTTTCTTCCATCTTATGTTTTTTTAAATATACTTGGGTAGATATGGAATGAAAATGTCCTACTTTAGATTCATGTGATTTTTATTAATTCTATTTACTAAATTTGTGTGGGGGGAAGTGAAGGAGTTAAAAATAAGTGGTAATGAAAGGAAGTTGCCTGTTGACAAAAAGGCATTTAGAATTGGGCATGTAGAAATTATTATTTATCTGTGTGAGCCCCCCCCCTAAAATAATAACCACCCCAGCCCTTTAAATGCACTGTACTACTAATCCATGACTGTCTGCTGGTCACTGGGTCACACGCACGCACGCACGCACGCACGCACGCACGCACGCACGCACACACACACACACACACACACACACACACACACACACACACACACACACACACACACACACGCACACACACACACATACACCATGGCTTTTGTCGGCGTGTGAGTGGCAGATGGAATCCAGCTGATACAGCTGATAAAGTGGGGGATCGCACGTGGCTGCATCCCCTGGTCCTGGGTCGGGTCTCGGCCCGTGACCCGAGGACTCAGGTTGGACTGGGTCCACACAGGTTTAATCAATAGTATGTCTGATACCGAGGTAGATATGAGCGTGCTCGGTGCCGGATCTGATCATGTGATAAC
The DNA here is from genome assembly GCA_016859345.1 of Istiophorus platypterus. Classification (NCBI taxonomy): domain Eukaryota; kingdom Metazoa; phylum Chordata; class Actinopteri; order Istiophoriformes; family Istiophoridae; genus Istiophorus; species Istiophorus platypterus. The sequence goes on along the minus strand of CM029122.1, from coordinate 1,740,145 downwards.
GTCATATCACAACGGAGGAAGAATTCCAATAGAAGACAGTTATTTTTGTAAGTTTAATCATTTATATTCCGTTTGTCACTGAGACGTTTTTGTTCTCAGTGTTAACTTCCTCGTTCCAGCAGGGTCCGTCTGATTGGTTCTCTCTGGTCCTCTGGTTCCCTTTGGATCAGGTCTGAGTTTCTTGAAAATTGATTTTCGCTCACTGAGGTGAGGCCGGTTTTTCCGGGAGTTATGTTTTAGATCCTGGTTCACAGGTTGAAAGTCCTGGTAGGATGTGAATAGAACTCTGACTTCGGGCCGGCTCCTCCTGGAAACACCGCCTAGCGGCGGCGGTTCATCACCTCAGGAGAACCACTGGAAGGAAGAGCAGAAAAACGCCAGTTTATTGATTCTTTTAGTGTTTTCACCAACAGTATGTGTGATGTACAGCTGATAACCTTTCGGTTGTCATTTAATCAGCAAACACACACATGCCTCAGACCTTTCAGCCTGCTGTTACTGTTATTCTGATTGACACCTCTGACCTTTGCTCATACACACAGTGTGATGCTGTGAACACACACGAACACATTTAAAAACACACACACACACCTGTCTCTGTCACATGATATTGTTTGAGTTAAGATTTTGCACCAAAATACAGCAGCTGTGATGGACGAACACGGGACACGGACGAGCTGAAGTGTCCATAGAGAAAGATACTAAGAAGGATATTATTTTATTTTTTCTGAGCTTTTATGGAATAAACAATGAATCTGTTGTTTGAGAAAACAATAGTCAGATTAATCAATAATGAAAATGGTTAGTTTCAGTTCCTGTGATCTTGGTGTACTAGGACGCGCTGAGCGTCAGTGTTAAACACCAGCATCGTCCGTTATTTCACAGTTTATTATTCCAGCAGATAGACACAGGACTGACCCTTCAGGGCTCCCATCATTTCCCCAGTTCTGGTGTTTGGCCGAGGCTCAGCCCAGATTAATGTGTCGCGATGAGCAGCAGCAGCGGCAGCAGGATGAAAGGTCGGCAACCGTTACAATGATTTGGTCATCGGCGGAAAGACAGAACAAATCCATTCATCTCAGTCCAGCTTCCTATTTATTTATTAACCTGTGGAGTCATCAATGCGCACATTCACGTCCATGACTCGAGGAGATAAAGCCGCACGGGGCGTCGGCGTGGGGACCTTTCCCGCCTGTCGTTCTCATTTAGATTGGTTCAAACGTGTTTGATTAATCTGTAGAGAATCAGAACGAATGTGTGGGAGAGATGAGAATTAAAAAAAAAAAAAACAGGAAGAGAAAAACGAAAAGGGGGTGAGATGTTCCACTTAATTAGCCAACAATGTGGAGCCAAGGACTGTCATTGTGTTGTGTGTGTGTGCGTGACGGAGAACCAGACCGATCCTTCTGGGTGTTCTCCCCTTGTCCCACTTTTCCTTCCAAGGAGGCAGGAAAAGTGGGACGAGCGACGAAGCGGCAGGAGGAGGGAACATTATTTTCCTCTTTGTCAGGAGCAGATTTACGGGACAGCAAAAACAAACACAAAAATAGTTCCCTTTGTGTTTGTCTTGTCCAAAAAAGGCGAATAGAAGCCCCGGCTCCGGCCGTGTTGGGCGCGCGTTGTTTCCCGTGCGCCAGGCCTCGCCGTCCTCAGAGCGAGGAAGAGCGAGGAAGATTGAGGCGGTGGGCAGACGCTCGCTAAAACTACTCGCTCCCTCTTATGTAACAGTCGGAGAAAAAACACAGAGAGTTGGAGACAAATGGAGCGAGGGGAACAGGATGAAGAGGGCGAGAGTCTGAGGGGGGAGGAGGAAGAGGAGGTGGGGGGGGGGGCTTTAAAAGTCGGGTTTTCTTACTGTCACCAAATCCCATGAAAAGCCTCCAACCGGCAACAGTTTACTCTATCAGTACTTGACCGCTGTTGCCCCGTTGGTTCCCACTGACGACACAGATAAATGCTTTCTAGAAAATTGTTTCCACTTTGATGTTAAGTGTCTTTTTCCTGTTTGTCAGTTGTCAGAAAGAACCAATATTTTATAGTCTGGTTAAAAAAAAGGCTCATTCTAAGAATCAGTTAGAAAAATACTTATTGTGCGATGAACATTAGAAAAGTTGACATTAATGGATTTTGTCAGTCCTGAGAATACTCTTTACTTCTGTTTGGTAGATAATCATCCATGTGTTACTATGGATTCGCTGAGTTTCGCTGTGGGCTACAACTTGAGCCTTGTTGTTTTTTTTCTTTTAAGCCTTTATTTGTTTACATTTTGGAAAACTGGCCCCATTAGAAGCAGCTGAATTACTTTACAGCGGCCCCCATTTGCTGTGGACGATTGGATGCACAGACAACTGTCACCGGATCACCGTTATACTGAAGGAGACTTAAAAACCGCAGTATTCTGAATGAAGTTCTGTAGTTCAGGAGCAGCAGAGAGCTCTTTGATTCTAGATTGATTTATTGATGTTTTCTATGCAAATCGCAGCTTTCAAATGCTAAGGGTTTATAAAGTACCTTGATTGAGTTGCTGTGTGTCTGTGTGTGTGTGCGTGCTGGTGTGACAGGCTACGATAATTTAACTTCCGGTTGTTTTTAGAACTTCAGCAAACTCTGGGATGGATAGACTGGTTGTTGGTCACTGTGTAAAGATAAAGCAGGAATGTGGTTCCTATATGAACGTAAATAATTGGTGGTGACTATCGTAGATGATATTATTCCCTCTGTAGCAGGAGGAAACGTGTATTTGGGTTAAAAGAGACAGAAACATGAGGAGGAGGAGGAGGAGGAGGAGACCGGACCTCTCTACTGACCTCACTGTAAGTCACTGTGGTTAAATCATCCTCACACAGAAAAACAGGCCTGTTTTAAAATGTCAGCGTCGTCTTCGCTGCCTGTAGCAGAAACACAGCGTCGACCTGAGGCGGTTTTTTTTTCTGAGGTCGAATAAATCTCCTTCTGGTGGACGAGGAATGTTCCAGTAGCACAGGAAGACAATCTGGGCTGTGTGTGTGTTTGTGTGTGTGTGTGTGTGTGTGTGTGTGTGTGTGTGTGTGTGTTTTCCTCCCATAAACAGTCCTTATAAAGAAAATCTGCTGTTTTTTGTGAGTGTGTGTATGTGTGAGATTGTGGCAGATGGACGTGGGTCGAGAAATAGGTCATGTAGAATTCTTGTGGGAGGACCAGCCATTCCTACACGCACATACGTGCGTGCGCACACACAGACATACAAACACAGACACAAAAACACACACACACACACACACACTTTGCATCTATGTTTAGATCAGGAAATACTTGGACAAACTGCAAATATGCATTTTTTTGCCCCAAGATAAACATGAAACACACACATACTTACACACACACGCCCACATTTGTGCAGCAGCTGATGCATCACACGTAATATGCATGTTCACACAGACGTGACTCTGCATCCATGCAGAAAGTCTTGCATGTTTGTCATGGCGACTTCAGCTCCTGTCATCCTTGTCCATTCATTTTTCTTTCCTTTGGTCATTTATGATGCACCGACTCAGCACAAATGCCAATTTTCTCCAGGAAATTACAGTACGGTTATTACACATTATGTTTATAGTCATTTCCCCAGGATTCATTAATTTTTTTTTCTTGGTAAACTCAATGAAGAAGTTTTGGTTCATTCAGAATAAATGTTGAGGGGCAGATGGGAAGTTGTATTTGCAGCTGGAATGGAAAAGGAAGTGTGTGAATAGAGGTAGCTGAAGGTTGTTATGCTGCTGCTCAGCTGAAAATGGGTCTGAATGATAAAGTAGGTCCAGTGTTTTAACTACTTACATCCAGCGGAAGTTGTCATTTTCACTGGAGATACAAGAAGCTGTTAGGTTCATGTTTTTGACTTTTTCACAGACAGTTACTTTGATTTATCCACACAAAAATGTCCTTTACACAGTGGGGAAAAAAAATTGAAAATTCACCAATTGGAACTGAAAAAGTAATATTGAAAATATATTTAAATTTTTCCCAAATTTACTAAAGAAAGATTTATGCATGCATTAACAAAGAAGGGATGAGATTTGTACATAAATTTGAATATGGGATGAAAATAAAAAGTGAAATTAAGTCATACAATAAAATATATTTTTGATAACATCAGTTATTCTCTGTTTATCTAGACTTTTTTTCCTGGGTTTGAGATCAGACCCTGGTTTTGTCTCTGTACAGTTAAAACTGTTATCGGTTGCAAGGAGGCAGCGTCAGTACAGTTTAAGACATCTCTTAGTGTTGTCGTTGCTTTAGTATCTGATTGACATATGGGAGGCGAAATCTGACTGCAGGTTATCATCATCATCATCATCATCATCATCATCATCATCATCATCATCATCATCATCATCATCCTCATCGTCAGCACAAAGTGGGTCTGACACTGTGAGGCTTTTTTTTTCCCTGTCAGCGCCTTCGGCGTCCTGGACCGACTCCGCCCGTCTGAGAGCCCCGGCTGTTTCCCCTGTAGTCAGCAAGTGGTGGGGACACCACCAAAAAAAAAAAACCTTTGCCCCCCCCCACACACACACACACACACACACACACACACACACTTTCACTAACACCGTGTCCAACATCTCTGTGTGGCTCGGCTCAGCGACTCCAATCCCACATCTACACCCTGGACCAGATGTGTTTGTGCTGTCGCTGAGAAACCGGAGTGTGTCTGTGTGTGTGTGTATTGTTTTTCACTGTTGTGGAAACCTTAAGATGGTTGTGAAGTGTCACTGAAAGCAGCAGAGGCATTCAGGTACCAGAATGCGTACTCGACAGGGCGTCGTCTTCGGCGTCGTCTTCGGCGTCACTCACGTCTCCTCTTCATCACACTGTATCTATAAAGGGTAGATCTCCACCATTCAGCCTCCTGCAGCTGTGGAGTAACTTCAGCCCCTGCTTTAATGTCTTGGTTCATCATGTCAGATGCAAGAATGTCACATTTCCAGAGAAATTTCAGAGAGAGTGGAAGCTGGTGTCACAGCTCTGTTGTGAAATCCTGCTGCGCTGCTGAGCGATCAGGGGGGTTAAGACACTGGGGGAGGGGGGGGGGGGGGCAGCCAGAAAAGTGGTGTTTCATCTGTGTGTTTGTTACTGTATTGTAACACATGTGAGTGAGTGTCTATTTGTGTGTATAATACCTGACTCTGACTTTCCTCTCCTCTTTATTCTCTCCATCTTCTGTCTCTCCTGTTAGTCCCTCCCTCCCTCTATCTTCTCGGGGTATTTTAACACATTATTTTTTGTTTCTGTTTTGCACTGTGGGTGAAAGTTTGGTGGTGATGCTCCTTTGGTTTTGGACTATAGTGTGTGTGTTTGTGTGTGTGTGTGTGTGTGTGTGTGTGTGTGTGTGTGTGTGTGTGTGTGTGCAGAGTGTAAAGAAGCCTGTCATTACTTGACTGCAGGGAGGAGTCTCGCCTTTTCCTGCACAACCAGAGGATGCAGCTGCACCCCCCCACAAACACACACACACACAAAGAGCATATACTTACTTTAGGTTTCTTCAGACAGACACAACCAGACGACCTGAGTCTGCAGAATTGAACCATAGGTTCAGAAAACACACTCTGGATCCTCGACCAATAAAAATGCATCAAATTACTGACATAAACAAGACTTAGCTGTGATAAATACAAACTTTTCATGTGTAATTTGTGTTGTTTATGTTTATAAGTTCAGCTGGAACCAAAAAGGTTTAATAACGAACAGAACAGGAACAGCAGGAACAATGTTGAATAACAGATAAATGATGAAGACTTGTTTCTATTCAATAAGGTCATAATTCATCGGAGCGTTGTGGGATAGTTTAGTTTACTGTGTGTCAGCAGGTTTCGGATGTGGCACATGTTAACCTGCGTGTTCTTGTGTGGTTCTCTCAGCGGGTCGGGGTGTGGGGGGGTCTTCAGTAGATGACGTCTTCAGGGCACTGAGCATTGGTGGGTGATTGGTCTTCAGGTTCTTCCAGCAGGAAACAGTGACGTGAACTGGTTCTATTCTGTCTCTCACCAACAGCGGATCAGCCATTAGATGTGGGGTCATCCCCGGCTCCTCCCATTCATGTGCTGGCGTGTCCTTGAGCAAAGCACTGGACAGTCAACACACACATACACACACACAGACACACACACACACACACACAGAAACACAGAGAGAAACACACACTGATGAAAACTAAATTTGGCAAAACTTGTGCTTCATGATTCTTTTTTTTTCCTGCCTTCCTCCCTCCCTTCCTTCCTCTCTTCCTCCCTCCCTTCCTTCCTCCCTTCCTTTCTCCCTCCCTTCCTTCCTTGCCCCCCCCCCTCCCCACCGTGCCGTAGCGTTGTTAGATGACAGAGCTCTGTGTTAATCAGTGGGCAGGAACCATTCTTGTGTCTCAGCTGCCGCTCGGCCTCCGCATTCCTCACCGCATCTTGAGTGTTTGTACAGTGCGAGTCTTTGTACTCGTAACAATCCGCGGTCACACAGTTCACGCCACCGCTCACATGTTGCCGCTCACAACCGCGGCAAACATATACTTCCCTTATTTTTAGCTGCTTAACCAGTTTTGTCTCATCCAGGTTGGATCTCATGCCAAAGTTCACTCGTACTGTTTGGTTCGGCATCACAGAGGTCACAGAGGTCACAGAAGTGTAGGGAGACATTGTCATGGAGATAAAACTCTGCCTCAGGACAGTAGTGTCACATCATCATCAGTCACCACTAATCCTGTGTCTCCTGTTTCCTGTCGGCCTGTGAGTTGCTTCACATGTCGCTAAACTAACCCGAACATCAAACAGCTCACGTTAGTTGGTTACAACACCTGGGTCACTTAGAGCATCGGACCTCAGTCGTCGTTGTTTTTTCTGTAAAATGAAGTAATGTAGCAGAACAACACCTGTGATTAATATTGAGGATAATGTGCCGTAGTGCAACAACGGAACCGCCACTCTGTACTTTAATCACAAATACTGTTTTCAGTCACTGATTGTTTCCAGCAGCTTCCACTTTGCAATGTTTATTTGTCTGTTGTGAAACCATGACGATGAAATTGAAAACTTCCTCCAGATGCTGTGAAATTAAAGTCCTGGGAGGAACGGGGCGATCAAGCTTTTAATGTGAAGTATCTCCGCAGGAAGTGGAAGGTCGTTGGGCTGCAATTTAACAGCGATTTTAAAATAAATAAATAAATAAAAATTAAAAATAAATATATAAAAAAGGGGCAGAAACTGGAAATAATTATTGAAAGACAGGTACTTGTGTTAAAGAGACACCTGAATGTTATTAGATTAATGGGAGAAGATCCAAAAACAGGAAGTCACCCTACTGAAAGAAAAGCCTTCTCTCCTCTCCACAAAGAAAGGTCCCGACTGCAGTGTGAGAATTATCTGTGTTTTTCCTAGACTAAAGTTACTCATAAAGTATTATTTGGTATCAGCGCTGATGTTCAGGCATCACACAGACATTGGTATAGAAAACGTTAAAACATAACCCAGGTCCAGAAACAGGTAAATAAACAAAATGCTGCAGACGCCTCCTCATGCAGAACTAGTATAAATCATAATTTCCTATTCTTTGTCTTAGTCGTCTTTGGGGTATAACCACATTCTATGTTATGGAGCTACAGTTCCCATGATGCTTTTGGGATGTTAACAGGAAGTATAATGTTGCTATGCTTTCAGTGAGTGACGTTGAGGACTAAAAGCAGCTGAATCAGCTGTGATCAGCTCCTGTCTTCAGTGTGGCCATGGATGTACAGACAATTATCACTGGATCACCTTGATACTGAAGGAAACTTAAAATCAGCCAGATTCTGAATGATGTTCTGCTGGAACATCTTTTTTCTATGATTTATCTTTATATGGATTTATAGATGTTTTAGTTTACGATGGACATTGGAGGTAATGAATCCTGGGAAAGTTGACTCTAAAGTAACTAACTTCACTATTAGATGTTTCATCTTTACGACACACACTCATATATAATGTCACTTTACGTGCATTTAACCTTCCCGTCCATTATTTTACTGCAGAGGTTTTTTCTGCCGACTTTCTGACCTGAAATGATGCTGATTCAAGTTTTGGGTGAGGAAAAGTCGCTGTGTCTTTCCCTCTGGGTGTTTTCTTCTCTTTCCTCTTCTAGAGGTCGGAGGTTGTTCCTCGACAAAATAGTGACCCACCTCCTGACCCTGTCGAGATCACTTCATGTTTTTTTAAGAGATGGAGAGTGTTGTTATTAACACAGGAAGCTCCCTGCCTGCTTGTGGGTGGGGGGGGTTCTGTATCTGCCCCATCAGGACGTGTTGCTCTCTGTTTTTCTTCGTCCCTCACGCAGAGGATTAACATCCTTTTCTAACCCTCATCTGTCGCCTGCAGTTGTGAGCTAATCTGTTTAAAATAAAGTTTTCTTGTGAACTCACTCTTATTGCACTGTTGTAGGCCTCTGGCAGTGTCGGCCCCTCAAACCTAAACTTCAACTTTAAAAAGAGCTGAAAATGTTTCAGGAGGGAGGAAAATAACATGTGAGACAAAAGAGAATAATGGGAGAATAATGGGGCTGCTATGGATAGTGGTTGGAGGATCATTTTTAGATGAGGTTCCAGGTTTTGCCTTGAGTTCTGCAGTAGATCGTCAGGTCAGGGACAGTACATGCAGCGGTGGGAATGGAACCTGAGGACCTGAGGCCTGAGGAAAGTTGTTCTTCTATAAGGTATCTCTCCTTCAGAGTGTAGGATCACTAATGTGGCACGAGACTGCGCGATGATGCGGCATCCTGACGCAACACCCTCAGTCAGAACCTCCACCTCCTCCACCTCCTCCGCCTCCTCCGTAGGCGGCTGCAGTTCAGGACAGATGCACGTTCTCGATCATCTTTATCGGCAGCTGAGATCAGGAACAAACCAGACTGAGACCTTGAGAAGCCGCTTACAGCAGGGTTCTTGTTTTGGGTTTTTTTTTGTTCTCATCTCTGATGCTACAAGTTGAAACAAGTTGACCAAAGGGAATCTGGCCCCGAGCCTGAGTAATAACTCAGCTCCTGTCCTCTGAAACACGCCGCAGCTTTTTTTTGAGGCTTTGGTGACGAGTTCACCGAGGACTGCCGGAGGTTAGAGGAGCTGATCGGTCTGGAGCTCTGGGCTGAGTGGCTGCTGTCGATGTGTCTTCAAGCAAGGCGCCGATGTGCCGCTTTGTCCTGTCCCGAAACGATTCTTACTTGCGCTTTATTTTGCAGATGTTTTGTCGGAGACATGGGGCCGGAGGACACCTCCCTGCCTGCATGAAAATGCAAAAATAACATTTACATGAATCATAACACACAAACGTGGAACAATAGCTCGTTCTGTGCGGTCGCAGCGGGGTCAGTCACAACAGTGAGCATCTACACGAACTCTGATAAGGTTCATAAGAACATAAAACCATCAGTGCTACAGGTCTGAGTTTGAATTTTGTGCCCAAGCAGCTGATGCCGGCCTCTCGTTTCTCTTCCTCCAGACAGATAGGATCTGTGATAATCTCTTCCCGCCAACGAACCAGTGGCACAGTGTCACCGTCAACGTGTGATGATTGGTGACAATCGAATCATTTTAAACTGAAAGCCGCATCGCGCGTTTAATTTTTTAACCTCTAATCCGGCCGCTCCACTGGTAGCTTTCCTGTCTGCAGTTTGTTGTATTGCAGATGCATTAAAATGCTGATCAGAAACCAGGTTTTATCCACAGCAGAGGAACCCAGAACAGAAACCCTGTTCCTCCTCTTACGTGACATTAAAGAACCCAGTCACCGGAGATATCCAGCTGGAACCTGGACCGCTGGAGTCCATTTAAACGCCCCAACTGAGCTACAAAGTTAAAAATTAAAAAAAGGCCTAAAAGTAGAACCGGTACTGATTTGTTCAGCACTCTCTCCCTCAAAAAATCAGGATTCATCAGGCTCGGTGCGGGTGTGGCCCCCGCGTCTCATCCGCCCTCACCCCGCCCCCGCCCCACAGCCACAGACACAGACGACGACCGGTGGTGTTCCTTCCCTCCCTGTGGCAGCGTCCATCCAGCTGAACGCAGAGTGGAGCCTTTGCTTTCACAGATGAATGAACGGGTGGTTGGTGGTAACACACACAGGAGGGAGGAGGTGGTGTGTGTGAGAAATTAACTGTGGAGGAGTAAAAGTAAAAAAAAAAAAAAAAAAAAATACTGGAGAGTGCTGTCATCAGGACACGACTTCCTGCAGGTGGATGGTGAGTGGAGCTGGGGCTGATTAGACGTAGGAGAAGGTTTTACAGAATTTGGGGCATGTGACATGTGATTGTGGCAGGAAAATGGTAATTGATTTGTTTAATGGCTTCGCAGCCTCTTTAGCAGCAGCCTCTTTAGCAGCGGTGGCGGCAGCTTCATTTCCGTCTGATTCGGATACTTTTGGCCTTGGGATTTTAATACCCAAACACCAAATGAAGAAAGGGGCCGATGTGACTCTCCGCTGAGCAGCAGACGCCGCGGCCACGAGTGACTGTTACCATATGAACATATCGGTGACTGAAACACATACAAATGACAGCGGCAATAAAAATCGAGCTCAGTGCAGCGAGTGACCAGAGGAGGACAGGAAATACTTCAGCTTTTAAAGTGAATCTGTCACAACTGATCCCTGATCTGTTTTACAAAGTCGATAGTATTAAGGCTGATTTTGATTTAGTGGTTTGGTGCATCCCTAATTATATAAACCTGTATTTTTTTTAAGAAAGATCCTGGAAATTTGGTTATTTAAGAGAAATTTTAGAGTTAAAACATGTAAAGAGGATCTGTGATAATACCGACCATGTGTCAGTCAGGCCTGGGCAGTAGTAGTAGTAGCTGTGTGTGTGTGTGTGTGTGTGCGTGTGTGTGTGTGTGTCTCATTGTTTAAATGGCCTCAGGTCTGTATGGTCACTTGTGTCACCTAACATGACTGCATGGTTTACACAATCAAATGTAATGTGACAGATGTGTGAGAGCGATGCGCCCTTCATGCCTGTGTGTGTGTGTGTGTGTGTGTGTGTGTGTGCGACCCGCTACTGTTTTGCAGTACGAGTGTTTTTCATTAAGGTCACTGCAGCGTTCACTACATTATGATTTCCAGTGTATTATTTAAGAGGATGAAGAGACACGGTGTTGTATGAAGTGGTCACTCACACACACACACACAAACACACACACAAACACACACACTCTCTCTGCCAGTAATAGCAGTGTGTTTGCAGCCAATAGTTGAGTCAGACTGCTGCTGTTTGCTCAGAGGATAAAAGCGGGACTGACTGGTTCTTTGTTTCTCAACCACAGTTTTAAATAGCACTTCCTGTGACTGCGTGACCCATGATGCAATGCTGCCTGCGGCGCTGCTGATGCTCCGAGGCAGCCGCGGTCAAACGTCCACGTTTCAGCATTTACCGACGGGGACGCCGATGCAGATTGTGTGGAGCTCGGTGGGCTCAACGTTCTGTCTCTGGTGGAACGTGATTCACATGTCACAGTTCTAAGGCAAAACCAGTATCAGCTGTCCATATTAGTTCTGATAATTCTGAACAGATTAGTCGGTCTGTGGTATAAGAAAAAAAAAAAATATATAAAGTGAGGTTCAGGCCTGTGGACAATCAAACTTTTCGGGGAGAAGTTAACTCCATCTCCCAAGATGCATTTTGACAAGAATGGTCCAATCACAGAGATTCAGATTATGTGATGTTTGCCCAACTGACAAGATGAGGTTAAAGTTTATGCTGCAACTAAAAATTTTTTTCATTATTGATTAATCTGCAGATTGTTCATTCGACTAATCAACAAAATGCCAGAAAATAGACAGAAATATGTGGTGGTCAGTTCACGTGGCTGAGACGTAGAAATGAGATTGAGGCCGTGGATCATAAGTGCTATTCTCGTCGGGGCCCGACATTTGCAGGTAAAACTTAAGTTTTCGACACAACTGCAAACTTTGAACATAAAGCACAACAACAGTGTGAAGCTTAAACTCTGCAGGAACAGTCGCACCGATAAAGCAAGTTCGTTGGACTGTTAGTTCACCTTGTTGGCTGTTCACTGTGTGATTTTATCCTTCAAAATAAAACATTGCATCATTGTTTCTGTAAACGTCTCTGTGAATGACCAAAGCACCCATCAGCAACACAATTAAAGTGAAGAAAAATGTGAATGTGTTGCGTTGCATGTCGATTCGAGTGCTGCTCCTAAAATCCTCAGCAGCGAGCACCAGTGCTACCAGTGGCAAAAGGTTATTCTGGATGACTCCAGTAACCATGGCGACTTGTCTTGACAAAGCATTTTTTGTAAACTTTGACTTGTCTCCGGTTCTCTGACCGGCCTCTTCTCCATAGCGACGGTGGCCAGGAACCAATGGGCGTTGTAGTATTTTGGATCTGTTCGTACAAAACACGGCTCAGGCCAAGGTTGAAATCAGTAAAACTGTCTTTCAGAACATGACCTGTAGGGCTTTTACATTATCTGAGAGAGTCCAGTTCCTCTAAGAGAGAGAGAAAGAGAGAGAGAGAGACTTCACGACTCTGTGCCCCCCCTGAAAATTACACATCACCACCATGGTTGATTCTGGTTACAGAACCATGTTTCATCACCTCTGGAGATGTTCAGGGTTGTTGTTGTTGTTTTTACGTCCCCCGGTGCAGCTTCCTCCTCGGTCCCGGCGTTTGTGCCAAGAATGGGCTAAACATGTCCTGGATCCGCTCGGGGGAACGGACATCCGCCTCTTCGTCTGAGTCCACATATTCCGACGGATTCGGTTAGTGTTCCCTCAGGCCTCTTCCTCGGAGTCAAACAGCTCTGAAGTTGATATTTGTCACTGGAAGCCGGTGGCGGTCTGCGGTCTCGTTCAGGTAGGCGTGTTCCTTTGTTTATGGAATGAGCTGTTCCACCAGGACGAAAGGCACTGGTTACGGTCAGCGCTGTAATCTGTATCAGATGCGCAACAGGTGGTTCTAGGTAGAACCTGACCAATGCAGCTCCTCGTCCTGGAACAACAAGATGACAGATAATCAACAATAGACAAGATTCAAGTGAGATGTGTTTTGGTTTTTTTTGCTTATTAAGACCCAGCTGGGTCTTACACAGTGTGACTCTGAAGACCGTGACAAAAATACAGCCACGGCTTTTTCCACGACCGCTGCCACCGGAGGAAATGAACTCTTGTTCTGTTCTCGCTCCGTCAACAAAGCAGAAAGTGTTTTCAAGGGTTGAGAGTCGAGCCTCAGCAGAACAGTGTGGAACAATTGGCCCTGACATTTCTTGACCTTATTTGGCCGCTGCTGATAACTCGGGTAGGAACTGTTGTTGCGGAGCCACGGCAGGATGTGACAGCAGCGGCCCGAAACCCGGCCCCGGCCCCGGCCCCGGCCCTCAACAAAAGCTGACTTTCCCAAACCTGACGACAGCGGAGTGGAGCCGAATGTGAAAAATGATTTGACTTGTCACTTGGTTCACACCATCAATGATGAACAATCTCAGAATCCCCTCATTGAAATGCACTTAGTTCTCAATTTATTAGGAGCACCAGCTAAAACTAACACAGTCTAACAACAGTCATGCAGTAAATCCTCCTTAATGAAGGTTTTGATGTTCAGTTTGTGTTGAAACTGCTTTAAAGATTGTTGAATTAACTGTGGGATAATTTTGGAGTATTTAGTTTTTGCTGCTGTTGAGCTCTGTTGTGTTTTTCTTTTATTTTCAGCCCTGTTTATACCAGTGAGGACAGGTCTGACTGAAACCCCCTAAAACTGTGTTAGCACAAACTGAGCATTAAAACCATCATGAAGGAGGATTTATTACAGGGCTGTTGTGTTAGACTCTGTGAGCTTTACCAGCTAAGTATGTATATGTCACACAATGGAAAATTAAACAACCACTGCAGCAACTTTTTTTACTGTTATGAATAACATCCGTGAAAAGGTTGTACATGTAAAACAAAACTTCAGCAACATTTGTCCTTATTTGGTTGCAGTTTTCATCGAAAAGTTGGTTTGAATCACAGAATTTAGTCAAATGAAATAAACAGAACTCACATGTTGAATTATGGCTCTTCAATTGAAACGTAGAAATGGCTGAGCAGTGACATCAGAACCAAACAGACATTGTTCTGGCTGCTGGAACCTTTGTTCTATGGAAAACCTGATAGTAAACATACGTCATACTAATGATGAGGACTAGAGCTGTGTCTGAGATCACACTCTCAGTTGCTCATCCACTGCTGTGTAGTCGACTTTACAGCGGCAGTAAATCATGATTACAGACACTTCTTCGGTAAAGCATCATCCTTTTGTGTCGTCGCTGATGGATCCAGAGACGCACAAACCTGGAGAACAATGGATGGTAAAATAACCAGAAAACAGAAGAGTGCATATATATATATATATACATATATATATATATATATATGAACAAGTTCATATTAAATGGCTCTCATTTTCACAGTAAAAAGCCAAGGTCTGTTTATGCTCCCTGATGGTTAGTTTGATTTTTTGAATGATGAAATATTCTAAACCATCGAACCTATAAACTGTTTTTAATTTTCTATTTATACTTTAAGATACTTCTCACGCTCCAGCAGATGTAAACATACTATCATTGATTGATTTATGCTTATATATGTAATTTTCTGTGTTTTTCCTCTGCAGACCTGTCGAAGAACCGACTGACCGATGTCCCTTCGGAGGTCTGCCACCTGGTTGCCTTGGAAACACTAAACCTGTATCACAACTGCATCAGGACCATCCCAGACAGCTTCATTGGCCTGCAGTCGCTCACCTCCTTAAACCTCAGGTACAAACACACACACACACACACACTGTTTACTGTGTCTGGAGTAAAAACTTTCCCGACTCTGCCAGTGAGCTTCGTGTCCCTTTATGAGTCGTCTGTTTCCTGGTATTTTTCATCATCTCCATATTTCTGTGTAGAAATGAGGCGGTGTCTGTTGAATCAGTTTCCTCCAAAATATGATTCAGGATCCCAGATCTTAAAACTTCTGTCGAACACGTAAACCATGAAATATACAAATGTGGAATAACTGTAATCCTCTTTTAAGCCTCAATGTAATCCTCTCTCTTTAGACTGAGACTGAGCTTTTCATTTATAATGCTGCGTTTTTCACTAATACAGAGAAACAGGAATATAGATGAAATGTTCACTGTAAAATCAGATTCGTTAACTCAAATTGTGAAAAAACTGCCAAACTTCCTGTGGTTCCAGCTTCTCAGTATGAGTGTTGTTTTTTTTTGGGGGGGGGGGGGGTTGCCCTTGATTAAAGAAAACCATCCCCTTGGACTCAGGTTTAATCAGGTCCATTATTTCCTAATGATTCCTTGACAGTTGCCTGGAAAGAACCATTTATTTTGGCTTTTAATTACAGGAAAGATGGAGGCATTTTTCTCTAAGACTGTTATTTTATTAGTTCAGTTAGTTTTCACAAGTTTCCAGATGAATTAACAATTTCTCCTTTTCACCCCCTGTAAATATTTATTACTCATTATCGGGATCTTTACTCTCCATTGATGCTAAGTTGTGTGTTCAGAGACACATATGCTTTTTCAGCTGATTAGCTCACCTGCTGCTCCTCTGAATAAAAGTCTCAAGGTTTAGCTTTATTAGAATAAAGTGGAAATGAGAGGAAATGCAATAATTGATCCCTTTGTGTGATTAGAACCAAAATGAACTGGTTCTTCATCATAAAGTGTTAATGACAATTCATCAGTTGACCAAAAACATAATCAGCAGAAGGATAGATAAAGAAAACAGTGCTTAAAATATTCACAGTCACATTCGACACCGAACAGACAGATTCAATTAAAAAAGGAGATTCAGACACAAAAATCTTTTTTTAACAAGTGAACATCAAATATCTTTTAAACCCGAGTATCACAGTCAAAAGATATATTTGTTTATTACAACGAGGATCTCGTTGAAAATGAGACCTGAGTAACCCAGAATTACCCTTTAATTTGAGGCCGCATCAGTCGTCCACGTTGTTGTAGCTGTCGGGTGTTTACTCTGCCTGTGTGTGTGCGTGTGTGCGTGCGTATGTGTGGCTCCGAACGCACTGAATCAGAGTGACGAAGCAAAAATAAAACGGTGTCATTGTCCTTTAATGTGAGCAGACTATGTTATTGTGTGTCGGCTTACAGCTGCTGTTCTGCCCGTCTGAGCCGTTGTACTGCTGTGTGAGTCACTACTAGTGTGTGTGTGTGTGCGTGTGTGTCCTCTCTTTTCATCACTGCTGTGCTTTTGGTCGAGGTCATGGCTGTGTGTGTGTGTGTGTGTGTGTGTGTGTGTGTGTGTGTGTGTTTGTTTGTTTCTGTGTGTGTGTGTGATGTGCTGCAGGGTGAACTGTAGAGGTTGCCAAGTGTCAGCACACAGCTGGCGTCCAGTGGACTGTTAGTTACGAACCTGACTCTCTCTCTCTCTCACACACAGACACACATACACACACACACACACACCTGGTGCTGTGCTCAGTCAGCCTGCGGGTAAAGGTCAAGGTGTCCCCCGCTGTCTCTGCTCCGCCGTCTCTGTCCACACTGTCGCTCTGCAGGTGAACCATGCCCTGACAATTTCAGCCTCAGATCCGTTTTAAATGGACAGTGTGGACAGAATAAAACAAACCTTTATATGAGGTCTTAAGTCTGATGATCTTATGTATTTATGTTGATGCTTCCTCACTTTTTATAATGATTAACAACTGTTTATGTCTAGAGTTGAAACAACTGGCAGATTAAAATTGACCAGGAGCTACTTTTTGATCGTTAAAGTATCTAAATAAACTAAAGCAACAACTATTCTCTGATTCCAGCTGTGAGGATTTTCTCCTTAACTGTGTTTTACACTGTTATAAATGAAATCTTTGGGTTTGGGCCAGAAGATTTGAGGACAAAGACAAAGTCATGTGAAGACGTTGCCTCGTGCTTGGGGAAATAATAATAAATGATTGGAGGATTGATTGATAATGGAGAATAATGGTTAATTGCAGTCCTATTGACATTTTTTTTTCTACAAATATCCAGTTTCTGCAATGTGAAGACTTTCTAATTTTTTTCACTTTAATTTTAAATTTACCTTAAATTGTTAGCTCTTGAGAAGAAGTGACTCTAAGTTCTACAAACGATGGAACTTTATTTGTAAAGTACATTTCATGTAAATATGCTTCACAAGGCTCAATTTAAAAACAATGTTTGGCCAAAAATAGACATGAAAATAAACTACAGCCTCAAATAAAAGGTTTTTAAAAATGATATAAATAGCTTAGATAAAAATCTAAGAACTGACGAGGTTGGATTACCTCAAATTTAAAAGCCAAATATCAAAAGTCAGCGTCTGATTTCTTTTTTAAAAAGAGGCAGATGAAAATAATTTTCTTCATCATATTTTTCTCTCCAGTGAATCAGGTCGTTTCCTCTCCACCTGTGCATGATGAGTCAGTGCTGCCTGATGACACACTCTGCAGCACACACACACACAACACATAATGAGCCAACACAACACACACTGCACACACACACATCATCACACACACACACACACACACACACACACACACACACATCGCTATCACACACACACACACCTCTATCACACACACACACACACACATCGCTATCACACACACACACACCGCTATCACACACACATACACACACGCGCACATTGTTATCACACAGGAAATTAGTAATTTAATGAGTGATCATTTTAATTAGCGATCAATTTAATTAGCGATCAATTTAATTAGCGTTTTAAATGCTGATTTGGCAGGAGAACAATTTAAATGCATGAAACACATGACCACAAGAGTGTGTATGTCTTTGTGAGTGTGTCCATGTGTGTGTGCACGTGACTCTGTGTGTGTGTGTGTGTGTGTGTGTGTGTGTGTGTGTGTGTGTGTGTGTGGGTGTGTGGGTGTGTGACGTCTGATATTCCTAAGTGCTGTAGACAGCAAGTCTTTATATTGCACCACAGAGAGGAAGGCTAATTCCATTTGAACACACTCACACACACTCACACACCCTCTGTCCTGTCAGAACAGGAAGGACGCGCTGCCTTCCTCTCCAGGAGTAAAGCGCCTTTATTTTTAGCGTCTCAGCGTCACGTCTGAAACTCAGGAGTTTTATCTGTTGAAACCGTTCACGTGTAGAAGTATTCATCAGTTTGATGTTCGGGTCGAGTTGACTCAATTATAACATCACATTATATCACGCTGCACAACTCAGCCTCATGGTAGCGCTAGAGGACGGGTCAGGTCCTCGCCGAAGATGGTGGGGTTCATCCTCTGGATGAATGTCTGAACGTAATTTCACTTCCATACAAAGGTGGTTGAGATATTTCAGCCTCCAAAGCGGTGAAACGACTGACAGACGTTGATAAATGGTCTTTAGGTGTGTTTACATCCACATAAACAATGATCATATAAATAAAACAAAAGGCCTCATATAAAATTCATGATGTACATTAAGCAATGTTGTTCATCACCTCAAACAGGGGTTAATCTACATTTTTCTACTGCCAGTGCACCATTTTTTCCAGTTAAAGTTTGGACGTGTTGAACATGATAAAGAACGCAGATGTGCCAAAGGTCAAACATCTGACAACTCTTAAGAAATGGGAAACATTTCCTGGGATGTTTCCTGGGAAATGTAGGAAATAACCAACAAAGCAGAAGGACTGCATGAAAGAATATTTGAGATCAGGTCCATTCCACCAAAAAGAGAAGAAAATAATCTGCTTAAAACATAAATATGAAACTGAAACGAAGAAATAACCCAGAAAGCAGCAGCGTTGCTGTTTCAACAGACCTAAGTTGGCGTTGTGTTGTTTTGCGGTTCCGAATATTTCGGTTTCATCCAACACACTGAGGCTCCTCGTGGCTCACACACTGTTTACAGAGGTCGCATACTTGGTTGAATGTCTGAAGCTTTTCCAACATAAAAGAGTTCCTTTTTCTATTGTTTTGAGTGTGTGTGTGTGTGTGTGTGTGTGAACAGCTGGATAAAGTCACTTATGTTTCCTGAATGTTATTTTCAGAGCTGAGTCAGAGGGAGTTTCACAGTCTTGTGGTAAAGTTGTGTGTTTTTTTGTGTTGTGTGGTGCATCTGTGCGGTGTTAGTGTGTGTTATGTGTAATTCATGTGTTTTTGCATCTGTTTTCCTGGTCAGAGATTAAAGATGCCGTTGGGTTTGCTCTTCTCAGTCAGATTTGTTTATCCGCCCAAAGGGCCTCGCAGGCGAAAGTAGGAAAAATATCAAGAAGTGTCGCTGGCATGACTTTTCGGCTGAGAAGATCGTTTTCCGGAAGCGGACGAGGCTCGGGAACCTGATATGGATTCATCATCGGGCGTTTAGTGGAGATAAAAAGAAGTGAATGAAAGACCCAGTGTAAACAGCAGCAGGAATTCAGGCCCATAAAAGAAGCCTGGTGGTTATAGATCACTCAAGACAGTGAAAGGGAAAAAACAGCCCGACTGATTAAAGAGCAGCAAGAGGTGACAAACCCACTCGCTGATATCGTTTCTGGGCGTCTGCCCTTCCTGCCGCCGCAGACCTGACTCGAAACGGAGCGGGAAGTGTCGGGTGCGAGGCGTTAACATGCAGCTGAGGTGGGGAGTCGACGGGAAGGAGGCGAACCCAGAATGAAGCCAAAAGAGTAAAAGTCCTGCTTCTTTCATCCGTCCTGCTCATATTAGAGTTTTTACTTAAATGATTGATCGATCTATTCGACAACTATCCGGATGATCGATTTTTATCATTAAAGTAATTTTTCAAGCAAGAAGAAGCTGCTGGTTCCCGTTTCATGAGAATTTACAGCTTTAATTTGTCACACAAGAACGAGACATTCAAAGACACCACCCTGACATGTTAGAGAGTAAAGCCTAGACCCACACACACACACATACACACACAGGAGACGGGTTCGCTGAGTGTGAAAGAATGTCTATAGAACTGCTGTTCTCGTAGGAGCTTGTTCGACAGAAATTCTTATGTGTTTTGTTTGTCGTCTGGTTATTTAAAGTGCACATGCATGGACACAGAGCCAGGCAGGTAATTTAACACCTGAACTGACAAATAAAAAAAGTGTGTTTGTAGTTTTTATTTTAATGTGAATCACTCTGAGCTTCATTTCCTGTATGAACAGCACCACACACATAAAGTCACATGACTTATGATGGAGTTTGCTCTTTGACTTCTGCTCATGAATGACTGACTGAGCGGTGTGTGTGTGTGTGTGTGTGTGTGTGTGTGTGTGTGTGTGTGTGTGTGTGTGTGTGTGTGTGTGTGTGTGTGTGTGTGTGTGTGTGTGTGTGTGTGTGTGTGTGTGTCTTTGTGTTGCAGTCGTAACCAGCTGGGCTCTCTGCCGGCCTGTCTGTGTGGTTTACCTCTGAGAGTCCTCAACGCCAGCAACAACAAGCTGGTGAACCTGCCAGAGAACATCAGGCAGCTGCACAACCTCATGGAGCTGGTAAGGCTGCTGATACACGAATCCATAGCAAAGGTGGAAGTAAACAAGCCGCCGTTGCTCTAACCAGAGAAGTAACATGTCACTTAATCAAAGAAATTCACATTTACCAACAAAGTCAACCTTGCAGAATGTGTTGAAACTATAGTCACTGAAATTAAATAAAAGTTTCAGTCTAAAAAGCCTTATCAACAAAATTCTTCGACAGTTTTTCACCAGTTAATCATCTGACTGACCTGTGCCGTTTCCAGCTTCAGCAAAAAAAGAAAAAAAGCTTCAGCTGAGGAATAAAAGAAAATTAAAATCAACAGTCCTCTGCTCCATAAAATTGGGCCTAGATCTCTTCCTGGCTCGGCTTTTTACTGTCTTTATATTTCTGGGTTTCAACTATACTTCTTACTGTTGCGCCAGTTTACCAATTACAGACTTGAGTGAGAAAATATCTGCATGGAAAATTGTATTTTTACAATCATTTCACCTTGGTCTGTGCTTGTGATTTACTTTTACTTTTCATCCTTTTTTAAAGTTTATATATGTATATGTACATCCACAACCTAAAATGTTAGAATGTGGCGTTCATTGTTTCAATTGAATTTAAAAAGAATTTTTCTCAACACCAGACAAGATGCTGATATCCAGTAAACAGTGACGTCTTGCAGTCATATTTAAGCCAAGAAATCTCCTTCCTAAACGTCTGGGTGTGTTTGATCTTTGCTGGTAATAATTGAAAAAAACTGATTGATGACAGACTTGGATCAACAAGTTTTTCACATTGAAGTCATCAAGTACCGTGATTTGTCATTAGATTAAACAAACACGCTTCTGTGATTTTAATTTTTTCAAAAAGTTGCTTCTCAGTTGAACTTAACAAACGTGTCGTGATGTATATTGATATCCTGGTATAAAATTACATGTCCTGTAAAAGAATATCATATTATTGCTCACTCCCGCACTGGACTGAGATGAAAAAATCAGGAAGTGTTTGAAAGTTACCGACATGTTTCTCTGTTAATCTCGACCGTCAAAATTTTCAATTAATTCAATATTCAGGCTCAGACTCTGCAGACTGTCGGTTGTCAGGTAGAAGCCAGAAGCACAAGTGAATAAATGAATAACTGTTGTATTTAATCACGCTCAGCAGAACTTAAACCTAATTTTCACCGGAGTCGTACTCGAACGAGGGTGTTGTGTTGTGTTGGGCTGTAATGAAACGAGATGCTAGCCGAGGCCTTGAGCGTGAGTCGTGTCTCCGTCTCGCCCTCCGCAGGACATAAGCTGCAACGAGATCACGGCACTCCCCCGTCACATCGGCCGACTCAAAGCTCTGCGGGAACTAAACGTCCGCCGCAACCTCCTCTGCGTCCTGCCTGAAGGTGAGTTGGTCAAGGAAGGGCGTTTTTCTGGGAGTCACCTTTAGCCCCAGGTGATTGTGTGTGTGGTCTCTTGTCTGGGGTGGCTGGGGGGTGGGGGGTTATTCTCAATAGCACGGACAGTTCTTCTAACATCCTAAAGGTTTGTAAGATTTGGTTAGAAAACCTTTTTGTGTCCTTTAAGAGTGTAATTTAGACCAAACTATAATTTATGTTTTCTTTCTGTGGAATTCAGTTGAAAAAAACCTTTATAATTTGTGTTTCCTGATGATCCCACTGTACCGTCGTGACTATTTTAGACACAGCCGCGACTGTTATTGAGTATCACTGGAAAGTCAAGTGCGGTCAGCGTCTGATTTGCCATGAGACGCTGAGGTGGGACGTTCCCCCTAAGTACAAGATGGGGAGATGCGTCTGAGACCACAGAGTCCTCAGTGTGCTCCGCCACGCCCGTCCCAGTCCCAGGAAATATACTTAACCCTCAGTTTGACAGCTGGCCTCCGGTCCCCAGAGCTCTGAAATAGG
The DNA here is from genome assembly GCA_016859345.1 of Istiophorus platypterus. NCBI lineage: Eukaryota > Metazoa > Chordata > Actinopteri > Istiophoriformes > Istiophoridae > Istiophorus > Istiophorus platypterus. Next base: position 1,717,777 of record CM029122.1, on the reverse strand, counting down.
TCGGCGACGCATGGGCCTCCGGTGGACATGGGCCTCCGGAGCTCATCCGTCTTTCTGCTGAAAGGCCAAGGCTCAGGAGTGGCAGACTGGGGGGGGGGGTCGCTGCTGGATAAAACCACAGCAGGACCAACTGTACAACGGGGATTTCAGGAGTTGATTAGAAAAATTCTCTCTCTGGTCTCAGCAGGCGACGTCACGGCCTGTCGAGGATCCAACATAACGAGATAATTATCATTTTGATCTCATTATTAAATCTAATAGAATTTTAATTTTATGGTGTTTCAAATCAATTATTCTGAACCCAATGTTTTTAAGGGTTTTCTTTGGAATATGAATCATTACTCCTAGTGAGGGAGCATTTTAAAGCAGTAAATTTTTACAGTAGTATTTAAATTTATTTTAATTTTATGCACAAAACACAGTTGTTTGTCGTGCCCCCACTGAGTCTGGAGGAAACGTACGAGGTGGGTTGTGGAAAGACATAAAAATCAGGAGTGTCAAGCTGCCACCTCCCATATGGAGAACTCGAGGGGTGGTTGCCCCCCCCGGCCTGGTCTAAACCAGACCAGCCTGCTTTGGTAGTCAGGGACAGGTCGAAGGACACCTGGGGTCAGAGTGTTTACCCGGTGTCTGAACATATCAGGCCAAAGGCTGATAAAGGACTTTTTAGTGAAGGAAGTTTGAGTATCTCGGGCTTTCGTTCATTAGTGAGGATAAGATGAATTGCAGGTTCAGCTTGGGTAGCGTCGTCTTTAATGGGGTGCTGAGCGGTCGTAGCGAAGAGGGAGCTGGATCTGAACGTGAAGCTCCAGATTTACCCGTGGATCTTTACTCCAACCCTCATAGGATTTGGCTTAGAACCCAAAGATTGAGATCATGGATACGAGTGGTTGAAATGAGGTTCCTTTGAAGGTTGGCTGGGCTCATCCTATGAAACAGGGTGTGGAGCTCAGACATCTGGAGAAGAAATGCTACTCCTTGATGCTGAATGGAGTCATTCAGTACGGATCAGGGTTCTGATCAGGAAGTCTCCGGTACACCTTCCTGTGGAACCGCCACTGGGACCGGCGCTGGGTTGAATCAGGTGTTGGGGAGGCACCGGACACACCTGGTAAACCCAGATGTGTGAGGACCAGCCCTGCTCACAGATTCTCCTACTGCCGACTGGAGAATCTTTTTCCGCAGCACTGTGGAAGGCTGTGAACACTAATCCAGTTGGACCATGGTTATCACTACCTGTCCATTAACAAGAGAGACAAAGGTTCTACAGAAAAGGTCACTGGGTGAATTTTCTTGCATCCGACTAAAAGAAGTGTGGCCTGATAGAGGTGCTGAAAGAAAGGAAAGTACCAACAACACCAGAATATATTAAGATACCAATGGGAACCAGATGCAAAACCAGACATTTATATGCAAGCTGCCTTGGCATTAACCAAACCCTTGGTTAAGTAGAACTTTTAGTCTGATGGTGGCAGTTAACAAAAGGTGATAAACCACAGTTAATCATCAGAAATCATCCTAATAAACATTAACACCAAATGACAAGGTTACCTGGCCAGTCTAGAGTTAAACTGTGTGGTGAACCTGTGGCGCTGACCGTCTCAACAGCGCTAACCTCGTGCTGGACCATCAAATTTTATACGAGCCCCCTGGTGGATATGGCCGCCGACTAAACTGGCCACGGTGGCCAGCAGCCGCTCGGCTACCATCAAGCCGTCACAAGCTTCCAGCGTCCACCTATTTAACCGCGAATGAATTTGCTGTGTCACTGTCTGGTGGAACCAGGCAAAAAAAAAAGAAACCAATGAGACTTCCAGGCTTCATTTGCCCTCATTTGCTGCAGAACATCTGTCAGAATAATCTGATATTTCTCCCATTTCACCTTCCTTCGTCCCTGATTAAATTCAGTGGAAGAGAAAATGTGAAAAGTGCACAGGAGATGAGATATTTCTTTTAATGTCGGTAAAAAGGAGCAGGAGCGGTTAAACTGTGGGTATTTGACAAACAGGCTGAAGCACATACTGTCGGGCCTGTTGATGGGAGATCAGAATGATGGACGACTGCAGACTGTTTTTCTGAATGATTCACCCCCCTCGACTCGTCCGGTCTGTCTGGATTTATCGTTGTATTTTCCTAACGTGGCTTGTGCCTGTCGCTCACCATCGTGAGCATCTCCCGGACAGATCGACGGGCTCTGATCTGGCTCCGCAGCTTGATGCCACAGGACGAGGAGGCTCGGAACCAGGCAGACTGGAAGGCAGCCCTGACAAAGGGAGGGATGTTGTTTTTGATTTAATATTTGTTGAACTTGTGCAGACTCCATTCCAGCGCCGGAGAGCCCCCGAGATAAGACCACCGAGGCTGTTCTTTAGTGGTTTTCAAAGGTCGGCCAAGCTCAGGGTGGCAGGAGTCTAATGTGAAGAGATTCAGACAGAAAAGCTGACGATCATATCTGCAGAGCTGATGGAAAAATGTTCCAGGAAGAAGCCAGGAACATCCCGGTGGCAGCAAGATGCTTTGGTTACAACGAGGATCGCACAAAACATACATGAAGAACAAGAATTTAGATAAATACAGGGTCATTTTTCTGTCTTGCTTCACTCCTAGATGCAGTTTATTGACATCATTTTTCTCCTTATCTTTGTGAACAAGTCATTTGATAAAAATCTACTATAATTATTGTTAGCGTGGTTTTCCAAGAAATAGCCTTTGCATTTGTGTCACAGTATATAACCACTGCCCGAACAGGCAGCCTAGATAAACAGATGCTTTACAAAACAGCGCTGCGCTGTGCTGTGGTGACACATCCTCTCAGTGACAGTCAAAGTTAAAGCAATATCAGAATATCATCACGGGCCAGGTTGGATTTAAACTGAACTGATTTAAACTGATCCCAGATAGGTTTGTTTTTAAGTCACTTCGGCCGTGGCAGGACCACGCCGGTGCCGTGGCCCAGGGGATGGAAACGTCGGCCGATCGGTCGGCCCGTCAGGGGTTTGAAACATCCTGACGTCAGTTGGACAGTTTGGAACAAAATGCGTCAGAGAGCGGGCTCGCGCTGATCAGCGATCAGATCGACGACTGAAGACACGATCGCTGATGATTTTCTTAACAGCTTAGATTTAGTTATTGGTGCTGATGTTCACTGTGAATCACAGTGACAAGTTACTCTGCTCTTTAATATTATGATCCCTTCTCCATCTGCTGATCCTGACAAACCCTTGTATCTCTGTCCTCCAAGCGCCTGCTCACCAAAGCCTTCTCTGGGCACCAGACTCCACAGCATCTGGCTGAGATCTGCTGAGATGCTGCTACCATTATAGCTTGTGTGTTAGTGTGTGTGTGTGTGTGTGTGTATGTGTGCGTGCGTGCGTGTGTGTGTGTGTGTGTGTGTGTGTCCACCGGATGTGTGAGCCACGTCTGAAAATCTGGTCTCAGACCAGGCGATACGCCGACCGACAGTTTTCTGATGCAGATTCTGATACCTCAACTCAGTTGATCTGCCATTACTGAGTACAAGTGTCAGTCTGAAGACTGTGAACCTCCCTGTGTGGAAAAAGTCTGTCATGACGCTGACAGAGAAACCAAATCTCGACTGGAACAGTCGCTGGTTCTTCTCTGTCTCAGACGTTCATGTTCCTCCCAGGATGAACCGCAGCGGTGACCCTCTGACCTTCCCTCTGGCGCCATCTTCGGGTCAGCATTTTAATTTGCCCGTTACTTCGGTCTGTGACCGAACGTAATGCGCCAAACTAAGATTGTGGGACTTTTTTTTAAAAAGGGCACTTTGGGTTAAAGTCTAACTCTTGTCCTCATTGACCCCAAAGCAGTGTGAGCGACAGTGTTTTGTGTATAATATAAATCTGGGATATATTTTTATCCTGTAACCAGAGGAATGCTCTCTGGTGCCCCCACCCCACCAACCCCACCCACCCCATCATGGCTGCTCAGCCCACATTATTACCGCCAACAAGTGTTTTTAATTTGGAGAGTCTATCAGGAAGTGTCGGTCTTGATGGGCTCTTCAGTGACGCATCACTGGCCACCCAAACGGTGTGTGCGTGTGTGTGTGTGTGTCTGTCTGTCTGTCTGTCTCTGTGTGTGTCTGTGTGTTTGCCCAAAAACACACTCGTCGGTCTGCGCTGTTTGTCTCAGCGTTCATCTGAGGAGCTGGATGCTGAGCAAACTGTATAAACACACACACACACATCCAGTAAAGTCATGTTTATTTATAGTGCCTGAAACAGCCAGGAATTACAATCGCTGTGTGTTTTTATAGAGAAGGAGGAACACAGATGCAAATTAAAGGAATGAGACACAGAAAATCTGCAGCCAACAGTCCTTTTCTTAATCACTTCATTAGCTGATTACTTTTCTTCTAGTTATTTTTTCTAAAAAATATCAAACAGTCCATGACTCAAAGATGTTTAATACAGAAAAAGATCCAATCAAATCATTTGAGAAGCTGGAGCCAGAGATTTTTGGCTTGATTTTAGTTCAATACATGACTTAATCAGATGTTAAAAATGTCGACGATTAATTTTCTGTCAGTGAACGAATCACTCAAACAACTTATTGTGTCTAAACTCAAGAAGACACTTGAAACGCGGCTTTGAAAGTTTGTGTTCCGCTTCTCCAGGAAGAATAACAGCCGCTTGCCCCATTTCAAATCTTTATGCTATGCTAAGCTAAATGTTTACCCATTTCTAGTCTTAATGCTAAGCTAAGCTAACTGTTTACCCCTGTTTCCGGTCTTTATGCTAAGCTAAGCTAACCAGCTTTGGGCTCAGGCTTCATATTTAACTCTCAGATGTGAGGGTGACGTCAGCCTTCTGATTGGATTCTCATTGAGTGCCGTCGTGAATAATGAATTAAGTTGAATTAACTCCTATTATATACCTGCACCAGGTTTGTGCCTGTGTGCCTCTCATGGTGGGGGGGCGATGGTGGGGGGGTGGGGTCCGGCCTTCACGTCTCCAGCTGTGCCCTGACGTAGTGAGGAGGCTCGGTCCCATAGCTTTCTGTTGCCCCAAGGCTCCACCTGTCCACCTGCGGGCGGCAGAGGAGGCCTCGGATGATTTGTCGGCCGTCGGCTGAACCTCGCGGCCGTACTTGGCTTGTCGTCATCATCGTCCGACCTCCTCACGACACGACGGCACGTTTTCTTCCACCAGCCGTCTTCTGTCATCACTGTGCTACACAAGAGACAAAATGTGTCCATTCGTGTGAGGAAATGAGGCGGGAGGGTTTTCTAAGTTCATCAGCTCCTCCGGCAGCTTCGACTGTCACTGTCTATCGTCTTTAACGTGAACGCATGACGGCGATCACACAACCGCCTTTGGCGTGAACACACAACCTGCCCCCAGTTCACATGAACACACATCTGCTTTTGCCTGCATCTTTTCACTGAAACTCTACATCCAGATTTAGAGAATCATTACTCGGGAAAACAGCAGTGGAAGTAAAACCGGATGTCACATTATTGTGGTTAAATTTTGCAATTAATCTGCAGTTCATATGCAGCTGAACCGTGGGGGGGGTCTGTATGGACCATGGATCGACTATGGTCCATTACACCAGAAAATCGGTGAATTAATCCTCCTTTCACCACCTGACTTACTAGTACATTTATTTCTCGACCCTCAGTCCTTGGTCATCGGTGTGTGTGTATGTGTGTGTGTGTGTGGACAGGTTTCCACATCGACTGTAATGGTCTGCTGCAGTGAACATTAAAAAGTCCCTTTTTTTCATATTAGTTGGAGCTCAGCGACTCCAGCTGAGCTCAATTATAAAAGGCTTATTTCCAGGTACTTTAATTCTAATGAGGAATAACGTTCACATGGGCAGAAACACCGAATCGCTCGGCTGCTAACAATTACAAACCTCTGAAAATAACAACAACAGCCGCTTTGTTCTATGTGATGGGAAACATGTCGGCGGTTTCAGCCATGTGGATGTTTGTGTGTGCGCGTGCGCGTATCTCTTTGTGCGTGAGATTCAGTCTTCTAGACATTTACCTCATGTAACAGGTTGGTTCCTCTGTCTGATGAGGCACCATTTATAAAAGGGTTTAATAAGCTGTAATGAATGGATTTATTAATATGTAATTTACTAATGTTTTAATAGATCATTTATAATTCACTAATAGGAACAACTTTGTCTTTTTATCTCTTTAATTCTTCAGTGAGATGTCTCCTGTGGACAGTTTGACCACTGAGCTACTGGAAAAGAGCTGCAGGATGTTTGGACCAAAACTCACTGAGAAACTGATTATTAACATATTTAAAGACAGACTTATTATAGTAGAACCACTTATTTACTTTCCTGTTGATCTGTGTTCAAAACCTAAACTTGTCAAAATTTAGAGAAAACAACAGAGTGAATGTGAAATGTTGATGTAGGAGATAATTTTATGAGATTCCAAGTTTCGGTTCAGTTGTTTGTATAAAGTCTCTGCTGCATCACTGTTTAAATCGAATGTTCTGATGATAACATGTCTGTGTACCTCTGTTTAGTAATAGTATGAATGTTGGTAAAACAATGATAAATACTGAGGGTTTCACAGTTTCTAATGAGTCATCAGATCTGCAGTTGTAAATCTTAATAATCAGTTTCTCAGTGAGTTTTGGTCCAAAGGCCCTGCAGCTCTTTTCCAGTAGCTCAGTGGTCAAACTGTCCACAGGAGACATCTCACTGATAAAAAGACAAAGTGTTGAGCTGGAGGAGGATTTTTCCCCAACCAGGTTGTTCTTATTGACTTTACTCCTCTTTTTCAACACCTGTCTTTGGAAGAAAAAAAAGAGTTTTTGTATATAAACACACTCGTACTTGGGACGGTTTCCTGAGGAACGTCATCATCGTCCTCATCATCATCACCATGAGTTTCAGTGACAGCGGTAATTCCCGGTGGATGGACGGATGATTCAGTTTCCTGTGCGTTTCCCCCAGTTCAGATGCCAGACGACTCCTCTGACCCCTTTTCACTTGTCGGGAATTTACTTCCCTCTGGCAGCGGAACGTTCCGCGCAAGCTGCTGGAAACTCCGGTGAAATGAGGCGTCAGAAAAGAGGCCTGAGCGCCGACTCACCGTAAACTGGCTGAAGATATTCTACGAGTTGAGCAACGCTCAGGCCATAAACAAGTAATCTCTCCATTAAAAAATACAAAAAAAGTCTGCTCCTGTGGATTCATAATGTTCAGTGCCTGTGATCCGCACATTTTAAAACCTGATTCCTGGGAAAAAATATTGTCTCATTCTCACTCACTCCTGACAGGAAAAGGCAGGATTAAGTCTCATCTAAAAACTCAGAGGAGAGATAAACTAAAGCCATCAAGCTGGTTTTAACCTCTGTTGGTGTGTGTGCGTGTGCGTGTGTGTGTGCGTGTGTGTGCGTGTGCGTGTGTGTGTGTGTGTGTATTCCTGCAGACCTGGCCGACCTTCCTCTGGTGAAGTTTGACTTCTCCTGTAACAAGGTCTCCACCATCCCGGTGTGTTACAGGAAGATGAAGCAGCTCCAGTCGCTACAGCTGGAAAACAACCCTCTGCAGAGTCCACCTGCACAGGTACGCACACATGCACACGCACAAACACATATACTTTCACAACTCTTTCTACATGTATATATTCAGTAATAAAATTTGGGATAATCAACTTTCAGGTTTGGATGGAAAAATTATTGTTATTGTTTCAAATGCATAAAAAAACACACACATACATAACATTACAACAGTAAGATGACAGAGCTGATCCCAGAGCAGTTTGTCAGTCGGCTGTAGTAGAGAGTCGGGACCAGTCCTTCGGGATGTTGCATGACTTCTGAGGCTTCTTCGTCCCAGGACTGTAGAAGAAGGAACTGTTGTTGGTCCTAATTGAGTCTCGCTTTACCTCCTCAGATCTGTATAAAGGGCAAAGTTCACATATTCAAGTACCTGAGCATTGAGGCGTGTCGCAGCGAGAAGATGCCCGACTCGCTCTACTTACCCGTCATGGAGCGGCTCAGCCTGTCGCAGCCCACCACCGGCAGGTAGGTCACCGCGGCAACCTGAACGTCGGCCGGTGGGTGGCCGCCATCCTCCGCTTCGGTCCGCCATCCTGTGTCTGTACAGTCTCGGCCTCAGTGCGATCCTCAGTGCGAAACCTAATGGGAACATTCTCCCCTCATTCCTTGAGCCTTTTGTTTTTTAATTTTCCAGACCGGCGTCTCTGAGTAGACGTGTTCTGCAGCTGCAGCGTAAACACACACTAAATGAGAAGAACATTCTTTTTTAAAAAAACCAAAAACATCTTTATTTCACTTAGGACTTCTTAGAGTCTTGGCCTCTCTGAACGAGCTCCTAAAATAGACCCTCAGGCGTCTGGCGTCTGGCTGTGACCTATCAATCTGAACATCTAACCCTGAGACAGAACACAAACAAGTATATTCCCCCAAATGTCAAACTTTTCCCTTAGGTCTACTACAGTTCCCAAAGTGCTTTTCAGGAGGAAACATCCAACCGTATGCAAGCTGCTAATGATGAGCTGTAGCTAAAAGCAGAAAATCCAGCACTTTGAATCTGTTCTGCTGCAGATTCTGGGTCATGTTTGAGTCCAGCGACTATAGAGACGCATTTAGTTTCCGGTCAGAGCGAGTGTCTGAATGTGCCACAGTTTTGATTTGTTCCTCCCATTTTGTCTCTTTAGCGACGGTGGCTGAGGTTAATCATTATCGTATCGTATTTAGGACCATAAGGGACCAAAATACGGCCGAATTTAATCCCAGAAAGAAGCTGAAATTGTCTGTTACATTTTAGTTCAGTTCAGTTCAGCAGTCACCTGCTCATTTATCCTGAAAAAGTCAGTTTTTGTTAAGTTACCAACGATCAAGTAAATAGGCGACATTTAAAATCCAGACCACCGACTGTTGCCTTGATGACACGATCATTTCCTGACTGAAAATAATTTCAACTTTACCATATTCGATCCAGACTCACAGGTTAATGTCATATATTTGCTCTCAGCCCGTCTTCACCCAGGATCTCCAACATAGTGGCCAGCGACCTGCTGCATCAGCCCCCAAAGCCATTTATTTAGTTTGCTGTAGGGATAGAGACCGACTCAGCCGGAGCAGGGTGGCTGTCTGTGATCTGAGCTTTCCTCTGTTCCTCAGTCTGGAGCCAAATCCTCCATTAGTCAGCTGAAATTGATCCGTCCTCTGGCTCCCCGCTGGGTCACCCTGGCAGTCTGTCTACTATCAGAGAGGTTCACGGCGGAGTCGGGCCCAGATCCAGTCGTCAAGTCTGGGAGATATTACTTGTGACTGACGGATGAGAGAGGACGCGAACGGATGAAAGATACGAGGGGTAAATAACGGTGAGCGACAAATGTAGAAATTACGAGTGGAGGAATGAGGGAACGAGTCCAGCGGAGCGATCAAAGTTGAGAGATGGAGGGAAGGACCTAGAGAAAGGAAAAGTGCGGGAGCACAAACGTAGGAACAAAGGAGCGACTGTTGGAGCGACTGCAGAAATGGGAGAGGGATGGAAAGAATGCACAGACCGAAGGAGGGAACGATGAAATGAACAGTCGCCCTGAGACCGAACAATCGGGGAGAGACGACAGGAAGGACAAAAGAAGGTGAGAGAACCAAGACAGAAACGGCCGACGGATGAAGGCAGGTCGTCTGAGCCCTGAGGGGAACGCGCCTCAGGTCCGATCGACGGTCAGCTACAGACAATGAGAATGGATCATAACACCAAAAAGAAACATTTAATGTCCCCCACTACTCTGCCTCTATTCATTTTCATTTATATTTATACACACAGTGTGTATCTACATAATAAATCCATGTGTTCTTATTGAAGTGTACCAGAATCCGCGCATATAAGCAGCCAAACGTTTACAGAGGCGGCGCTCGCATACAACAAGAGCCGATAAACTGATAAAAAACCTTAATCTCAGCCCAGTAAATGTTGCATTTACAGTTCGGGACAAGAGTTTATCTATAAAAGAGGAATTAAACGGCAAAATACCAGAGAGCAGCTGGGAACAGACTGTTCTGCAGAATCAACGGACTGAGCCCAATAGCCACTGACGGGAAATGCATTCATTCATTCATTCATTCATTCGTTCATTCATTCAGACTTTATTTATACTGTACAGGATTTTTCACTAAGAGCAGTTCCACTCTCTTTTGGTTGGACGCCCTGTGGAAAAAGGTCAGTTTCCATCTGTGAGGAGAATAAACATGTAAAGGCCTTTTACTGAGCTCTGTTCTACATTTGGGAACTTTAAGGTTCCTCCTGAGATCCAGTGGAACAATGAATTCTTCTAAATTTGCCTGGAGAAGAGATTGAAGATACACAGGCTGTTTTCCTGCTTGGGCTGAGTAGATAAATATTAAAGAGCTCACCGGGGTAACTGTCTTCTCCAAATCCACACAGACACACACAGGTCAGCTCCCAGAGCCTGGTTAATGAAGTGTGTGGAGAGAGCAAGTCCTGGCCTCGTCCAGGTGTGGACGTGGAACAATCCTGGGGCAGCACAGTGTCACCTGAAGGTCGGAGGAGGTGGAATCTCCAGGCGTCCTGGCCACCCTGATGGAGGCTGCCAGCAGGAAAGGTGCTGTTCTCACAATAAAGCTAATGTTCTTCATACTCGATGTAATATAATGACGACCTCGTGGTGGAGCTGGAGGGGAGGTCGGGATTGTCGCAGTCGGTGGTGAAGTATCTCAGTTTGAACCAAAGGGGACTGACCTGATGGCGCTGATGTCCCTGGAGTCCGGCTCATCAACGAAGAAACCGGGTTCACGATGGCGAAGGGCTGAATGGAGGGAACGGCGCTGGAGGAAGAGAACAAACCGAACTTTTCCAGAAATGGGGGCTAGACCGAGGGAGGAAGGGGGAGACAAACGAGAACGAAAACGGGAGAGGAAACGGCTGCCGCTCCCCGTCATTCGGCCGAAAAACGCAGCTCGGGCGTCCAGAGGACGTCGAACCCTGAAACGTTCCGCCCACATAAAACGCTCCCAGCGCGCAGGCGGGAAAAAAACGTTCTTAAAATGGTTCCTGTTCTCCCGGGGAACTCACACCAACACTCGTTCCAGCATTTTCTTCTTCAGCCGCCTCTCTCTCTTTTATCATCCTCAGACTCTTCCTCTCCTTCTCTCTCCTTTTTCCCCACTGTCTTTTTATTTTTTATCCTCAATCCCCTCTGCTTGTTATCTCTTTTTCTTACATTCTTTCCATTCATTTTTCCCTTTTTCCTCTGTCTCCTCCTCTGCTGCCCTTTGTTTTTTCTCTATAATTCCACATGAATCTTCTTTTCTCTTGTTCCTTAAACTTTCTTCCTGTCTTTCCTAATCTGTCCTTTCCGTCCCTCGCTGCTCCCTCTTTGTCTCCTCCAGTTAACTTTAGATTATTTACGAGCCACTGGACACGTGGCTTCAAGTGACAGTTTTCTGTGACAACAATTCTCCCTAAACATTGAGGGATTAATAATTAAAATAGTTTGGTCGGTTCTTCGTCATCTTCTTCGTCCTTCCTCTCGTCTCACTCCGGAGGAAGCTGGGAGCAGATTGATGCTATTTTTAAAAACTCCATTAAACAAAGACCTTAAAAGAAAAACAGACAGGAGAGGAAAAACACAGTGGAGCTCAGTTCATCTTCAGCTGGGATGAAGGAAGAGTGTTTCTCTGCAGGTGCCCCGCCAAAATAGAACAGCACAGGCTTCTGAGTTAAAGATTCTCTCATCACATTTTCTGTCAGAGCATTTAATTTCTGTGTACAGGAAGCTTTTTGTTATTAATTACCAAGATGACAAACATTTCAGGGGTCAGAGGTCACGGGGGGGGACCAATGAACCCTCGCTGTGCCTCCTCTCTGGCACTGGTCCGTCACATTCTCGTGGACACGATATCTCAGGGACGCCAGGAGGGAAATTCTTCAAATTTGGCACAGACGTCGACTTGGGCTCAAGAATATACTAATTAGAATTTTGAGGTCAAAGGTCACTGTGACCTTTCAAAACACATTTGGGCTAGAATTCAAGAATATGACAAAATATACTCGAGCTTTCATTGAATTCCTTCCAAGTCTTCACTATATATTTTAATTTCTTGTAACAGACATGGATGTAAACTGCAACGCGATTAGTTGGCTGCAACAAGGCTGTGATTGTAGTTGGTGATTAAACAGACTCGAAGGTGACGAGTGTTTTTATTAAAACGAAGCAGCTCTCTGACTGTGGATCAAGTAGAAATTCATTCATTCAGCTCAAAATGCAGGAATAAATGATCCAGTAGAGGAGAGGAGTAGGAATGTTGTTCACAGGAGGTTAATTTAGACCTGGCCTAGAAAATACTGTGTGTGTGTGTGTGTGTGTGTGTGTGTGTGTGTGTGTGTGTGAGTGTGCGCGTGCATGCATGCATGCATGCACAAGCAATTACAGCTCACATCATTCCGTTCTGTTGCCTAGAGACAGACATAGTGCTGTGTTCACACTGCAGCTGAAAGTCGTACAAATGTCATATTTGACTCTGAAAATCTGAAATATCGAGACAATGTTGAGGAAGAAATCATGAAAAGTTTACTCCATAAGAAAGAATGAGAAACCTCAGTCTCCTTTTGACGAGTTACACTGCCTGACAACATATGGACAACCGGTAACCAACACAGGGAGCAAGGTATTTCTATCCAATCAGAAACGAAAGCCCGCCCCTCACACTGGACTCAGCAGGGGGCAGGTGATGGTCAGATGGGAGAGACGAGCGCTCACTCTGAGGAAAATCTGAGACCCAATGATGGCTCAGCATCCATAGCAACTTTAAATATCCAGAGTACAGAGAGGATGATGTCACAATAACCTGAAATCAGAACCTACACAGCAGTGTGAACACAGCCTGACGGGGGGGGCGGCAAGATGGAGAGAGGAGACTGTGCTCTCTCTCTCTCTCTCTCTCTCTCTCTCTCTCTCTCTCTCTCCCTCTGTTTCACTCATTCTGTAGCTCACGCACACACACCCTCCCTCCTGTGTGCGTCAGGTGTGTGACCTGTGTTGTGTGTCTGCAGTGTGGAGGACATGGAGCAGCAGAAGAAGCAGGACAGCGACTCAGGAGTCGGCAGCGACAACGGAGACAAGAGACTCTCTGCTACTGAGGTATTGACACACTGTGTGTGTGTGTGTGTATGTGTGTGTGTGTGTCTGTCTGTCTGTCTGTCTGTCTGTCTGTCTGTGTGACTTTCATGTGTCATTGTATACTAGCCTCTATATGTTGTGTGTGTGTGTGTTTTCTATATTTCTGTCCCTGTCACTTGTTTTCCAGTGTGTTCTCTTTTCTTGTGTCAGACGTAAATTATTTTTATCCATCTTCTAAGTAAGTGAAGCTTTGAGTGTGTGTGTGTGTGTGTGTGTGTGTGTGTGTGTGTGTGTGTGTGTGTGTGTGTGTGTGTTGGAACATGAAAGACGGATTACTTTAGAAATGCCTGAGCTGCCACAGTGTTGGTGCAAAAGAAAACTGTCTCGTCCTTTAAATTGTTTCATCCCTTTATAAATTTCTCTGTGTGTTTCACTTATTAATAAGTAAAAACTACTGATTTTAACTTTATTAACTCTCCCTCTTTATATGCACTAGTAATATTATATATTTTGAACAGAACAATTTGCAGAGCAATAATTCTGTTATTTCTTTGGTAAAATGATGAAACTACAGAAATATATGCAGGAAAAAAATAATCCTTTTCATTTCATTGTTTATTCAACCTCGTCAAAAACTCGATGGTTTGAGGCCGATTTGATGTCAGTTGATCGAAATTTTTAGAAATAATCTGATGAATTTTTTTTTTTTAGCGTGTGACAGCTGCAGCGTTTAGTCAATTAATCCATCAAGAACTTAATCTGCCCCTAATCTGATAATCAGCAACTAATTGTTTCAGTCACTTTTCAAGCAAAGATGTCAAAACATTTTCCTCAGATGTGAGGATGTGATGTTCCCAGATGTTTTGTTTTGAAAATTTTACCCGATGATCAATACTAATCGATTATTCACATCGTCGTCCGTTAATTTTCTGATCGTTTTGCAGCCGTCGGACGAAGACAGCCTGAGCCTCAACGTGCCGATGAGCCACATCACAGAGGAGGAGGGAATCGGTAAAGACGACTCCAGTGAACACATCAGCTCCCTGACAGGTAACACACACACACACAAACACACACACACACACACACACAGAGGCACACACACAGTGGCACACGCAGTAACGTTTCTTTAGTTTAAAATTCAACAAACAATAGAAACTGAAGTGGGAACATTTTGTTTCGAGGACTTAGAACTAGGGATGGACGCTTGGATCCTCTCCTTCTGCTTCATTCACTTCAGCTTCATCGTTCCACCATTTCAGAGAGCGAGTTCCGCGGCGTTCCTGTGGAACAGGACGTTCAGCTGCTGATTTGCTCTTGTGTTGTATGTAAAAGACTCTTTACTTCACTGGCTGTTCACTTTGTCATCCACAGAAAAGTGAAAATTAAAGGTGAGGCTGTCGGTTGGATGAGGGATTTTTTTTTATCTTCTTTTAACCTTCTCACACTGCAAAGGGAAAATTAGTTTTTATAGACTGAAAAGAACAAAATTGTCTCTTTCACAGTGATTCATGGTTTAAACTTTTTATTCTCTTTGTGCATAAAAGACGACAGAGATATTAAATTTATAGCAGTGATAATGGACGTCGAAACGAGACGTGCATTCGATCCCCCCTCATTTTTTTTCCTTTTTTTAATTATTTCTTAATTTACCTTGAGCTTCTGCAGCCCTGATGCTGATAACCTTCAGTTCAGACCCCTGCAGTCACAGGTCATGGGTCTTAGCGGCGAAACCACCAAACCGCCGCGGCTTTTACAGCAGAGGTTCCCATCTGTAACGGCTACAACCTGTAACCTGTCACTCGTGTGTCTGCGAGTATCTGGGCTGTTGAACTCTATTAGAGAACAGCAGCTGCTCCCCAGACACACAGTTTAAATAGACTTCCATCAACTTCAATCAGGTCAGAGCTGCTGGGGCGAGGGGGGGGCACATTCTCGGAGCTGAGGCGAGTGAAAGCAGGGCTGTCGGCTCCACACCATAGTATACACATTAACAAGAATAAAAGAATCAAGAACAACTCAAACATAAGTCTCTGCCAAAAAACTAAAGAACCTTTAGGGTAACTTGTGTTTTTGTATTTTTCTTATTCCTTCAGTCGTTCCCACAGAGACGCTTTGTTTATTTCTTCTGAACAAACCCATCGTTTTTCTTTCAGTCTCTCATCAGTGCAACTGTGTTCAGACAGAAAGCGGGGGGGGGGTTAGAGACGATGAACCCTCCACACAAAAAAAAGTCCCTGCAGAGACACACACACAGTGCCAGGGTGTGTGTGTGTTGATGGCCAGGTCACAGCCAACATCTGTGCAATTGCTACACTGGATTATGTGGGCAAATGGATACTGACTGCAAAAAAGGAGGACAAAAAAGGTCCAGTTGGTGCTAAAATGGCTTCACTTCCTGTCTGAACACACCAGGAGATGCAAGTAGGTCTTACACGCTTCCTGTCCCCCCCCCCCACTCTCAGCAGACCCGAACTCCGACTCGGTCCGACTGATCGAGGAGAGCCCCACGGAAGCCCTGAAGGACCAGTTCGGCTACAGAGACCCCGCCCTCAGCGCCCGCTTCGTCAGCTACATCAAGGCAAGGCTGCCGCCGCGTTGTCTTCGGTGTTACAGCCAGTTCATTATTAAAGACCGATGCAGTGAGTGGTTGGGCCCATGAATAATGGGCGACGCTCTGCTTTATTCCAGCTCTAGTTAGACTGCTTGGTTTGTTTCAACCCAGCCCACAGGCTGAGCTGTCACTTTGCGTCAACGTGAGTTTAATCTACTTGTGGCGTTGGAGGATTTTTTTCTCTGTCGGCAGTCAGTGCGAGCGTCCCGTTATGGACGGTTACATCACTGTGTGTCGCTGTGGAGACTCAGCCGAGACCATATAAGGACTAAACACTAAACGGGGACGAAGCAAAGGGCTGAGGAGCCGCTCGGTGTAGATTCAGGTCACTGGGACTCTGAACCTTCATTTTCTTCACCACAAGGTGGTTGAGACGGATCAGTCATTTCAACTAAATGCCCCCCAAAAACACGTCTTTACATTCAAGTGACAGAGTCCATCAGCGACCGTAGGTATAATGAGTCTTCATGAGTTATGAGTTAAGGAGGAAGAAGTGCGACGTTATTTTAAAGCCACAGCCAAAAGACCAAAAGCTGAACTTATAGGTCGTTGTTGGTTTCCCGTTTCCTACTGAAAGATGTTTCGTGTGTGTGTGAGCTACGTTAACGACCACGGTCATTCCCTAACTGTGACCGAGTGTACCACCAATTATTTCCATTATTGATTACTATCTCCATTATTGGATTTTTTGTTTCATCCGTAGAAACTCTAATCCTAGTTTTGGTCGACCAACAGTCCGGAAACATCATGTACAACCAATAAAGCCTGAAAACGATCACATTTTAGAAGCTGGAACCACCAACCATCGCCTGATATTCTGTTTTTAAAGCTGATGAATTGATCCTTAAAGTAGGTGCAGATGCGTGTTCCTCGATCAACTAATCAGTTAAATAATTGTTGCAGCTGTAGTTGAACTTGAAGAATTTGATCAGTTACAACTTGACTGACTCTCGGTCTGTCATCGAGTCGAGATCTGGGAAAATTTCAGCGCCACCGAAAATGAGTCTGACTGGTGGAGAAACATGAGCAGTCAGACGACCGGACACATCGGAAACACACCTCCAGGTGAGACAAACTCACCAGGTGAACAGTGGAGTTATTAGTTGAACTGTTGGTTGTAAACATCCGTCACAGTTTAGAGATCGACATCCCTGCTCCCATCGGTTGCGTTTGTGGTAGTAGTGTGCACACTTTCCTGTGCAAACACCAACTACTACAGATGTTTCTCGCAAGCATTTCTTTGAGTTTGACCTCTGAAAAAAGCAGTTCAGATAATCTGGATCAACTGCCACCGTGTTTCTGACCTCCCCTTTAAATAAACTTGTTTTTTAACCCGTCCAGTGCATTATCATGATGAACATGCGAGACACAACTAAGGAGTCAAAACCAGATTGTATCAACCTGGAGCTTTTAACCTAAATTTGGACGATCCAGGCAGGTGATGGCGAGACGAGATAGGGGCGCGGTCCTCAAAGAAGACACAGTAAAAGATGCTGGTGCTGCTTCCGCCCAGTTATCCGTCCATCTGAGCGTCTGTGAGAAACAAGGGGAGGGTTGAGGATGGAGGCAACCGATTAAAGAAAAGGAGACTTTATCACAGTGTGTTTATTGTGGGGTTTGTTTACGGGGGGATAGTGGTAATGTCTCTGAGTCTTGGCCAATGGCTGAGCGAGTGTGTGGATCATGTGACAGCTGTGGCTGGTACTGACTATGATTTTGTGTGTGTGTGTGTGTTCAGGGTCGGACAGCGGCAGACTTTGACGAGCCTCTCAGGATAGAAGAAGACTCACACTGGCAAACGGAGCAAACGTGAGTTTGTCTGTTTTCCTGTGGACCCACTTTTGTCCATCTCCCTTTTTTCAGCGTTAATCTTTATTAACTGTTGTATATTTGATATTGTATCACTGCTGATTGTCGTGTTTTTATTTCAGTTGATTGTTTGAGGTTTTTGGATCAGAACAGTCAGTCATTGTTTTGTTGTAGACGAATAGGAAGACATTGCCGCTTGATGACTGTCACCGGGATTTTAGGATAATTACGTTACTCTGCAGGTCAAAGGTCACAGGGGGCACAGAGCTCCACATTGACATGATCAACCAGCTGAAGGAGGCTGTCGAGCTTCTGCAGGACCCCGGCAGGTGAGAGGTCCTGTTAGAGCTCAGTGTTGCTCAAAATGAGCCGATATGATGTCAAACTTGTCCATACTCTGAAAATGTTTCTCTGCTGTTGTCTCAATGCTGAAAAACATTCAAGAAGTGAAACAAAGCATGACAAAATGATGATATTCAAAACAAACACCACCAAGATCCAATTGCTTTTAAATCCAATAAGGGTCTGCACGGAAAAAGTCTTCACGTGATTCTTAGCTTGAAGCTAAACGTTGAGGCAAATTTAATCAAAAATCTGTCAACAAGCTCTGAAGACATCCTGCCACCTGACAGACAAACAAAAGGGACCAGAGGGGCGAGTGGAACGCTTCATTCAATAACGCAGATCTTTTGTTTGTCAGAGTCGCAGTGGAGCAGGACGATCTGTCTGGAGTCCAACTCTACCCAGTGGAGATGGTCACGGTGGAGGAGTCGCTCAAGTAAGACCCAGCGTCCGAGTCCATGGGTCTGTGCTTCACCACACGTTAGCTGAATGTTTACCTTGGCCATGGAAAATACCCGTCAAAGATTTGAATCAGAATACTTCAAATTTGCTTTTAATTAGAAGTTCAGATACTATCCTGATGCCTAGTCCACATCTACACAAGTGTTTATTAAAACGGGTTTTCCTCCGTTCTCAAAAAATAAAATGCTATCCACATAAAAATGCAAAACACGTGCCGAACCAACAGGTGGGGATATAAGCCTGAGCGTAAAGCCGTGTCAGCCAATCAGAAGAAAAAAAAGGTATAATTATGCACACTCTGACGTCAAAATTCCAAAAGTCGGATTTTCTAGTCTACATGTCATCATTGAAAATGGAGTAAACTTCTTCACCATGGAGCAAGGTTTTTTCAGTGTTAACAAAAAGTCCAAATACATCGAAAAAGCTAGGTTTCAAAAAATACATGTGTATTTGTGGACCAGGCTTCACGGTGCTCACAATGCATAAAACTGAGGGTAACCATAGCAACAGTACTGATGCTTCACACCACATTACAAGTTACTTACTGGTAAAGCCAACCTAATGATGGCACGGGTTAAACTCATGAGCGTACAGCTCAGCCTTGTGAAGTCTGTCTGCTCTGGCTTGTATTGCCGCTGGTAGCGTGTATGTGTGTGTTGTGTTGAAGCAACAGGACCATCCAATTGCAGCCTTCCTCGAAAAGAAAAAAAAGGGTGCGGTTTTTAACCTGTTATGAGACAGCACCATTTTTTTTGCCAAGCCTGAAAATAATGTGCCCAAAAGAAAAAAAGATTAAAAGGTTACAAGGTTGATTACAGTCATAACCTGGGTCTCTTTTGAAAAGAAACTCTTAAAATTTTAGAACCAAAAATCAGAAGGAGGGTAAAAGGTACTGGCTTTGCAATCAGAGAGCCGGGTTTACAAACAGATAGAATCAGGAGACTCAGAACTTCCACACAGCGTAAAGTTTGTTGAGTTTGTGCAAAGACTGAGTCCAGTACAGACCAAACCACACCTGAAGTATTTCTACTGAGACCAAGGTGTCCCACAGGTGGGACGATGTATTTATAAAGTTTCAACTGTGAGTTGGCTTTAGGGATGAAATTTACTCGACCTGTGATTGTTGGGTGTTTTAATTGCGGATGTTTCCACGTAGTTTTGGGGTCAATAGGAAACTTTCAAGGCCAAATTGCTTCTACTCTTTTCCTTCAGTCCTTATTTCTCTCTCTCTCTTTCTCCTCAGTGGGCAGGAGAGTGACGACGGCGCCACCTCACCAAAGGTACAGTGAGCAGAGCGTAGCAGAACTTCTCTGACTTAGAATGGAGAGTAGCACGTTGTCGTCAGCGTATGTGGTGATAGTCGATGCCAGATTGTCATGAGACAGTGAAAAACAGTCAGTCACAGGTGAAGATTTTTTATCTGGTGAGACTTCCAGTGAGTTTGGGGGGAAAGTTCAGTTTCTGGATCAATAATTTATAATAGTTTTATCGAAAACAAAAATAATAATTGTAGTGTGGAGGCGGAGGTAGATTGGAATTTACGGGACTTTCTTGAGTCCCTGTGATAATCATATGTGACAGCAAAGCTCTCCTAGAGTTTAAAATAGTGATGTTAATGGTGTATAATGATGATATTGGTGATAAGCAGGTGTAGTCGCTCAGTTTGATGCTTTGAATGTTGAACCACAAAACTTCTAATGACTGTGAATAAATATTGGGAATGGGCAGAGAACTAAATTTATTCAATACAGAAAAGAGCATCTTCAGTCATTGCTGTTACCAACAGTGTCTTTTATTTTTTTGTTACTACCACTGGGGGGGCATCGTCATGCACATAGGACCTTCACATCTAGAATCTTTAGAGTAAAAGTAAGCCCTAGAATATCTTGTGTCTTTGTCTATGGAAATCTAATGTGAAGCTTCTAAGTATGTAAGTAGTAGAAGATATTTAAGCATATTCACGGCCTAAACGTCTGATGCGTTCTGTAGCAGCACATGGAGGAGGGTGGCTATGAGTTCCAGAAGAAGAGACAGATGATTCTAGAGAAGGCCAGGTTTGAGGCCCAGCTTGCATGCCGGGAGTATGAATGGCATATGTCTATCAAGGTAAACCCACTGTATAGCATCAAGCTAATGGATGCAGGCTCTGCCCCCACCTCCACCACCCCCCTTACAGTGAATGCCCCCCGCTGTCTTCAGTTGTGTCCCCCAGTGAACTGACAGTCGTTTACTTTTGTGTCTTTTTGCTTTGAGTCGCAAAAAAAAACCCCAAACCCCAAACCACATGGCGCTCTCATGTGTCACGTTTCATCCGGCAGCAGGTTGCGCATGCGAACGGCCTGGGAGGGAAAATGTCGCATTACTGCTACACGTCAG
This sequence comes from Istiophorus platypterus, assembly GCA_016859345.1. Lineage (NCBI taxonomy): Eukaryota > Metazoa > Chordata > Actinopteri > Istiophoriformes > Istiophoridae > Istiophorus > Istiophorus platypterus. Next base: position 1,697,060 of record CM029122.1, on the reverse strand, counting down.
TCCAAAGATTTCACCAGTGACCCAGAGGCTCTTCACAAGTCACTAATTTGTTTTTGAATAAACTCCATTTCGATTAACTGGTGGCTGGTGAATTGGCGGTTTCTTGTTTTTGCATGTTCATCTGCAGAATTGGCTGATATGTGATGTAAGTCTGTTTTGGTCTGTGTGTTGTGTTTGTGTCATGAGCAGCCAGCATTGTCTGACAATAAGATTTAAGTATTTATGAAAACCATTGAGTTAATGCCAGTTTTGGATATGTTTCGTATTTTATTGTGTCTCATATTCTTGTATTAAGCCCTCAAATACCCACTGTATATACTCACTGAAAACACTGTATTTTCAGTCGCAGCAGAAAGTTGGCTATAAACATTCCAGTTAAAGGAACAGTTCACCGTCTTTGGAAATAGTTACAGCATATTACTAGTTCTAAAATTACAAATTGTTGAGGTTTTTTTCTGCAATGATCAATCAGAAAACAGAAAATTAATTGGCAACCATTGTGATATTTGACAAATCAATGTAGTCCTTTTTTTAGTTAAGTGGGGTTTTGAATTGTTGGAGGAGACGTTTGAGGATCCCACATTGGTGGGAAATTAGACATAGACAATTAATTGAGTAATTGACCAGTTAATCAATATTGAAAATGATCATTAGTCGCAGACCTGCGAACAAGATTCAGCATGTTAATTATTGAGCTTTAGAGTTGCTGGTAGGCGAAGAAGAGAGCCAGGCTAGATGTTTCCCCTTGTTTACAGTCTTTACGTTAAGCTACACTAATAACTACAGTTCCAGACTTGGCTCTCAGGCACTAAATAGGTTTTGATCGTCTCTTGTTTTGCCTTGAAAGAAAGAAAATTATCCGTTGTGCTGCCAGTAAACATTACAGCTCCCTGGCCTCAAGCCGGAGTCCAGCGTTCCGCAGAAACAAACGGAGAACATAGGTCTAGAAATCAGGAGAAGGAGACGGCTTTGTGTTGAGGAACGTCTCCCAGATCGGTTTAACAATGCTCCACATTAAAGAAATGACCTCACAAACTGTTTATCAGACACTGAGGAAAAAAAGAGAAAAAAGTCAGTCGCTCACAGAAATAGAAACGCAGACACGCTGGTTCCAGGATCTGAACCGGCTGACCTCTAGTCCCCGATGACTCAGATTTATAGAAACGAAACCACAGCGAGCTCGTGAGCACAAACATCAGTGTAGAGTCTCTGTTGACCCTGGTTAGTTTGGTCGGGGTGACTTGATGACAGCGCTTTGCTGAAATGTCCTAGAGCAAGACGCTGAATCCTTATGAGATGACCTCTGCCCCCACACACACACACACACACACACACACACCAACTTCTACCTGGTGTGAACCTGTGATCTGGATCTAGATTCAGTAGCTGGACATTGCATTTGCTTCTGTGTCTGGTATTAAGAGGCTCCTCATTATCTCCTTCCTGCCTCCATTGTGATTAGAGCTTAATATGCAGGTAGGAAGGTCTGTCAACAAATACGACCGTGCTGATCAACAAGCCGTATTTATTTTTCCCCTGTAGCTTTTTGTCGAGCAGTTGGAGACAGGAGAACTTTAAGAGGCGTTTCTCTCTAATACAGCTCAGACTGGACAAGTGTTGGTTTTCAGAAATTAATTAATCATATAAATTAATTTATTAATTTTCCTTTTTAATGGATTAATCCTTCATCTGTTTTCTGCTGCTCTATGTCCATGTTGTGTTACTTTAATTAATGATGTAATTAGAAATCATTGGAGCTATAGACGAGAGGAAAGTGCTTAAAAAACTGTGACATGATCAATAACTCGAGGCCGTTTTGTCCCCACTGGTTTTTATACTTTTTACTTTAACTTACTTTATTTTTTATCTGGAAGTGAAATGGGTATGAAACTGCTTTCTTTGCCATTATTGCCCTTCAGTCTCCATGGTGACATAGTGAAAAATCTTTTACAGATTAAAAAAAACAGTTTTAACAAGTATTCAGGTCCTTTATCCTGGCATTTCAAGCTTGGGCATTGTGCTTCTTCTTTGCTTTGATTATCCTTTAGACAAATCTACTCCAGGATCATAGTCCACCTGTGGCAAACTGAACTGAGAGACATTAAATAGGTCCCCTCTGTAGACCGCCGCAATAAAAAAATCAGGGCAAGGTTATAGAACCATCTCTTAGAACCATCTCTACGGCTCACAGAGTTCCCAGGAGAACATCGGCCTCGAAAAATCTGAAGCGGAAGAAATGTGGAACCAGGAATCTTCCCGGAGTTGGACGTCCGGACAAAGCTAACTAGTAACCGAGCAGGAAGGGCCAGCACTTCAACTGAGAATAACAGGAGGCGACTTTGTTAGGATATGAAATGAAAAGTAAACCCACTGTTCATTAGTTCGAGGTGAACTATGAAAGTTGACCTCACCAGGCCCACTTTTCTTCTCTCAGCAGAAACAGTCTGAAACTTTGAATGTAAATCACAAAATAGTTTGTAAACCATGAGACAAAAGAAAATCAGACTACTCTGATTAAATACACTTATAAATGTATATACTTCATTATTATTATTAATTCTGCAGTTGCTACCTCTCCTTATTCTATTGATTTTATGAGAATATAGTGTATATTTTCACTCTGCATTGATTTGCAGCTGTGTTTCATCTCTTGTCACATCCAGCAGTAGTTAACAGAGCCAGTTAATAACCAGTCTCTTCATATTATTTACCCAGGACCCCCATTGTTAGGCTGAGTGAAGCCTGAGACCAGCCTGAGCCAGACCACCTCCGGATATGCTCTTTAATAATCCAGTATCGGTCGGATTTACAGCGTGTTCTGCGTGAATTCACACCAGCATTAACATGAGTTTACTCCAGACCCCGGATCAGGAACCCAGATCCAGATCAGAGGTTAAAACCAGGTGGAAAGTGGGGTACAGGTGGATAAGCTTGGAAGACATTAGAGGACTTCCATGCAGGATCAGTTTCAGTCGTAGCCCTTAAATTCTGTTGGATCTCTGAAGGAGCAGCTGACCCTGGATCAGCCTAGTCTCTCTCTCTGTCAGTGTGGGTTATATAAGATGACTAATGGTTAGAGATGGGAGGGAGGGATTGAGCGGAGAATATTACAGTTAACTTCAGGTCACTGAACTCCTGTTAAAACTTCTCGGGAGTGTGTGTGTGTCTGTTTCTGTGTAATTTATCTCTGTGGTTCATTTGTAAAGTCTGCACAACTTTAGAAAAAAAAAATGAAAGAAAAGAAAACGTTCCCACATGAGGCTCAGGACAGAAAATATCCAGCATCTGCTCAGTTAATCATTCTGTCAGTGTTTTGTTAACGAAACCGTCTGCTCACGCGCTGTTTCCGTCTCCATTGCCACAGCAGGATGACAGATCTCCAGCCAGCGGATCCCCGTCCTTCTCCAACCCGCCGTTCGGACTGAAGCCCCGCTCAGGTGAGTCGGAACCGGGTCGGGCAACGGGCCGAGGGGGCGGGTTGGGCACCGGCCCCCCGGGGGCGCCGGCCCACGCGCTGCTGCGCATGCTCATCGTCCTGCTACTGCGGTTTCACTTTATCCGTCGGATGCAAAGAAGTGATACAGACTGTTTCCGGGCTTGTTTTTGTGAGTGTGAAATAATTTAGATAACACCAGCAGGCCTGGAAACCACAAATCGAGGCCCGATTCTGATCAGATATCCTCATGCCGGAGCGAAGGAAATCAGAAATCCATATGAAAAACTACAAACCGTGCTCACAGCCAACATCTAAGGCAGATGTAAAGAAACAAAAAAACTAAGACTCCGTTTACCATGAATGATAAAGGACGAGAGGCTCTGATGTCTCTGATACTACAAATCCGACCGACACTGGATTTTCTCATCACATTGGACTAAATGATAAAACATGAACCGGCCGACACGTACACCCGGTGCAGATGTAGCTGCTACGAGCTGAAACCGGCCCGGCTGGTTTATTGGTTCGGCGCCAGTGGGTTTGACTCTAGTGGAGATCGCCATCCTATGTCTTTTGTGACTTTACACCTGCCTGATTTTTTTTTTTTTTTTTCAAGTTGGTGGCACAATTGAGGTCATATTTTAACCTTTTTTTTTTCTTTAACTCGTTTTCTTTGTGACGGTTATATATGATGCAATGTGCAGTATGATTTGTCCTGGGTCTGTCCTGGACCGGATTCTAACAGTCAGGCAGGCGGTGCCGATGTCAGTAATCCAGATCAGCAGAATACTGAACCAGCTCCTTCCACTGCCTTTTCTAGAAACAAACCTCAGTTCCATGTTTTGTTTTGTTTTTTAGAGCTAGCAACCATCCAGCATTTGTTTGCTAACTGTGTGAAATGACGCTTACAGCTAATGGAGCTAACATGATGCTAACAGCATGTCTTGGTGATCTGTACTGTGAAATGCGACTAATCTTTATTTTGTTTTTTTGTGCTGTTTTGTGTCCTGTGTTGTCGTCTCATGGTTTCCCTCTTTTTTCACTTTTTTCACTTTCCGATTCACACATTTTTTTCTGTTTTTTCCTTTTTTTTAATTTTCATTTTTGCTTTCACTGATCTTCTGCATGACTTTTTGTGTTGACACCTTTACCACATCTGATCTGACCTGCCTGAATCACCACCTGCTTCTCATTGACCTGCCCCCCCCCCCCCCCACCACCACCACCACCACCACCACCACCCATTCTTTTGGACCCTTGTCCTGGTGATGTCGGTGTTTCTCGGGCTGTGTTTTCTCATTGAATGTGCTCTGCCTTGCTGTACCTGGTTCACCTTGGTGCCCCCACCTTCCTCCACTTACGCACCTACACTACACCCACTTCTGACCACTCACACCTCCTGGTTGTAGCCCCGCCCTCGCTGCCCTGCTCGCCCCCTCCTTCCTGTCTCGCCCCCTCCCTCCTCTCACAGGCCTCGCTCCTCCGTAGAGAAACGCCGCGTAGCCATGACGACGGAGGCGTGCACAGCCGTGGTAGGTTCCCGCCCTTTTTCCGCTAACCGGCCCTGGGAGGCTGCAGAGCCCAAATCCACACACACCTGGACTCGGCTGTCTGACTGCCTCCCTTTAAACTGCTCCATCATGGGTTTGACCGTTTTTTTCTCTGGGATTCTTTTAATCTCTGATTTCATTGTGTTCTAGGAAGTTGTTCACCAGTTTCACATCAGACTCAGTTTGGTTTTTCACCGTCTAACCACTGCTTTGCTTGTGGACCAGTTTCGGTGGCCAGTTTGAGGGGTTTTGCATTTTTGGGAAACTCTCAGCAAATCTGAGGTTGTAGCTAAGAGGCAGGTTTGTTAGCTTAGCATAAGGACTCTGGGACCTTCTTTCTCTTTTCCCTTTGGGTCTGCGACTCTCTAGCTCCCCCTGTTGGCACGAAGGCACCGAGGCGAAAACACGACGAGCTCAATTTCCTTTTTCAGTTCACCGATAACTTTCTTCTCATTTCTCCTCCCGACCGCCTCTGTGTGTTTTCTGTCTCAGAACACAGTTCAGGGTGTTTTAGATTACGTGTGTGTGTGTGTGTGTGTGTGTGTGTGTGTGTGTGTGTGTGTGTGTGGTAGTGGCAGCGCAGATTGATCAAAGAGGAGCTTTCACCACACTCAGCTGTTTGCGTGTGTGTGCACGTGTGTGTGTGTAGCAGCTGCAGATGTGCAGACGCACATGGTTAGAGGTTAGACCTACCGTGTGTGTTTGTGTATGTGTGTGTGTGTGTGTGTGTGTGTGTTAATCACTATAACACTGTGATCACACTCACAGACGCCGACGCTCACCATAACGTGAGAGTGTCAGGGTCCAGGACTGGGTGTGGGCCAGTCCTGGACCCCGACTCTTGGAGAGTCTGAACTGATCTAAATTCAGTTGGGCTGTGGCAGCTCGCCAAGGCTGCACCGTCAGTCCAACAGACGTGAGTGAGCTCCGATACATCATAATCTTCATTGCAAAGCGAGAGAGTGGAGTCATGTTGCCTTCAGTGGTCGCAGATTGTGGAAAAATTCCTACTCGCTGTAAAATCATAGTCAGTTATGTTAAATCAACTCTTATTTCATCTCTAACTCAGTCTAATTAGATTTGTTTGTCAGTTTTTAGTCACATCAGGTTCAAATTACTCCTGTAGTCATGTGTTTTTTTTTTTTCCACTTGTTTTCAGGAGAAATGACTTGTAAAGATAACATCGACATATCGTCACCTTTTAAGTTGATATTTTGAATTTATTTCCACATCCAGCAGCTACAGAGCAACATGATCCCACATCTGGATCTGGTTTCTGAGTCCACCTGATGCATCTAAGCCCAGTACTCCCCCTCTTTTAGTTCTGGTTTTGGTCTCCACCAGCTCCTGAGGGAAATTTCTGGTCTCTGACTGGGTCTATCTGCAGGTACTGGAGTTTGCAGATGTTTCTTTTAAAACATTTGCCAGCTCTATGAGAGCCATGCGACTGAACCGGAGCAGTAAACAGATCAACACTGAGCTGAAACTCAAGGTGAAGCCGAGGGAAGCAGCAGATTCCACCTTTAACACTGTCATTCGCTGCACTGTTATCATCAAAGTATCAAGCATAGCAGCTTTAACTTGTCTGGCTATGACTTTTATAACTTATGATCACGCGCTCAGTCTCATAACTTAAAATGTTGATTTCAGTAAACATCCAGACGATCGTTCACTTAGATCATCGAACCAGTTTGTTCCGAAAAACAAATGTTCGTCGTATTGGTCGGAGTCCTCCAGGAAGCTTTCCTCTACCTGACAGAGGTTTCTGTCTTGAGCTCCAGATGCAGCACAGACCGTGATAAAGACGCAGTAGATTTCCACTAAACTGCCCCTAGAGACACAGCTGGAAGCTGCAGAAGAGGAAGACGTGACCGCTTTTATCCGACAGGATTAAACCCGGGAGGAAACCTCAAAGCTCTGGTTATAACCATGTTTCTTTAACTTATTAAATGATTTATCAAAGAATAACTTAATAAATTGCTTTAATTTAATGAATGATTGATTTATTAATAAATCGATAAAATACTTAAATTTCTAAAACTTATATAAGTGAAAATTAAAGGTTGTGACTGGTTGTGTTTAACCAAATCAGTATTAAATCTCTACCGTCAACTTGTTTTTATCAGTTAGCCTTTGAATATTTTCTATATCTTTTATGCTTGAAACCTCATTATGTTTTATAAGCTGCACATTTACCTTCTGTTTGGATCAAATTTAGTTAATTTCAGTCCTGCATCTTTGTTTTTAAGGTTATTTGTAAAGGATTTTATAACATTAGATATGAGAAATGCTCTACAAACAAATTTTATGATAATGATTATTGTTGTTATTGTGATTATATAAAAATATTTGAGTATGATAACAGAAGTGTAAACTTTAAGTTCAACAAGTCAAAGGCAAAATTTAAAAAGTTGAGTTCAGTTGTGGAACTTTCCTTGATGGATTGTTGATCAATCGCCACCGTTCCTTTTTACGGTGGCGTCCTGACTCGTCCTTATTACGTTCATGGATGCGGCCCCCGTCTCTGTAGCGAGCAGCTAGACAGAGAGCAGACGAGCAGCTTCCGTGGCGTCCGACGACGCAACGTGGCTGGCGAGCTGGAGAGTCTTAAATCTATCAAACGGCGGAGACGGCGGAGGCCATATTAGGATCGTCTGATGTGCCAGTCGAGTGTGTGTGTGTGTGTGTGTGTGTGTGTGTGTGTGTGTGTGTGTGTGTGTGTGTGTGTGTGTGTGTGTGTGTGTGTGTGTGTGTGTGTGTGTGTGTGTGTGTGTGTGTGTGTGTGTGTGTGTGTGTGTGTGTGTGTGAATGCGGCGTCTGCACTCTGAGCCTTGGGTTTTTTGTGCGTGTGTGTTGGTGTATGTATATTTTTTGCTCCTATATTTCAAGTGTTGGTTAATGGTCCCTAAAGGAGTCTCCCACTTCCACTTGAATAGAGTCCAAGATTTTAGAAGGAACCCAGCCTCCGTGTGTCTGTGTGTGTGTTTGCCTTCCCTCAGCTGGTCCATAAAAGGCTCTGATATGTTGCAGGAAGTCAACGGCGGCTCCGAGCTGTTTTAACCGTTCAAACACTCTTGGTAATAACTCGTTCATGTTAATCCCTCGGAGGCCCGTTGGGTTCGCTCTCTCGCCACCTCCACTGTGTTTAGGACCCTTTGAATTCGCTGCCTCATTTTTAATTTCACTGTCCTGACTGATCTTTGGCCTGAGTTCAGTACCCTCTGGTAGACCAAGACCAGGACCAGGTCCTGGACCAGACACTACAGTATGAGCTACAGTTAACCTGGAGTTCCGTGCCCAGGTATTTAGCCTCGGTGGGGGTCGTCACCAATGCCGGTGATACCACTTGGTTCATTAGTGATTCCGGCTGCTTTGGCGACAGTTTTAGAGTCAGTTCAGTCACCTGAGACCAGCTGTGAATGTTTGTCTAATCTCCTCGGGAGATATGAGAAGATAGTGTTACAGGTGGGGGGCTACGATGCCACCTACCCCCCAGCTAGAGACTTTAATGACTCCAACTCACTCGTTACAACAGCCAAGAGCAGAAACAAACCAAGTGGTATCAAGAGTAGCCCCCGAGTTCAGCATATCATGTGTCCTAATCCTAATATCGGTGATTGGTGGTGAGTAGACGCATCAATGTGAGATGTCCTCTAACGGCCACCGCACAGAGGACACACCTTTAATCCAGGTGACAGCGTCGCCTTCCCCCTTGACCCCACCGGCAGTAAAGCTCCAGGAAAAGTCCTTGATGGAGGTTTATCGGATGTCGAAGCCTCACAGGGCGGTGACTAGTTGATTTCTCTCCTCATTCATATGGATTTTGTCTCTGATGTCCCCTAGGTTTACCTGACACACACACACGCGCGCGCACGCACGCACGCACACACTCTCACACACTCTCACAGCCTCGCCTCTGAGCCGAGTCCTCTTCATAAACCAGTAGACACCAGTTCGCCTGCCTCGCTCTGACTGAGGTGATCTCATTCTTTGCCGCTGCAGTGATAGGAACATTTTTCCTTTCATTTTTTTCATTTTCTACAGAAGCGCTGTCCCTCTGAAGCGTTGTGTGTGTTCCTTCATGCTTTATGTACCGTGTGTGTGTGTGTGTGATAAGATAAAGACTAATGGTGTATAATGGGTTCAGACCTCAGGGAGGATGACATCACCAGGAGCCGACGCGCTCACATCATCACGGCTCCTGACCTCATTAACATCCAATTGTGCGTGTGTGCGCGTGTGCACGTGTGCGTGCACACGTGGGTGGGTGTGTTTGATATTGTTCATTTTTAAACTTGTGATTACTTGCATGTGTGGGTGTGTACCTGTTATGTTTGTGTGTAAAAGCGAGAGTCTGCCTCTGCATGTTGGTGCATATTTAGTGTTAGTGTGTGTGTGTGGGGGGGGGCTTGTGAAGCTATTTTTACAAGGCTTTAAACCATTGCTGTGAGGACATTTTGGAGGTTGCAGTGAGAGCGGGGGTCAGACTTTTAGCTGTGATTGCTGAGGTTAAGTTACAGCTCAGTGAATGCATCATCTCTGCGGGGACCACCACAAGTCCAGGAAGACAAATGTTGGTCTGTCGGCAGCAACAGTGGCAGCCAGTCAGCCATCCAGTTAGTCAGCCATCCAGTCAGCCATCCAGTCAGACAGCCAGTCAGTCAGCCATCCAGTTAGCCATCCAGTCAGTCAGACGGCTAGTCAGCCATCCAGTCAGTCAGACAGTCAGTCAGACAGTCATCCAGTCAGTCAGTCAGTCCATTATGCAGTGGTGGTTGTTCGGCCTCTAGGTCCTGTAAACAGACCCCTGGAGTTTGTCCTAGTCTCATTAAAGGAATGTTTCACCCCAACTTAACAGATTTCTCTCACTCATTCACCTTCTACAGCCTCGATGGCCAATACCATACATTTGTCCTCCACTGCTCAGTGGAAAAGGAGGTGATGAATTTAGTTTCGGGCTTCAGTCGTTCTTAATCAAATTTAAATCCAGCGTCCAGTCCACATTTCAAAACCAATCACATCTCTCCTCAAATCCGATTAGGTTTATCTGTAAAAATTTGCACATGACTAAAAACTTAAATGTCTCCACTTCAAAGACGTCTAATAACGTTATGGTGATAGAAACACTACAGTTTTTAATTAATATTCGTAGCCTGAAAACGAGCCTATTAATTAAGATTAGTTAGTTATTAGTTAAGATACGAAAAGAGTCTCTGATGGTCCCCGTGGGACTAAAAAAACCTATGGTTCTCTGATGGGGGGCAGTGTTTTGGACAGAGTGACAAGTCTTTTCAAGCACAAACAGTCTTTGTCTGAGCACAGACACCGGCTGCAGAGAGACCGTTAACTGGAGGAAACACAGACTCTTGTGTTTCAGCCGCAACTGATTTAACGTCTGTTACTCGCCGGCAACGACGTTTCTGGCAACGACGTCTCCGGCAATAACGTCTCTGGCAACAGCGTCTCCGACGGTCAGCTAAAGAGGAGAAGCTGCTAGCAACGTTGATTGGGGGGAGGTTAAAGGCTTGATTGGAGATTTGTCAGCATCAGAGCCTCAGGAATTAAAGGAATTTAAACAGTGCAAGACAACACACACAGGTGATAAAAGAAAAAGCCAATATATGTGGTTGATTAAATGAAGTAGAAAAGCGTGTGATTTGAAACCTGTGGGTTGATTTCGGAGCAGTGCATTAGAGCAGTATCATTAGCGTTCGCCACCACCATCATCAAAACACCAATGAGAGAATAACTCTGGGAACTGTGTTGCTCAGCAGCTCAGCAGCTCTGAAGGTGGAAGCTCCTGGTGGAACTGCACCTTTCTTTCATTAGTCACCAAAACACATCACAATTATACAGTGAGGTCTGTGGCTTATCACGGTGACGAGGACGATGTTTCTGTTTGACAACAGGAGGTTAAATCTTGGCTGAAATCTGGTCGAGTGGTTTCATTGCGAAGGAGAAACGTTTGCATTTAACGTTTCCTCTCAGTTTAACCGTCAGTGACTGGTTTTTATATTTATACAGCATATAAACAGAAAACACCCACTGAAATATTTGTGGTTTTGACCAAAATATTTTGCTCAGTTTAGACCAGACTGTCAATCTCCTGGGGAGGACCTGCGTATTATTAAAGCACAAAAAACAAGCTAAAGATTTGAAATTTAAAATAAATTAAAGAATGAAGAAATAATAAATAATACCTTTCTCTTTATTATCTCTCATTCTCTGTGACAGGACCTAATTGTTTCTCACCCAGAGCCCCGGACAGGCTGGGACCTCTCAGGGTATCGAACCCGTGACCTCTGGCGGCGGCGGGCGGCAGCGCTTTAGCTCTGTCAGCAGATTTGTGCAGATTTAAGCTCAAAGCTGTAAACACTCTGCACCGTGAGAAACTTTCTCTAACACACTCCCACCCCCACACACACACAGACGGGTAATTTTCGGCCAGATCGGCTCTGCAACCACAGATCTTATCCATCCGCTGTGCCGTGACGGCTCCGTGTCGGGGTGTCGCTGTGGCGTCGGGCGGTAACCATGACGATGGAGAGACGGTCTCCACCTTAAAAGGCTGAGGTGGATAAAAACAACAAACTCACCCATCTGTGTAATTAGAGAAAAAAAAGACCGGAGGACTCGCTCAGGTTCAACCTCTCTGCTGTCGGCAAACATCAGCTGCAGCTTAAACACGCGCTGATCCTAGAGATGTAATTATGAAAAATTTTCACAGTTTCTCAGGTTTGTAAACAAGACAATTATTCACTTCAGTGTTTTGCATCAACAAGAAATGAACCAATAATCAAACTGCCTTTTAATTTCGCCGGCGGCAGTGTTGTAGAGATGGTGATGCTGGTCTGGTGGTCCAGTCTTTAGGCTTTGGTCCAGTCTGAAATATCTCAACAATTGTTGGATTAATGGCCACAAAATGTGGTTCAGACATTCGTGTCCCGCTGAGGATGAATTGTAACAAATTTTTGTGCACGTTTTAACAACACGATGTTAGCATTTAGCTCAACGTGCCGCTGTGTCTAAGTAGCCACAGTGGCGGCTGTAGTCCTGTTTCTGTCAGTTCGGCCTGACTGATGGTTTCTAGATACTACAATACCCATGAGCCTCGGTGCGCACTACGACAGGGAAGTGGTCGGGCAGTTGTGGATTCGTTCTCTAGCACCACCCGATTGTTTTCGTTCTCTGTATGGATGGACTATCGTTGTGGAAAGAACCCGTCGCCACCACCTGTTGAAACCGGCAGCAGAAGAAAGATAGAGTCAGCGTTTGACAAACAGGGATGGTTGATGAACATCGGCAGACCAGATCACAGACCTGCCTTTTATCCAGCGCTTAGTGATGGGTCCTGGGAAAAACCCTGTTCGGTTCTGTTTGTTGAACGGTGACCTGCTCCTTGTCTTTCAGAGCTGCCAGGTTCCTACAAGGCTTTACCCCCCAGCCCCCCAGCTCAGCAGCTTGTAGAATGATGTGACCTAGAAGAAAAACCAGAGAGATAAAAGAATTTGCCTCTCATGATCTGCCCCCCCTCCCCCCCGAGACCCAACGTCAGTCAGGATTAATAATCTGAGCGAAGGACTCGATACCGAGTCTTTACTCTGCTCTTGGCTCAGGAGGTTTTCATCTGTTCTGAGATCTAGGACTCGTCCTTGAAAAGACTCGCCTCACCTGAACCTGCAGGAGCAGTTAACATGTGATTTCACCCAAATCACAAAAAAAAAACAAAAAACAATTTCCCTGTTTACTAGTTGAATCTGGGCTAAACTAAAATTTTATTTTGAGGCTTTTAAATTCAGTTATTCCACATTCAAAATCCATCAGCCAGTTTTATTAGCCAAACACGGTTTTAAAAAATATCTAAATGAATAATTTTTAACATATTTAATGGAAAAAGGCCTTTATCTATTTTCAAATTAGACAAATAAGAAAAAGGTTTAATGATTTACAACTGGGTGGAAATTAAGATTTCTGAGTTAATGTCTTTGATAAAACCTAAAATATTAATATATATATTTGCTTCCTTAAATAAAAAATGTGTATGTGTTTATGCTGGAAAAAACATGGACACATTTTAGTTTTATAATGTATGTAGATCAATAAAGAGGATCAAAATATAGTTATAACACTGGTTAAAGTGTTTGAAAAACCCATGCGTTGTCACCCCCCCCCCCCCAACACACACACACACACACACACACACACACACACACACACACAGCTCCTGAGCCCACTGCAGAGATGCTGTAGCTCCCCCCTGAGGTCACTCAGGGTGACTACATGGATACACGCTGTGTGTGTGTGTTGGGGGGGGGCAGATGTAATGTATGAGTGGAGAAAATAGGACACCGAGGAGGTGAATGATTCAGCCTTCAGGAGCGTGTGTGTGTGGGCGGATGTGTGTGTTTTTGGTTGTGTGTGTGTGTGTGAAGTGTGTTTCACCCTCCGTCCTCCCACACACCGTTTGGAAAAGCTGCTCTGCCTCCCGGAGCCTGTTATCAGTTATGTTTTATGAATCCGGTTCTAGTTCTGCTCAGTAAATCCAGTTTCCAGGTCCTTGTCCAGGTCTGTAATCCTGGTCTTATTATTTTCTTATAACATCACTGGTTCCTTCCATTTTTCATGAAATAAAATACGACTGTTCTTTAAAGAAAAGGTCAGAGTTTTGGGGGGATTCTTCTCTTCTTGCCAACAGGTAGAGACGCTCTCATTTCTGTGCAGTAAATATGAGGCTGCTGCCTGAATCCGCCTTGCAGAACCTCTAAAGGTCGATTATTAATGTTGTATATCTGGTCCGTTTCATCCAAACAAAAACGTATGGGGAAAAAATGACCATTCACCAGAATAATCTGACTTTCAACCTCCTGTAAGAAAAATTCTGCTGTTTACACTTTGTTTTTTTTCAGTTGAATTGAACAGGCTACAAGCTGATAACCAGTGAGCTGCGGAGGAGCTGGTGGGTGGATCTTTGTTAACCCTGCACGGGGCCCGGCCGGCAGTGCCCCTCTACTTCAGTCTTTATGCTAAGCTAAGCTAACAGCTGCCGGACTTAGCCTCATATCTCTGGTACAGACATGAGGGTCGGATCAATCTAAACATCGGACTCTCACTCAAAAATATTTAACTGATAAAACTTCTGTAGTTATTCCAAAGTAAAATTTGACAGTTTTACTTGTAATTGAGTATTTTAATTGAGTGATCCGGATTATTCCATTATTTCCACCACTAAGTCAATTACCCTTTTTTTTCTGTTATTTCCTGATTGTTTTACAAACTCTTCTCCAGCCGGTGTGAGATTCGAACCGTCAACCTTTCTCTCAGGCGGTTTCTGTTCAGTATTGGATGTGAACATCTATGGCTTGTACCATAGAAACCAGAAGAGCCACTAGTTTTCTCCAGGTTTATCTCACAACGTCCATCTGGATGATTTGAGAGATACTGTAAATTTCTCTGGGGTGTGCGTGCGCGTCTGTGTGTGTGTCCGTGGGGATGTTAATGTGAGGCCAGCTATCTGTTTGGGGGCGTGGCCCCTCAGGCCGCTACATCGAGCGATGGACCCTCTTCACGTGAACGCTCCCGGGTCGCCACCGAGCTCTGACTGCATGAGTGCACGTGAATGTGGGGCTTACGTAAGCTTCCTGCATCTTTTATGGCGTAGGGGCCCTTTTTTCTGTGTCAGTGAATATCTGAGTACAGATGTGGATGTGCAGGTCGTCACTTACTGTATCTACGCCCACAGTTTCTGCTCCTCTGGCTTTTTCTTTTTTCCGAGCCTGAAGCTCCATTTGCTCGTTAACACGGAGAAAACTGAGCATCACGTCTGTTACTTGAGAAACAAGCAGGGTCTCATGTTTTCATATGGAAACACCAAGAGAAACGGTCAGAACATTATTGACAATTTGTTTGTGTTTTTTTTGTTTGGTTTCTGTTTTTGCATTTGGTCAGAGCCTGAATTGTGTTCGTTACCACTGAAAATGAAATGTGTAATAATGTGTCCCTTCGTCTACTTTATCATTACGTGTGAACAAAGTGTGTTTTTTTTGTGAACGTCTCCTCATCTTGACACTTTTTCCTTCCTCGGAACTCGTGAACCGTGTCTGGCTGAGCGATGCGTTCAGGATCACTCGTTTCAGAGAGTGTTTGTTGATATGTACAGACTTTAACCGAGTTGCCATGTCCGTGTGAAACGTTCCGGTCTAACCTTACCTTACCTCTTTTCATTGTTTGTCGTTGTTGCAGTGTTCCTGCGGAGCCACAAGAGTCTGGAGTCCGTGGACCCTCAGTTCACCATGAGAAGAAAGATGGAGCAGCTCAGGGAGGAGCTGGAGCTGATGGAGCAGCTCAGAGACGTGAGACACACTTTCCTTATCCATTGCCATCGGTTCTCATCTACAGCTGAACCTAGTGTGTGCGGAGGGGTGAAGCTCCGGCAACAGGTCTGGACCCGTCTCTGCTCCAGCATTTCAGTATTTCTTTCATCGCTCTTTTATCAAGCCTGTTCCTGGGTTTTAACGTCCACACTCTGAGTCAAATCAGCTCCACCACAGCGGAACTCTTGTGTTTTTAACAAAGTTAAACAGTGATTACTCCGCGGAGCAGGGGAAAAAAAAAAACTGCGGGTTTGGCAGCGCTGTTACTTACAAACTAAGCTTTTGTCCACGTCAATAAAACTCACCAACACTGTCATGTAAAGTCATTTTTCATCTCTCTAGTTGTAATCTCTGCTGTCTGAAGGCCAACGTGGTGTCGACCTCCCGACAGCATGAAGAAGAAGAAGAAGTAGAGCTTCTTTGTTTGTTGTATTTGGCTGAACAACAAGAAAAAGTCTAAAAAAGAGTAAACGAGGAGGAGAAATGAGCTGTACGTGTGGTGCAGAGAACCAGCGGACGTTCGCTTGTCTGGCGTGTGATCAGTCTCCGTCCTCACACTGTGGACGGTCCGTTCGGACCCGAACTTCGGGCCGAGTGTGGGTGATGAGATTAATGTGAAGCGGACTCTCACTGACGTTCCTCTATGTTCTTTTATCCCTGGATGGCGTTGAGCTTTAGGGAAACAGTGTTTATGAAATGATGCTAAAAAAAAAAAACAGGAATAATGAGTGAACAACGATATTGGATCGTTTTTTTCAGATATTTAACATCCTTATCTAAGCACATGAAGTGAGCCGAACATGATCCAAGGCTCGGGGTTTAGTTATAAGCGTGTTGGCAAATGTCAGTGGGATTTTTAATGAGGGTTTTGGGGTTTTTATAATTTCTTTTCTTGGAAGTTTTAGTTTAACTACATTTCTTTATTCAGACTAAAAAATACTCAATCTTTGACTGAGCTAATGTTGAACAATCAACGACCGCGTCGTCCTCGTCTTTACCAGATATCCCTCAGTGCAACTTTTGCACAATTTCTTTTTAGTAAAAAACAGCAAAGTACAATAATGTTATAAATAGTAACTGGAAAAGAAACTTTGCAGACCGACTCCCCGGCTCAACCTTAACACACCTGCTCGTGTCGTTGTTATTCCTCAGAGCATCGAGAGCAGGCTGAAGGTCGTCCTCCCCGAAGACCTCGGCTCCTCTCTGATGGACGGCGTGGTTCTCTGCCATCTGGCCAATCACATTCGCCCCCGCTCTGTCGCCAGCATCCATGTCCCCTCGCCTGCAGTGGTACGTCTCAGCTTGTAGAACGCAACAGAAATCTGTTTTTATTTTTGGTCGCAACTCTAATCTGACGTAGTTTCTTAAATAAAGTAAAAAACAACAACAAAAAACATCTTTCTGGTTTGTTTAAATTGTAGTTTGGAAAAGGATGACTTTTGTATAAGTGCGTCTTTTTTTGACTTTGTGCTTTCAGCCCAAACTCAGCATGGCCAAGTGTCGGAGAAATGTGGAAAACTTCCTGGACGCCTGCAGGAAGATTGGTGTTCCAGAGGTAAGACATGACCCTGTATACACCCCCCTTTACCCTGCTAGTGCTCTGAGAAGAGAACAGTCTCCTCTCTGAACTGGGGGTCGTTTTTAATTCCCTTCTCATTTCTTCAAAAATTCAATGAAAAATTTTGATACGATGCCAAACGCCAAAGACTTCAGACTTTCCGTTGAGCTTTGTCAAACTAGAAGACTGATTTTAAACAGAAAGATTAAAGTTTGACCTTCTCTGTTAAATATAAAAATAAAAGAACTGGAAAGGAAACTATGTGGGGCAAAAGGACAGATCCATGCTGGTGTCTTAGTTATTGTAGTTTGACCCAATAACTGGGTCCGTTCACCAACATGGCCAAAAGCTGACACACAGCTCATGGAGCCAAGTAAGATTCTTTGAAAACCTCCACTCAGTCAAACCTCAACCTACAGATGTGACACGCACATTTTTTAATTCGCTGGAACGCTCACTTTCCAAGGATATCAGTATCTCAGTTGTTCATTGTTAACAAATGCCTGTAAATCTCCTTAGAAATCATAGGGGAAAAATGCTCCTTGTTACTGCAGAACTCCATTCAGAGTCTTGCTCTTTTTAAGTCTCCTCAGTATCACAGGGATCCAGTGACAGTTTTCTGTACATCCATGGCTACACTGCAGACAGGAGCTGCTAATGGTTCATTTGGCAACTTTTAATGTAAATAAATAACCCCTAATACAACAGAGCTCAAGTTGTTTGATCCAGAGCATCAGAGGTTTGTAGAGGCAGGATACATGGATAAACTAATCAGTCATTACACGCTGGCGTATCTAGGGGAAGCACCCCCCAGTTCATCAGAGCAGCCCCCCCCCATAAAAGATCCAGCAGTTACACTTTGTTGTCCGCATGGTTTCAGTTTGGCTCCAGTTGATTATTGATAAGCTACTCACAATTTGTAGAAGGAACTGTGAAGGTGTCCTGCAAAATAAACGAGTAAAACTCCACTGATTTCAACTTTGAACTGGTTGTGAGGGAAAGACTTCCTTTTTTTACATTAATATCGATCCAACATTTGCAGCTTTCATTATCTTATGATTAATGTTGGTAAGTGAAACCGAGGATTTTTGCAGGACACTGACGACGACACTAAACCGTGAACCAGACCTGGGAGGAGGGCGACAGTGCCCAGTTCGTAACAGTGGTTTTTATCCAATCTCCGTCGTGTGATCCTCTTGAAATCAGACCTGGAGTAAATGAAGCCTCAAAGCCAAGAGCTGCTGAAAACAAATATTTTAATAAACATCTGTTTCCACCCAAATTACATTTGATATCTTGAAATCAAAACTTGGAGCCGCTCAGTCTTTTCCCAGGTCTGGTTCAACTCTCCTACCTGCCTCCTTTTTCGTTCTCATTGCTTTCAAACGGGCTCATTAATGTGGACATTAATGCTGATTCATCACTGCTGTCATGGCTTCCTGTGGCTTCTAGCTTCCTCCATCAGAGCAGCAGCTTCGGCCCGAACCTGAGCCGACGAGCTGCTCCAGGGTTTACTCTGTGTGTGTGTGTGTGTGAGAGAGAGAGAGAGAGAGAGAGACTGCACATACAGAGGTTTAGATTTGACTTCCAGATCTCTACCTCTGCGCCGTAGCGCTCCGGACCGGACCGGACGGTTCCCTGGTGCAGGTGCAGCGGCTGAACAACAAGCCTGAATCTGTCCAGTCACCGGTCACACGCCCCTGGAATAGGCTTTGCATCTTTAGTTTCAGGCCGGAGTAAGATCTCGTGTTAGTAGCTGTAAAAGTTGGCATAGCACCGAGGCCAGAGACAGCTGCCTGGCTCAGCCTAAAAGATACCGAATGCTCCTACTGGCTCCTTTGAGGCTGCACTCAGACCAGCTTAACCCTGCATGAAAACATTTATTTGAACTCCGGCAACAAGGCGATGTTGCCAGCACAGACGGAGCTCCGGCGATAAAACACAGGTTGTCCAGCGCTGCAGTGGCCGGGCCGCTGCCACGGTCCTGGTAGTTCACTGTGTAGCATGGACGCTGTATTTCTAAAATTTATCCCAACAATTTAATATGAACAATAAACTGATCCCTGCGCTGAAAACCTCCCAGAGCTGTAAAATCCTGTCTCGGAGCATCATAAACCTCTGTGCAGCGTTTAAGCGCCGGATAAACCGTTGAACGCCTGAACTGAACGTAGTCTCGCCGGTCCCAGAACGACGGACACTGCGTCGCCAGCGGGGGGCATTTAGAGCGAGGTTCAGGAGTCTAAACGCATCGCAGCTCATTCGTTAAATCAATACAAAAGTGTGAAAACCTGCTCGGGACTATTTCTTGGTTCTGGACCAGGGTCTTCCCAGAGTCTCCACAGTTTATACAGGTTAAACAATCCGTTATATTAGTCATTGAGCTTTAGAGATGCTCTTCGCTGGATTTAGTTTCCCACAGACAGAGCCAGGCTCCCAGTCTCTTCCTATTCTCAGTGCTAAGCTAAGCTAATCAGCTCCTGGCGGTAGCTTCAAGAAGAGGAACGAATATGTTTCACCTGAGAACTTCTCAATTCTTTACCCTGAGGTTATGCTGAGGCAGGTAAACTGGAAGAGATAGGACTGAGTGCTGCTCACTGGGGTCATAATAATGCATATTCACATTAACTAATGATAATTTCTGTCAGTAATCGAAGGAAGTGAATTGTGGTGTTTTGATATCAAAGGTTAATGTTGCGAAATTGAAAGTCATTTGTCTCTGGATTATTTGGTAAATTCTCCTCTTTAGAAATTATTATTTTATTATATTTGTTTATTCTTTTTTATTTTAACCATAGGTTAATGTCATTTTAATTTTTTTTTCTGTACATCTGCACAACTATTGGTCTTTTATTGAGTCATTTCTCTGTGAGGAAAAAAAAACGAGAGCGCCAAAGCCTTTCCCTCGTTCTGGTTCTGAGCTGTTGATCTGGTTGACCTTTGACCTCCATCGCTGCTGCTTGCTGACTGTCTGCGGCCTCTAGCACGGACGCTGCTAACTAGGCAGCTACCTGCGGGCTGAATGCTTTACTGCCGGCGCTAACATACTAACAGCTTCTGTGCTAATGTGCTAGCTGGCCTGGCTGCACCAGTTCTCCCATCAGCCACTTCACCTCCTCATTGTGGTCTGCTTCCTGGAAGAGGGTCAGGGGTTCACGCACGCCCTCTCCGTCCTCTCTCAGCAAGCAGGCCTGCTGGTTGCCATGGTAACCACTGCCTGCCTCCACCTCGCCTCACCCCACCCTGCTCACACTCTTACCTGTGACCTTTGACTTCTGTGTTCATTGGTTAACCTCCTGCTCTTTCTTTCTCCTTTTACTTTCCCGGCTGGATCGCACCAATTCTTCCTCCTCCTCTTCCTCCTCATCCTCTCCCTATTGCTCTCTCCTTTTTCTTGATTTTTCTTGATTTTTTTTCATATTTAATTTTTTCGCTGAACATCATACATCCTCCTCTTTTTTTCTCACACCTTTGTTCCATCACCTGTTCTTCTCTCTCGCTTTTTCTCTCCCCTCCCTCACCTACATCTCTGTCTTTTGTTTTTCTCTCATCTTTTATTTCATCATCATCCTCTTCACCTCTAATCTCCTCCTTCTCTTCCTGCTGCTGATGTTTGGTGTTTCTTTGTCTTTTCTCTCTGAGGATATTTCACTCATTCCTCCTCTTCTTCTTCAACCCTCTTCACCTTTTCTTCCATCCTCCATTTTTTCACCTCCTTCTGTTACTTGACCTTTTTAAACTCTTGCACGTCTCCCCCTTGTCCTCCTTCCATCTTTGTTCTCATTTCTTTCATCCCTTATCCCCTGACTCCTCCTTTCTGGCCATTTCTCCCTCTTTCTCCTCCCTCCTCTCATCTCTTTCCATTGGTCCCGCCTTTCCTGGCTTCCTTTCTTCCTTCTCTCATTTCCTTCCCACCCACTTCCCCTTCCTTCATTTATTTCCTTCCTTCATTTATTTCCCCTCCTTCCCTTCCTTCATTTATTTCCCCCTCCCTTCCTGATGGGGGCTACAGTCTTCCCTCTGTTCGCCCTACGACATCATCCAATGCCGCCTGCAGCCGGTTCGTGCCACGCTTCTGGCGCTGGTCACCTTGGAAACGACGTCTCCAGACGGTAAAGGGGAAGAGGCAGTCTCGACTCCGAACCCCGCCTCCTCCGGGGTGTCGGAGACCCCCTCATTGGTTTCTGTGACCACTCAAACCCCGCCTCCTGCCTGGCAGATCTGGGACCTTGTTGGCTCGAGCCTGGTTCACATCCTCTGCCTAGTTCTGCTCTTTGTGGCCTATAGTTGGAGCGAGCTGACGTAACCGCGACAACAGCCTCCTGTCAATCACCGGCTAGCCCTGCCCTCTTTCTGCACAGGCTCCTCCTCCTTTTTGCTGCATTTGTGTCATATGGGAAAAATCGTGCTGAAATCTAAACATGAATTCGTGTATTCGCTGGTCCTGTCGCTCCTGAGCGAAGAGGTTCCTTCCTAAGTCGAGTTCGGTGGAAGGTATGGAGAAAAAATCCACAGTCCTGCTGAAAAGAATTTCTAAAGTGTATCTGGATCAGAAAGAGTGTGAGTTAATCAGATCAGGTGTGTATTTTCCAAAGTTACAGTCTTTTTGGTTACGATCTCCCTTGTACTTTCACTGTGTTTCCATCCACCTGTTTTTTAGAATTTTGCGTAAATGCAGAAATTTTTTAAAAAGTCAGAATATCACAAATAAGTTTTTACACTTTGCTGAGGTGGAAAAATGTGACAAAGTCCAACGGAGACAGATTTAGTGAATAAACTCTGACGTCCATGAAGCCTGAGGAGATAAAAACCATCAGGTCAGGGTGGAGTGATGATGAGGAGACCGGAGTCTTCCTCAGATTACCACATGGAACCACCGGAAATGTCCGATCTCCACCACGTTCTCCACCTGGTTCAACGTCACCCGAGCTCTTACCGGAGCTCTTTTAAGCGCCTTGTCTCCCTGTATTCTCTTCTTCTTCTTTGGTGGTTTTAACGACAGCGGCCGGAGAATAAGCTCCACCTGCTGTTTTACCTCCATCAATCGACTCACATTAAACAACAGTGGTGGATTGAAATGTGCATTAATTTTCTGTGATGGAGGGAAAGTAAAAGAATGGTACTAAAAAGACTTCGCAACTTTGCAAGACATTCACCTGACTCGTCTTTTCCATGTATTTTTGCACAGACCGAGGACTGTGGACTTTTTATTGAATCTCAACTTGAAGGAACCTCTTTGCTGCCGCTATGGAAAACAGGGATGGTCACAGCGACCAATAAGGCTTAAAATGCACGAGTATTATTTCAAGGTAAAAAAAAAAAAAGAAAAGAAAAAGGAGCTTTTCCTTCATCATTCTTGTGGGTTCGTCAACATTTACATCAACAAATATGAGTGTGGTGATTTGATAGTTATCAACATTAAAAAAAAAAAAAACTTTCAGCAAGCTATTTTTTTTCCTAATTTCGAATCATGAAAATATCGATATAATCTTTAAACCAGATCAGCAGATCTTCCGTCCGTCCCATGTGAGATGAATGCAGCATCAGCGTGAGCCGAACCTTCTGCTCCATCTTAGATTTGACTCTTCTTCTTCTTGTTCTTCTTCGCCCGTTTGGAAACAATCAGCTCACACACACCGGTTTGTGTCTTTTCAATAAACCGACACCGAAACTCTTAACAGGAGCAGGACGTGTTGGGGCAGCGGATGTGATACTTGAAGTCACCGATGTCTTACAGCAGGAATATCTGATATCTGAGAGGGTTTTTGTTTTTTTTTCATCCGACTGTTGACTTTCTGGATCCAATTTAAAAAAAAATCTTAATATCCCTGAGCTACAATTTTAACAAAACCACCATCTTATGTCCATAAAAACAGCAATAACAGAATCAAATATTTTTCCAGTATTTAAACCTCCTCCCTGGCCAAACAAAATCAGTGGCAGTGTCCAGATTATTACAGATTAATACTGTGCGTAGATTACAGTATTTAGCCTGGTCCAGTGTGGATCTGGAACAGATCCCTCGGCAGCCGTTGGGCTCCATTGTGGAGGTCTGGTGGACAACAGGCTGGAGGCCAGCGTCGTGATTCATAACAACTGGATCTGAGTCCATTTACTTATGATGTAAATAAAAAGTCTTATAAACTGTCTTCACATGTCCGTTATGCAGACAATGGCCATGTTTACATGCACAACATAAGTTCATTCAAAAAAAGCCACGTTAAAAGTTAAAGATACAACCTCCAGGTTAAGTTAAAAATTCAAGGTTGGAGTTATGTATTTATTGAAAAAAATGGAACCAAGCAACACAGATTATATTACATG
Organism: Istiophorus platypterus; assembly: GCA_016859345.1. Taxonomy (NCBI): domain Eukaryota; kingdom Metazoa; phylum Chordata; class Actinopteri; order Istiophoriformes; family Istiophoridae; genus Istiophorus; species Istiophorus platypterus. Next base: position 1,673,825 of record CM029122.1, on the reverse strand, counting down.
GACATCAATACCCATAAAACAAACCATGGCTAAATCCCCTTCATCTGCATTTGTAAATTTTTTTTTCAACAATATTTTGAGTATAGTGCAGAGGATGTTAGATGTTTTCTGTAGACAGAGACGTCAACAAGTAACTAGTCAAACATGCTGCTCTAGACTACAGTTGGTCAAGAGATATAGCTGAGCAATGTTTAAAACATAAAAATAACATGCACGGCTTTAGCTGCTGAGCTAATATATAACATAGTAGCTAGCCAAGAACATGCTACTACTACTCAGTCACAATTATCCACCAATCTCTAGATGACATGCTTACCACTGGTTATAAAGCAAGCTAGCTCTGTCACCAACAGGCAACAATTTAGCAAAAATGTCAAATTGGCTAATAGGCTAGCTTCCTCCATCTTGGATCTGCGACTTTTAATTCTTGTTTAGATGTGGACAATACAATATAGGCAGAATATCTTTGTGCTTCGTTCACGGCATTTAGTCAGAAAAAAAAACAATGTGAAAGATTCAAGTCATGGGATAATTCAAGATGGCTCCTGCCAGCCTCTAAATGCTGCTGCTTAAGCAAAACCTGAATATAGAGATCAGAAGGAGGAAACTCTAATTACTCCAGTGTGACCTGAACGCAGCATTTGGAAAGTTCTAGCAACTTTCAGCAACAGTTACAGTTACATCAGACGCTTGAGTCGTGGGACTAAAAGATTTGTATTCCTACTTTGAATATGTTAAATCATTACTATAACAGGAGTGTGATATTTACATGGTTGTTTTACTTGGATCAGCTTATTGTTGTGTATGTAAACATGGCCACATTGAACAGTCTGTGCAGCTCCCGTTGCTACTTCCTGACTTTTTTGTTGTTGTCATTATTGTTGTTGTCTTGGAAGTGTTAGCTCGATCAAGCTAACATTATTGGCCTGCTAACTAGCACACAGGCATTGATGTTGACATGGTAAAAGATAACTTAGGTTTGCTATTGTGCTAATAAGCTTGACTTGCTGGGGATTTTTTTTCTTTTTTTAGATGTCAATGTTAACTGTTGACTGAATTTTACTTTGATTTTTTCAGTGTAAAGGTTTTTCTTAAACACACTGTACTACATAGAAAAGCTGTTGTTTATGTAAGCAACCTGGAAATCTATTTTATTCAAATCATCTGAAATTTAACGTGTCTGACAAAATATTCTGAGGCCAACATGTTAGTTTAGGGATCAGGATTAGCTTAAGGCCTCCAGTCTGACCTCCAGATGGCGCCACTGAGGCCCCCGTTTCATCGCTGACGATGCAGATGAGTTGCTGCACAGTTAGAAACTGTAGTTTCAGAGTGACAGCAGTCAAAGACCTTTAATGGTTGCTCCCTTAATTTCACAAAGATTAAGCCACATAAGCACATGATCCCTGGATGGAGATGTTCAGTGACTCACCACTAAAGAGCTGCACAACCAGTATTTTTCCACGATGTGAGTGTAAAGAGGAAAATGGGAGGATGTGCTATTTAAGTATTTATTGATTATTTAAATGAATTGGATGTTAATTTGTGTCTAATTATTTAAAACCATTTTCAGTGTTACTGTTTTGAAAAATGTGGATTTGGTTAATTTGTTTAAATGAAATTTCTTCTTCTCTTCTACATGAACTAACTCTGCTGTGTCCTGATATGCAATGTGACTGTTTCTCGAGAGTATTTGAAGGGCTACAGACACGGGACGAGTTTATGAAGTTAGATGTATATTTAGTCTTCTTAAGCTGTTTATCTTAGAGGGTTTGATATGTAGAGGATTAGCAGCCTTTTCACTCCGTTTGTAGACCGAGAGGAATGTGGACTTTTCCTTCGCCCACTGCAGCGTTAAACACATCGTCTTGCCTGGCAGCTGATTGGTTGTTGGATTAATTCGCAAAAACTGAATGAATCCAGATGTGTTTACCGGTTCTGGACCTCCACGTTTTTGATGCTGCAGAGGCAGAAAACTCCTTGTGTTAATGATGTACAGAATATCTGACTTAATCCAGTGTGACTCCACAAAATGCTAATGCTAATTACTGCTACTACATGTATGGATGTCATCATCCAAGTTGTTTCACTTATTCATATTCTGTGAATTAATTCAAGTGGTAAATTATTTCAGTTGCTGTGTTGCCACATTCTCTGGACAGATTTTCTAAACTTGTGCTGATGTTGGGGGGGGGGGGGGGTCTTAAGACTTGTGTATGATATTTGACTGTGTGAAAGTCTGAGGTAATAAATGCGGTTTAGGGATGTAGTCGTATCAATAGTGTCCTTGTTTGAGGGTCAAGGTCATAATCTGCTCATCTGCTTTCTTGTTGACAGTTAGAGACGATCGATACATTTGTATCTGTGTTAGATATCGAGCCACAGCCAGGAGACACCTGAGAAATAGTCCAGAAATGGTCGGGAAATGGTCCAGAAATAGTTAGGAATTAGTCAAGAAATGGTCGGGAAATAGTCCAGAAATAGTCCAGAAATGGTCAAGAAATAGTCGGGAAATAGTCCAGAAATGGTCAGGAACTAGTCCAGAAATAGTCCAGTAATGGTTAGGAACTAGTCAGGAAATAGTCCAGAAAAAGTCTGTAAATAGTCCGGAATGGTCCAGAAATGGTAAAGAAATAATCCAGAAATAGTCAGGAAATAGTCCAGAAATGGTCAGCAACTAGTCCAGAAATAGTCCAGAAATAGTCGGGAGATAGTTCCAGAAATGGTCAAGATATAGTCAAGAAATACTCCGGAAATAGTCCAGAAATAGTCCGGAAATAGTCAGGAAATGGTCAAGAACTAGTCAGAAAATAGTCCAGAAATAGTCAAGAAATGACCCAGAAATACTCCGGAAATAGTCAGGAAATGGTCCAAACGGAGTCAAGAAGTTTTCCAAAAAAAGGACCAGGAGGTCTGAAAATAGTCCAGAAGTAGTCCAGTACGTTTTCACACTGAGATGCAACATTTTAATCCCAGCTGTGAGCTTTAGAGGTGCTAGTAGACAGATTTTTTTATTTTTACCTTTGGGGCCATCTCCTGTCTTTTTGCTATGTTAAGCTAACCACCTCCTCGATGTCCAACTCATGGCCTGAAAGCAAAATATTCACATTACCCAAAGTGTAAAAATACTGTTCCTTTATTCTGGGTTTTCCTGACACCGGGCTGGTACTTTGCCTCAGTATATATCAGGTCGGGGCCAGTAAACATAATCAGGGCGCACGAGTGGTAGTAAAAGCAGTTTATGCTTAATTATCTATTCATAAAAATGGCTCCGCAGGCCACATGACACCAGTGAGTTGTGAAGAATAGGGAGGGCCATGGCTAATCCCTGGAGGCAGTTTGTGCCAGTGCAGACCTGGTATCGGCTGAGTTTTAAAAAAGCCTCAGTAGAAACGATTCATTAGTCTGTAACAATAGTGAAAACAAGGTAGTTCAGTGTTTTCACATTTTTACATTAGAACATCTCACATTTGGAAGCATCGTGACTAAATCCTCTGCTTGGCCATTGTCCTGTTTTCTTCTACTTCTACATCTGCTCCTCTACCCCCCCCCCCCGTCTCCCCCGTCTCCCCCGTCCCTCCCTCCCTCTGACTCTGGTCTCCCAGGACAAACTGTGTCTCCCTCACCACATCCTGGAGGAGAAGGGCCTGGTGAAGGTGAGCATCACGGTGCAGGCTCTGGTGGACGAGGCCTCCCCCAAACACGCCCTCCTAACGTGAGCTGCCCGGGATGGGCGGAGCTTCCGCCGACCGACGCGTACAGCAAACACACACCCAACCACACACACAAACACACACACCTGGATCCGCACGCTGACTTGATCACGCACGACTCGCCTCTGTGGTCATTCTGCATCCCTCTCAGTAACAGAGTGTTTTATTATATTCAGGGATGCAAAATGGTGTTAAGGGAATTAAACCAGACAGAAGTGGGTTTATCTACTAATTCATGTTAGGGAACTTGTGGGTGGATTGATGGAAAAGCAGAGACTCTCCAGCGTTTGACCAGACGCGGGCGTTTTATGCCAGTTTGAGGGAGTGTGAGTTAAAATCATCCTCCTCAGCCTCCACTTCTTCATGTAAAACATAAGATACACAGTCAACTGAAAGGGCATTGAAAAATTCTCACACTGGTTGGTACCAAAGGTTCTGACTTGGTATCGGGGCCATGGTGACGGGGAAGATCTCTGATTTCAAGAATAAAGTCGTAGATGGATATAAATAGGTCTGATGTTGTCAGGATACAGTTATAATGTTGAGAAACTGATTATTCAAGAGACAAAGTTGTAATTTTAAGAGAAAAATGCAGTATTTTGAGATTTATTCATAAATTCAAGAGAAAAAAGTTAAACAGTTAGGACAAAAGTGGTAGTTTTACTTTAATACTTTGAGAGTAAAGTAGCAATATTACAACATGTGGTTTTATTGTAAAATTATGAATTTTTAAAAAAATCTTTTATATCATAGAATTACAACTTCATGACTCATGTTGTCATTAAGATACAACTATATTGTTGTAATATTGTTTTATATCTTTTACTTAACTTTAATAAATATTGCACATTTTTCTGAAATGACTTTATTCTTAAAAAAAAATCTCTGATGATTTTTCTGTGACATTGGCCCAAATACTCGTAGTATTGACGATTGACGAGTATTGATTTAAATTCTCATAGTGCTCGGTGTTGATCTTTAGCTTTTCCACCATTCAACCAGAACCATTTAGTCGCAGTGGCACCAGTTTCACGCCTTCACCTATTCGCGTCCTGTGCACGTTCAACCAGAAACTCGTCAATGGTCTCACAGGCCGGTTCTCCTCCTGATCACAGGCTATTTGATTTTTCTCATCCTCCCGAGGTTTCAGGGGAAGTGAGCGTTCAACCGCCCTGAGTTCCCCTGAAGAGGACGAAACCAAAACACCAGTCTTAACGCGGAGGGAGCCAACTTTTAACCACCATTCGTATTTAAACGTAAAAGATATTTATAATGAAAAGAGAAGCTGAAATAAGGTGTTTGGGTTGTTGTATACAAACCAGAGATATTTTTCTCTAATATATTTTAGCTATAACTGTGTATGTTTTATAAGAGTTTGACTTCCACTAGTGTTTGGAGCTCTCTCTGCGTGTCCCTGAACCAGTCTGGACTGAGCCGAGTTGTATCTGTTTTCTGGGTCTTTTCTCACTCACGGTTGTCGTAGTCGATGTTCACGGAGGGAGAACCAGGCCGGGGGGGGGGGTCGTTCCTAGGGGAGGGAGCTTCAGTCGGTGAAGCCGCTTCAGCAGTCACGTTCACTTTGGATGTGGTGTTTTCATGAGATGCAGTTTGCTAGTGTGCCAAAACCCGTGTGGCGTTAATGGAGAAAGTCACCAAACGGAACCGAGCCCCGGACCGGCGGGTTTTCCCTCCACGTAGTCCGAGGCCCGTGCGAGTGGATTGTCCTCAGCTCCTCGTGTCCACGAGCGTTGGGCCAGCGACAGGTGTTAAACCACAGCAGCCCGTCACACCAGCCGCCGTACATGTCGAAATCAGAAGGGCACTTAGCTCGGCTGTAGCGCGGGAGCTAAACGGTAAATGAGTAAAAACAGTTTTACAGGTCAGTTACACTCGTAGAGTTAAGATAAGACAGAATGGGCAGATTCTGAATCGATTTAGCAGAACCAGAGAGGTGGTAGTTTCTATTCCATTCTTTCTTCTTCCTTGCTCCTACATTACCCATAGTGCACCTGGACCATCAACAGTTCATCTCTAGCAGCAGCAGTAGCAGCTAATTTTGCTGTAATAATGATGGTGGTGGGGGGGGGGGGGTACAAAGGTCCAGTGAGCTCACTTCACTGGACTCAGGAGTGATGTCACCTGAGTCAGACCCGACTCTGACTCAGGTGAAACCACTCGAGTACCTTTATCAGACTTTATTCAAAGGAAGTTTCCCCCTGTAGCTGGGGGGGTTATTTCCTGTTACACATCCTGTGTCCCTTTGGCTTTAAAACGCCAGGGACCCGAGCTCGGTACGTTCTCCACCGTTCCCATAGAACGGCCTCGATCTGACCAGGGCTCATGCTGTGTTCACTTGACGTGGGAACTGCCGCTGTTCAGGGGTTGACTCTGCCGATGCTGACCGATGTTTTTTTAGCTGGTGTTTTTGTTATTGATGAACGTATGTATGCGATAGCGCGAAACTCAGCTCAGCTGGACAAGAGAAGTGAGAGATGACGAATAAAGATCATTCAATGAAGTGACACATGTTGTCACATGTTAAATAGTCAAAACTCTAAGTCACAGTCTGAGTAGAGATGTTTCCACTGGTCATAACCGGGGAGTCGAGTGTGAAACCATCAGTCGGACCACGACACCGCTACAGTCAAACTCGGGTCCCAATGGTGCAACGGGCTGTGGACGCGCTTACGCTGATCCTCCGGCAGCTTCCATCCGTCGAGAGGCGCCGTAGATGCCAGAGATGAATTTTTGAGGTCCAGGTTCGGGGACGAGGCGGGTCTGGATATCGCGTGGCTGTACCTCAGGCTCCTACAGACCGATGTCATCTTTTAAAGGACTCTTAAAACACAATGAGACTTAAAAACATAAAAAACAGACAGTCCGAGTTTAACTGCGGCAGAGCGATTCTCCGACTGGTGACCGTCTTAAACAGTCGTCGGTTCCAATTCGGTTCCCCTCTGGTTCCCTGAGGTTTAGGCTGGAGCTGCTGCTGTGTGAGATTCTGCGACTCAGGGTGGGTTTGGGTTTACTACACTGTTGATGCCTCATTCCACAGCCTGCTACGTCAACAGTAATTGTGAGTGTGTGAGTGTGTGTGTGTGCGAGAACAAGGGAGTTGGCCTTTTGAATTATGTGGCAATGCAGACCTGGCGCGAACCCAGACTTTTAAGGGGGCAGTGACTAATTCTTGGGCTTTACCGACCTCTGCTGGAAACTGGCGCGAAGCTCTGATATCACGGTTCTCGCCGTCACCACACAGGCAGAGCCCGGGTCCACTTTCAGATGGGACCAGAACTCCACCAAAACCTGCAGGGTCCAGACACAAAGTCACTGGACTTTGACCAACGGAATTCAGACTGATTTCATTCAATTTCTGCTGTTTCCTCATATGAGGACGTGAAGAAAACAGACATATATTCAGTCGTAACACTAGTCAATCAGCAGTTGCACAAAATATAAAAAATATTGTATAGTATAAAGTATAAGAAAAAAAGGATGAAGAAACGTAGCAAATCCTCAAAATTGTCAAACTAGGTGAAGTTTGAGCTTTTTACTTTAAAAACGACTGTGATGTCATGAAAGTTGTGAAAATATCTGCTTATTGTTTTTTGTCAATCAACTGATATAGAATGGATTACTGCTGCTGTTATACAGACTCTACAGCTCTCTGAATAAAAACTAGTCCAGTTTCACCCCACTGAAAAAGGCTGACCTGAAAATCACCAACCAGTGTAGGTGGTCTGGACCCGACCCGACTCGACCCGACCCAATTTTAACAGGTTCGGTGAAATGTTTGATGCCACAGGAGCAGGTTGATTTACTCACTGCCCCTTTAAAAACCCTGAGCCCTCACAGGTCTGGGATCAGGTTTTTCTTCCTGCGACGCCACGAGAAGCGTCCTGAACCCTGGAGCAGCGGGTCCCTGTGGGCCAAGGCGGGGTTCTTGTGTTTCCGTGCACCAGGATGCGTCTCGGTTTCCGAAGCTCGGCGCTACTTTAAGTAGCGGTGAAAAAAATAATACAATTTAAAAAACAAAAAAAAAAACTTGAGAAAAACGCTTCCACTGGACAAATTTCACAGTTGCCAAAACAAAGCTTTTCCCTCTTGTGATAAAACCTATAGTTAAAGGGTTTTCTTTAAATCTGTTATAGCCTGTGTATATATTATTTATCACAAGGATTTTTCTGTTGAGTTAATATCTGAGACAAAGCCTCAGACGCCACGTCTCCATAACCAGTCGCTGGATAATCCACATCATCATCAATGTTCATGTATTTCAACACTGTAGGCAGCTCGCAGAGGCGATGATGCAGGCGTCGTTTTGCGTATTTCGGCCATTGATATCCCATAACAGTATTAATTTTTCCCCCTTCTTCATTTTCTTCGACGCCTGATATGAAATTTTTATTTTCTTTGTTTTAATTCAACCTCGAACGCCTGCTGAAATCGGTCACAGCCAAAAGAGAGAAAATATCAGATGAATTCTGGGGCAGAAAATCTGGATTTTTGTAAAATTTCACTTGGCTCGTCCGTCGTCAGCGTCTCTTCGTATAGTCGTGGGTTCTCACTCGCCTGCACACATCACACCTTCACCGCGTTTCCTGGGAAAAGCAATAAAAAAAAAACTAAAAAACCCTGAACTGGCTGCTTCCCCGCTGACAGAATCTGCACTTTAAGCCTCTGTATTATATATCTTTGTTTCGGCAACTGAGAAGAACCTTAAACGTCACCTTTAAGACGCGAGGCCAGAGCGTTGGACTCTGGGAAATGTGACGCCAGCGTAAAGTTGTATAAATGTGCGGTGAAAAGCCTGCTGAACACGGAGCAGCATGTTGTTGTTTTGTTTTTTTATGTCTCTTCCTGTGTATATACAGTACATACTGTCCAGAAACAGCCTGTACTCACATTTTTGTACTTTTTCTGACTGGGAGGAAATTTATTTTTATGTGACCCCGTTTTCAGGTTTGTCAGGATTTTGATGTAACTTTGCCCTTTTGTAACTTCTTTGTGAACCTTTTGTGTAATTTGTTGTACAGCGGCTCAAACTTACATGCATGAAATGTCCCTTTAATGTCGCCTTAACTGCTGTGAATACTGTATATACTGTACTGTATTTCTCACCACTTTATCAGTAAAGACCTCATCTGTCGAAAACAAACGTGCCCTCTGTTGCTTCACTGGCTGAAAACACATGAATCCGAGGATGCTCAGACTAAAACAACTTGACTTTACTCGATTTCTAGATAAAACTTAGAACCAAACTTCAACCACGTCCATCAGAGCTAAAATCAGAGTCTGCTCTTTGAACTGGGCTCACTTAAAGGCACAGTTCCACATTTTGGAAAACATGTATTTAGATGTGCCATAAATGTGAAGGTAGAGCTGGCAGACAGTTAGCGTAGCTTTAAAGCTCAACAGCGAGCCTCAGGAAATCACTTGTCCCGACCAGAAATAGTCCAACACAGAACGCAGCCAAAGTTTTACAGGACGTTTTTCACAGCACAGGTCACTGAACTTCAATAAGGACAAAACACGGATATGGACAACTGAGGATTTTATTCTGAAAAATACAACTGTGACTGAGCTCTGTCAGAAAAAACCTGCGAGTTTCATCGTGTCAGAGGAACATTTCCCCAACTTCTAAAACAAGAAAACAGTTCCTATGGAGACGTTAGGTAAGTGCTGTTTCGCCTGCAGGCACAAAGGCTTTTGACCAGGCTCAAAGGTCGGCGGCCAAACTTACTGGACTGCAGACGGTGACACATTGTTACACTCAAAATAAAATCCAGAGAAGGTCTGTGGTTGACGGCAGCAGCGGCGTCGGGGGGCAGGGCCGCGGGGTCGGACTGATGCGGACCGATGGGTCTCCGGGGGTCCGGGTCTCCGGGGGCGGCTCAGGCGTTGAGGAACTTGGCGTGGTGCCGGATGTGGTCGTTCATGAAGGAGTAGATGAAGAAGTAGCTGTGGTCGTATCCCTGCAGGAGGAAACGCGGCAACGTGGTCAGAGGTTCTGAAATCTAAAATATAGATCTGGTCGTGTTTAGACATTTGAATGTGGAAAAGTTATATTTTCTACCTTTACATGTTTGTTGTTTTTTTATAAAATGTCAAAAAAAAATGTGAAAAATGTCACATCAAACCCAAAGATTTTCAGTTTTCCAATGTTTTCCAGACATTTTGAGGTCGAGTTTTTAGTTCTCGGCTGTCGAGACGAGTCTTTTTATTATCTCTGACGCGTCTTCAACACTACGACCAGAGAACGTTTGCAGCATGTCAGTGAAAAGTTCCTTCCTCTACGGGAACTGGTCCATTTTTTTTTTTTTTTAAATACTCGAATAAAACCTGTGTGAATACAGATGTTTAAACCGCCTGTGTAAACACACTGAGGATCTGGATTCAAGGTTCAGACACTGCTGGTCTAAATGTGACAAATGAAAATCACTAATGTTTATATGTGAACTTTCATTCAACACAGCTACAGGAAAAACAAGACTTCCTCCATATGGCCATTCGGTGGCAGCACCAGGTCAACACAACACTGCCTTCACATTAAGAAAATAAAAGCAAGACGTTATACTAATGTGTTAACATTAACGTGGTGATGATAAATTCATAAACTCTTCTACACTGACAGCAACACAACAAGGATTAGAATAAACACCACATTTATGCTTTTAAATGGCTTTGACTCTTGTGTAGGTAAAGTATATTTTTTTCTTACCAGTGTTTCTTTATTAATTGCCTTTTCAGTCCTTTTCTTTCTCTCCTATCAACTATGTGTGTGTGTGTGTATATCTGATCTGTGTGGCTGCACAAAACTCTGAACCAACTTCTGGTTATTTGTCATATCTGACATTAAACCAGACCGACTGATTATGCTTTTAGTGCTTTTACTCTGAAAGGACGACAGGAACTGACCGGCTGCAGCCTGAAGACGACGGGGATTTTTTTCTCGGAGCAGACGGCGATCAGGTTGTCGGGCAGCAGCTGGCTGGCTGACAGGAACTGGTCGTCGCGGCCCTGGTCGATCAGGACGTCGAGCTGGGGGCCTGAGTAGGACCCGGCCAGGACGGTGGCGTCGTACGCCTGAGGGGGGGCAAGTCGTGATCCTGATCAAAGAGCTACTGCACAAACAAACTGTATATTATATCATTACAATCATTATCATCATCATTATTATTATTATTATTGCTGTTATTTTTATAGACTATACTTCGTTATTATGATTCAGAGCAAGACTACAACACTGTACATTTCTTATGGTCACTATATCCTGTATCGTTCCTGTTTACCACTGTTGTATATCATCCTACAGGTTAAACTTTATCTTCTAACTACTCTCACTTCAGTTACTTTACTACATGTAATGTAACTTGTAATCTATCACATTACGCCGACATTTATTCGTGTTAACATGTTACATTACAGAAGATGAACTAAACTTTGTTGTTACACTTTTACCTCATTATTACACATTAAACACTGATGTAAAATGACACAACAACACTGTAAGTAGCTTTGTATTTTTTCCAGTGTTTCCTATCTGGTGTTTCGATAATGATTTCATTAATTTTCTTTCAGGGTAATTTTTCTTATTTATTTACTAATTTTATTTTATTCCTGTTCTTTCTGGAGCCCTTTTTTCTTCCAACTGTACATGTTTGGTTTGTTTCTTCTTCTGCTGCTCTAACACCTGTTTTCCTTCCTGAGGATAAATAAAGGATTTTCTCTGTTTGTCTGATCTTGTAGTTTGTCACTTTGGAGACTCGAGGAGAAAACCAACAGATTATTTACCTCTTAAATGAAGAGCTACATACTCAGACCTACTCCATTTTTATTCTGTCATTAAAATCAGGCCCAATAATAAAGAAACTTCCCCTGATGAAATCATCTGTGACGACAGTTGTTTGTTTGCTCCAGACTGAACCGTCTGATCAGATTTTGGTGGCGATGATGAAAAGGGAGACTTGCATTGTTACAAGCTAGTTTAACATGTTCCTGTCAAATAAATGAAGCCGGAGACTCAATGCCCAGTAATCTGTTTAGTCTGTTTAGTGTGTAATGTTTCTGTGCTGTAATTATTTTATAACGAGGACAATTTCACTTTGAGTGACAGTAAAGAATCCTTCGTCTCAACGTGGACAATTACCCTATACGGCTCCGGTCTCTCTCATTAACCACCGTCAGACTATAATCTGACATTAAATAAAGGGCGGCTCCACCTATTTTAAGCACAAGGTCAGTTCACTGATCGCAGTCAGCGCTGCACAGTTGGACCCCATCTTCTGGGGCCCCGGGGAGATTTTCAACAAGTCTGAGAAAATGAGCTCAGCCGAAGCCACAGTGAGACTCCAGCTGCCTCCAGCTGTTCAGTGCAAAAACTCCACATCTGCGAGGCTGTCCCTCCTCAGCAGGGAACAGGACCTGGGTGTGATCTGGATTCAGCTTGTCTCAGGGCGTGATTACTACAGTTCCGGACCGCACCACACCGATCTTACCTCCCAGGTGGCCCGGTCGGAGCCCAGGTATCCCGAGAAGGCTTTCTGCCCCCAGGGGCACTGCATCGGGTTACAGATGGGGGCAAAGGCAGACACGGCCTGCGGGAGACAGATCAGCATTGGTTGCTATCATCACAGAGCAGAGGTGATTCTCTGACGACACCGTTCGGCTGAGTTTCGTCACAGAAGACTGAGAATCTGACAGTTATCAGTAGATTAAATGAGAAACCAGCACCAGTTAAACTCGAGGTCCCGATGGAGGAAAATCATGAGGTTAATGAATTTATACACAAAATGAGGGGAAACGTGAATCTGTCCAAGTCTTTAAACACACAATAAATATCCAAAGTACAAACTGTGTTTACTATGATCAGACTTTAAACAACTTTGGATCAGTTTTACTTCTTTTATTGAATTTTCAAAACCTTTTTTTTTTTTAAATATATAACACTACGACTGGTTTTGATTGTTTACTATATAGAGAAATTATTTTTATGATCTTAAGTCGTTGTTGCTGTGTGAAACTCTTTGTAATGTTGGCTTAGAAAAGTACCCTATAAATAAAAGATAATTATTATTAGTATTATGGTCTTGTACCTTATATTTCCCAGGGTTCTTCAGGGCACAGATGAGCGCCCCGTGGCCCCCCATGGAGTGACCGCAGATGGACATCCTGTCTGGGTCGGTGGGGAAGTTAGCGTTGATTAGCTTGGGGAGCTGAGAGAGAGAGAGAGAGTCACTAACTATCTGACATTAAACCTGACCTTTCCGGGTCAAGCGGGTGTCGGAGCCCCCACCCACCTCCTCTGTGACGTAGGAGTACATGCGGTAGTTGGTCTTCCAGGGCTCCTGGGTGGCATCAACATAGAAACCAGCTCCAGTGCCGAAGTCCCAGCTCTCATCCTCCCCCTCGATGCTACAGCCTCCTGAGGAAGGTCGACATTTACAAGGGAAGAATTTATTGTCTCACGAATCAAAGCGTTGACGGTAAAATTCTCCACTTCACATCTGACGTGCTCTATGTTAACATCTGTTCACATCTGCCTGAGGGTCAGCAATGTCATTATGATGTCATTCAATCTGTGGAAAAGCTGTAACGCTCCCTCCCTAGTTTTTACGAGTTCCAGCTTTTCACGGGTCAACCATCAGACCAACACAGACCAGTGATGAAGGTACAGGTCCAGACTGGACTATGATCAAGCCTCAGAGACACGGCTCAGACTTTTAATCTTCTGGCTGTGCAGGTCCTGGGAAGGTCGTAGGTCGGTCGAACACTTTGATCCTAACCGAAAAAACTACTGGGTGGACTGCCATGATTTGTTTTACAGACATTCATGGTGCCCAAAGGTTGAATCCTATTGACTTGTCAACATGCCCTGACTTCTCCTCTAGCACCACCAGCAGGTAAAGTTTAGCTTTGTCCTGTATTTGGTTTTAAAATGATAATATTCCCATTGGCCTCAGCTGTTAGAATGCTAACACGCAACACTAGGATGTTGAACATCAGTGCATTAGCGAGCTGCCATTACCTATGTACAGTACAAGCTAACAGAGCTGCTAGCTCGACGAGGATATCGGACCATCCTCAGAATGAATAGAAAGTGTTTCATTCTG
>CM029122.1:1482500-1650000 GCA_016859345.1 Istiophorus platypterus | reverse complement strand
TTTCACCAGGGTGAACAACTCTGTCGATACTGAAGTTTTACTGCGTAAACAGCACAGTCTATGAAAAAGAGTAACTTGATACCTGCTGAAAATCCTGGGTCTGGTCTCTGCTGCTCTCCAGTGATGGACAGGTGTACTCCAGGACACTGTGACATCACTGCGGAGGTGTGGTTACAGGTGAAATACATACAGGTGCCCACTTCTGACCACACCCAGTCACAGTGGAAAAGACTTTAATCTTCCAACCAGAGAGGGCAACAAAACGCTGCTCTGTCTGCTCATTAACCAAAGAGCTGGACAAATGTTGACCTGGAGGTGGCGCCAGCACAAAAGTCTGAATCACCAAAGTGAATGATGTTCATCCCCTGGGGAATGCGATTGTCAGAACCATGTTAATGGCCATCCAACAGTTGTTGAGATATTTCAGTCTGACCGACCTGAACGACCGACCGACAAAACAACCGACCAGCCGACCGCAACGACCGACCGACTCAACGACTGACCGACAGACTGACCCAAACGACCAACCGACCCAACAACATACCAACCAACTGACCGGAACAACCGACCGAACGACTGACCCAACGACTGACCCAACGACTGACCCAACGACTGACCCAACGACCGACCCAACAACCAACTGACCCAACAACCGAACAACCAACCGACCCAACGACCCAACGACTGACCCAACGACTGACCCAACGACTGACCCAACGACCGACCGACCCAACGACTGACCGACCGACCACAATGACCGACCGGAACAGTTGACCCAATGACCAACATTGCTAAAGTTCCGCAGAGTGTGGACTGTGCCAAAAGAATAATTATAGTACTGCCACTTTCCCTTAATCTGTCTGTAAATGATGAATTAACGATGGCATTTGACATATGACATTTTTAATTTGCTCATTTAAATGCAAATTTGATTAATATATAATCGCTCTTTTTTTTTTAAATGAACAACTTATAAAATTGATTATAATTAAACAGCGTAAAGGTTTTTAATTATTCCAGCAGCACACTCCAGTCTCTATAGGTAAGAGGGAGGTGTGTGGTGTGTGTGCGTAGGCTGCCAACAGACAGAAACTGAACCAACCAGACCGAACATCTCAGATGAGATCAGAGGAGGTGTGAGGTGATGGGCGGCGTGAGACGCCGGCCCGGACCGGGTTGCGCCCTGTTACCATGTTACCAGAGTCACGAGGCCTCTGGTGCGGCATGCGGCGCTAATCGGGTTGGTGCGAAGGGTAAATGGGCTCCGGCTGAGCGTTCGGCCTCGGCCCGCTAATTACATGTTCCGCCATGTTAGTCGAATAACAAGCTATCGCTTTACCAGCAGGAGCCAGAGGGGAGTCGGGGGCTCTGGGTTTCACATTTCGCAGACTGATTTGCCCTTGTAGTTGACTTCTCCAGGAATGTGAAGCAGGTAATAGACATTCACCTGTCTCATCTGTTTAAAATCCTGAGGGCCTCTTGGTGCTATTAGCGGGGATTCAGTGACTTAGTTCCCTTTAGGTCGTCCACTTCCCTCAAACTCTGAATATTTTTCAATTAAGAGACAGAGGATGGTCCACTAAGTAGGATAATTGAATAAGTGACTTTATGCAGGATTTTACCTTTAACAGGCATCTCATTCCCTGTGAAAAACCAACATGCATTTTATTCACATTTCCTGGAGGATTCTGTGCAGCACAAGTTTCAACGAAATCCCCGATATTTCAGCAGAGCTCATGTCACAATAATAACCTGCGGCCCTTATTCTGATTCATGTTGGCGTGTGCTCTCAAAGTTCGGTAAGTTGGAAGTTTATTCAGTGCTTTCACGCCGTATCAAAGGCCCACTGCTGTGTGGAGCGGCGGGGAAGCCAGGGAGTCTGAGTCATCTTCCCTGGAGGGGGCCAGATGCTCCTCAGATCTAAAGGGGGGGGGGGTCCTGGCTGTGAGAGCCCGGGAGGGACCGAGCAGGGTTCTCCAACAACCGGACTGTGTCCATCCTGATGTGGACACGTTTCGAAGATTAGTATAAAAAAGGCCATTATGTCTCAAAATGATTCTAAACATTTTGACATCCACGCTCAAAGGTTCCCTGAGGAGTATTCGACCAATATTACCACTTTGGAGTTATGGTGTATTCGGTTTTTGTGATGCTCTGGTTTCAATCTGTTCCAGCTGATCAACAACTGATGACTGTTAACATGCACAGAGGTGTAGAAAACATGAGGAAGAAGAGGCCTGCGAGCTGGGAAATGTGGCTGTAAACACTGCTGGGCTCATTCAAAATAATCAGCCCTGAAAATGGTTTATGAGCAAGGAAATGAATTCAACATGTAGTTGGATCTCGAGGATGGGCTCATTGCAATTTTACTGAGAAACATTGGTAATCTTATTTTTGTTTGGTTACAAGAAAACTCCAGACCCCTGAGTTGCCGCCCACAATTCCACGTTTCCAGAGGATCAAAAAGGTCTGTAGATTAAAAAACAAAGCCAACAAGCCAATCAGGGTGCTGCAAGTGGGATTAAGAACCGATGAAACTGTCTTCTTGTGCCAAAAGCAGACAAATAGCAGATGCACGGTTTATTGAATTACAATCATAAGGGATATCAAAATAGCACATTCCTTTGATCAAATCCCAACTGCTCCTACCACAGCTTCTGTGTCAACTTACGTTAACGTTGGTGGAACAGATGAGTCAGTCACTGCTAGAATTTCTAGGAAAAAACAAGTCCCCAACTCCACCAGACAAACATCGGCCAACACGAACACAATACTGGACTGAGAGAAAGACACTTTCAACAACAACAACAGATGCTAATCTTAAACATGCTATAGTCGCATAAAAGCTCCAGATGGTTGGCTCTGAAGTCACTCTTCGAGTCGTGCCTCTGCCCTTCTCGGCTTTACATCGCTTCTTTTCACTCCAACAGGTCATTGTCATGAACTAATCCTAATCTGTCAGTGTTAAATATTTTGTCAGCTGTGATAGGGACAGTGATGAGGAGGACATTACTACAATTGCAGGAGTCAAAAGGACATGCCCCCCCCCGGCATGATGATGCCATGATTCTCTGGAAGGAGACCCCCAGGTCAGACCGAGAACACGTCAGAAAAGATTATACTGCAGATCACATCTGGCCTGGGAATGCCTCAGGCTCCCACAGGAGGAGCTGGAGAGGCACATCTGGACTACCACCAGGCCCCTGCAAGGTTGGGCAGCAGAAAGTGGACGGGTAGTATCACAATATGGATAAACAGAATGACATTAGAAGATAAATAAAGTGCTCACGTACAGTATACAAAGAACCTGGCTCAGGTGCTGCCGAGCACCGGCGGGACTCGGACCACAGGACATATGAGAGGCTAGACGATGAGGCAGCTGGTTACAGACAATGGCACGACGTACGAATGGGTCATTGGGTCCATGGTGGGCCAACAATGGACACCGCAGACCCCAGGATCACCAGGACCCAATGATCCATTCGTACATCATGCCATTGTCTGTGTTGTGCCTCACTAAATCCAGCTAAGCACACGGTAAATAACCAAGGAGACAATGGACGAGGATCCCGCTAAACGGTGCCGAATCACCACCAACAAATTCCACCCATCTAATCAGATAAACATTTGACCAGAGACACCACCGCGTACTCGCACCCCTCCTAGACAGAAACTCACTTCTGCGTTGAGACCCTCGCACCCAGAGAAGGCACACCTATGAGTTGGACAGAAGCAACCGCATCTCTTCTGTTGAGAACTCACCGCCAAGAGAGAACTCCTCTCTTCAAGGCACCGCACTCGCCCGACCTCACTCTCACCAAAGCTAATAGAAAGAGAACGATAACCCTCAGAAGTGGCACCGAGCACGCCTCTTTCTGATCAGAGAATCGCCAAGATCAGAGAAGAACTCACTAATAGAAGTGGCACCGAGACCTCGCCAAGACCAGAGAACCGAACGACCAGAGAAGAGAACTCTAATAGATAGAAGTGGCATAGATAACCGCATCGCCAACCGCCAGACCCAGAGAGACTAATAAGTGGCAAATAGCACGAAGTGGCCTGCAATCAACGACACTCGAACGGACCTCGCCAAGACCAGAGAACTCTCGCTAATAGAAGTGGCACCGATAACCCCATAACCGCTGACCTCGCCAACCTCACCCACCAGAGAGAGAAGAAATAACACCGATAACCGCGACCCCACCGCTTCTGCACCAAGACCAGAGAACTAAGAAGTGGCATAGATAACCGATAGTGGCAACCACCCACGTTGGACCCTGACCAACCAGAGAACTCTCTAATATAGAAGTGGCACCGATATAACACCTTTTCTCGTTGGACCCTCACCCAATCAGAGAACTCGCAGCCAGAAAAGGCATATCAACATCGCACCCAGAGATCTAGACTCTCCTGTGGCGAACACTAGTTGTAATCAAAGTTAGTAAGAGTAACTAACTAACCGTAATCCACTCAACTGCGGAGTCAGCGAATTTCGCCCTCTTCCAGCGCGCTCGTCGGCGCCCGACACACGACACTGCTCAACCAAGCACCGAGGACCCACCCTTCGCTTCCGTCACGCCCAAGGAGGTGAAACCTGGTAGCTACTAACGCGTACTACCTGCCGAAAGAAGACTTAAGAAGAGATCCCGCTTTTTCTCTGTCGTCGACGAATTATCCGTGAGCAAGGAAATCGAATCCTCTCGGATCGGAGACTAACCATCTAAAAAAAAAAAATAGAGCCGCCGAGAAGCGCTCTCTTCTTCTCCTGCTCTCCTGCCGAGGCCGAGGACTTCGTTCAGCTCGCGCTGGACTCTCAAAAGTAAAAGAGGCTTTAGCTCTGGGCAGCGTTAGTAACTAAAAGTGTAATAAGCTGTCGAATGTTTATGATTAGTTATCCGCAGGGATAACTTCTGTCCCCTTTCTGTATCACATCATCGAGACCAGTACTTTCTGTGTCGATTAAAGCCCAGACTCGCGACACCTTCACGATTTCGATCCGAAGAGGTCAGCGTTCGAACCTGCCCCACCTAGTTTTTTTTGTCCAGTCTGGTGGTGGTGGTAACGGTGTAACCACTCCACTCCGACTCCTCCCGCGGACGTGACTGTAACGAGACAACGTCCATACCTCGACGCCGCCAGTCGCACCACACATAGTACATAGACCCCCTTCACGCACACACACACACTAATTTACTCCCTACTTAATACTTTAAAATTCTTGATCGGGAAGCTAGTAGTAAATATGTTTCTGTCACGTACTGTGATAACAAGCTGGTTGACAAAGGTCAGTGCGACCTCTTTACCTTCTTAATTTTGGCAATCTGAGTGAACACCCTTTCTTGTATTGGGTCGGTTTGTCCGGTGGTGCCCCGTTCTATCTGTAACCAGCTGGGAACCCCTGATGTTTTTATTCGTCCGTATTTTTTGTGGTACAATCATGAGAAATAAGAAGAACATTATTGTTTACTTGAGAAATCTGTTACAGATTTTCTCTTTTAAAGAAAAGCGTTCATTGTTCCTCATTGGAGGATCATTTTTGTCTGTAAACCTAACTGAAACTTAACCTTAACGGGGTCAGATCAGAGAGGAGTTTTTACTACTGGGGCAACATTCAAATTTGTTGAGCACTGTCATGGTTTTGGATGGTACAGAGATGTGGAACAAGTCCCCCACATTAGTTGACAGGGCATGTTGTTTGTCGTTTCCTTCCAGAGCAGTGCACATAAACATTTTCACTTCAGACGCCGGCAGGATGACGTCATTTTTCTGTGCCATCCAAAACTGGTTCAAAGCACTAGTGGAAAAAATAAATCAGTTCAATGATATGAAATAAAGCAAAGGTAATGGAGGGAAATTGGATATTTTTTCAATAATAACAATTTGTGAAAAAACAATGTTAAGGAGTCTGTGGTATTGAAAGACCAACGCCGAATTATCAGCTGATTCTGCAGCTCCCCTCAACTTTAAGGGGTTTTACAGTGAGTTTGGATTCATTGTTTATCTGGCTGTTTTTGTCATTCACCATTAGAGACTCACAGGATTTGAATCTGCGACCATCCAAAGCGAGAGTCATTCGCCAAGACCAACGTCCCACAACAAGCAGGGTGACTAGCTGGAAAAACTTCAGTCAAGAGGGTCCTTCTTGCCAAATCTATGTTATTCAACACAGCGAGTTCAGGCAGATGTTTTCAGAGAAATATCTGTAAAAAGTCCACATGTCCACCACCGACAGACGCTCCCAGTCAGAGACCAGCTGGTGAACATGGGGGAGCGTCTACAGAGCCAGAGGTTTCTCTGGTGGAGACCAAAACCAGAGCTAAAAGACGAGGGAGTACTGGACTTAGATCCATCAGGTAGATTCAGAGACCAGATCCAGGTGAAGGATCATGATGCTTTGTAGAGCCTGGATGTGGAAATAATGAACTGTTTGTTGCTGCTGCCAAAAAGTGGTCAAGACAATCAATTATTGCAGGTTTGACCACAGTGGTGTGAGATTTAATTTAAAAAAAAAAGAAAAAAAGAACTTTCCTTTTTCAGAACAGAAATTTGTGAAGGTTTTGACAAGTGATGTTGTCCCGTCAGTATCAGCGTCAAAAAAGGAAACAACAAAGCCTCCAAATTAAATGATAAAATAAAATGTTGGAGCTGTAACTTGCATGTAAACAAACAATTCTGCTGCACAGACTAATGCCATCATTTTTCTTTGGTTGACGGTCTCAAGTATAAATTCAGAGGCTGCTTACAAATGATGCTTTTTGTTCTGTAATTTGTTTGAGATACAAGATGTGTAAACAAAATCCAACAGAATGTAAGAAACAAGTCCTGCACACAGCCTCCAGGGAGAATTCCTCTGCCAAAGAGCAGCAATGCACACAAAAGACCGAAATATCCCAGCTCCAACTCCTGCTATGTGTTCGCCCAGAGGGGCGGTCTGGGATGTGTTGTTCGCCATATTCGCCAGCAGGCGGGTGATTATGAATTATCAGATCAAAGACAGATAGGTTAATTCTCAGTGGACCCGTGAGGGCGCAAAGTGTCGGCGCTAATCAATGCCAAGGCCTCGATAACTCTTCGTCGGTGCACCATTTCAGGTCCAGCAGCTGCTGAGGAGCCTCTGAAAACTCATTTGAATTGATTACAGCTCTGTCAGTGGCCTGACACACAAGATTAAGGTGAGCGATGCCGTGGTGGGAGGAGATGAGCAGCGGCCCTCCTGGACCTCCGCGGCATTTCTTCAGAGGGATGGTGGTGGGGGGGCTGAGCTGAAACACTGACCGAGCCCCCGACGGGTCATCATGGTCACTGTCGGTCCAGATTAGGCCGATTTTAAATTGAGACTTCCCACAAATACGTCATAGTCTTCAACGGATTTTCCTGCCATGAATGCAATTTGATTTTAACCGATGCGACTGCAGATAGTTAAATATGTGAGAACTATGCAGCGGTAGAACAGTTCATTTTAAAAGCTGATTGTTTTGAGGTCTGATCTCCGGCTCGTCGTCCCCAGGACATCTGCTGCCTTACAAACGATTGCACTGTTGAACTTGTGGGAGGCTTTAATAATGCTGGTACCACCGCTGTGCCGCATGTGTTAAGTCATCACAGCTAATGTAATCCTCTGAAAACGGCACTAATCATATTAAAAGTTGTATTTTTAATGGACATTTGAAGCTGTAAAAAAGTGTTATAGGCATAAGTCAACACATGTAAAGGGTTTTTTCATATTTTTTAGAGAGGCCTCTGTCAGTTACAGCCATAAACACAGAGGCTTTTACACTATTGATGTTTATTAACCAGTCTCTCTACTGAGATGTTTTCCTGTGTGAGGAGTTATTGAATGTAGAGAGTTGAAAGGAAATGAAAAGAGAGAGAGACAGAGAGAGATGAGTGATGTCCAACAAAAGGTCCTTAAATGATAAAAAGAGGATTTATACTAAATTGACTGTGACAGGACGTGAAGCAAGGATGATGCAACTCATCATCAGTGCCTTGAACCATTGGGTCACCAGGGCGATTTGTATTCAAAATATTGTATTGACCTCAGAGTAACCCCCACCAACCCCCCACCCCCTTACAAACATCTGTTCTTGGGAAAAATACTTATGGAGAACAGGAAACCCTTTGACCCTCATCCTGTTTTAATTGATCGCAGGAGAAGAGTTTCCTCACCACTGTGGACTTTTCTCTGGTAGAAGCGAAATATCAAATACAATGAAAACTAAACCACCATTAGTATCTGTTGTCTCTCGGTCACAGACTCTCTCTCTCTGTCTCCTGTCAGAGCGTTAAAGGTCAGAATCATTTCCCCTGAGTTAATCATCCCAGGCAGATGTGATTATTGTCTGTTGGACCGATTTTCTCCCTGGTTCATTTTTTGCAGTAAAAGACAATGGGAAATGCTGTGAACTCATTTTCACTTGTAATGAATTTATTTGAAACCCATTTCACCAGTCACCAGAAACTCCTGCAGGTTAAACTGGACTAAAACACTTTTAGCACCGACTGACTAAAGACTACCGATAGCCAGACTGAGAACAATTGAATTCAGTTCAATTCAGTTTTATCTATATAGCTCCATATCATACCAAACGTTATCTCAAGGCTCTTTTCATATAGAGCAGGTCTAGAGTGAGAAAGAGAAAGCGAGAGAGAGAGAGAGAGAGATGGGGGCAGGAGGGAGGAGAGAGAGCATAGCACAATAATGGGACTAATAGCTATATAAACTATAGTTATACTAACAGGGCTGATGATATTACTAATAGGACTAAATGAAATGGTAACAGTAGTAATCATAATAATTAGAGCAGTGGGTGTTGATCAGGCTCAGGGGGCAGTAGATGGTTCTACAGTCCTGGATCCAGACTCTGATCCAGACTCTGGAGCATCAGAAAAAACCTGCTGAACACTAGCTAGCTTAGCAACATCAAGGCTAGAAACAACCCATAATGCAACACACTGGTGCTCTCTCCATTCAAAAAGAATATTTGAGGTTGTGAACACGTAATTTTCTTGCCCCCGAATGTAAGACACCCCCTCTTTTTCAAACCTCATTTATGCGAAATATATTTTTCCTATATTTGGTCCAGTACGTTAATATTTAAAAGCTACAACAAGCAACATTAATGAAGTTTGTGAAGGCGTCTTTGTTTCAGTAGATAGTTTACACTACACATACACACACACAGAGACTTTGATCAGCCTGGGTGAATGGCTGAGCTCATACTATTGAATCTGCAACGAGGCAGAGCATGAAAACATCTGAGTTCATTAATAATTCTTGCAGGACTTAGCTGCCTCACATGTGGCTTCTGTCAAAACCGAAATTAGTTCGTTAACGAGTTCATCAGTTTGTCATTTTTACAAGGTCATATCACTCAGAACCAAATATTCATGATAACACGTTTAAAACAGGAACAGGCAGATTGCAAGGATGGGAGAACAATAATCTCTTTAGAGGAGAGAGGTTTTTCTAAAAAATACTGACTTAATGAATGTTTTTAACATCTGTGTCAACTGTTTATTTCTGCAACAAAAAGGAGAGGAACATTTCTTCTGGTGGAGTCTAATTACCGAGCGGAGAGGAGAGGTGTTACCACACATCAGGTTTGGACATTTGTTGGTTTTTACAGGCAGTGATGAAGCACAGAAATCTGCAGCCTCACTGCCCCTTCCCCATTTTTATACAATCCCAGCGGCGCCTGGAAAAACTGAAATACTGAAATACACTCATGTATCTGTAGTGGTTATCAGGATAGTCAGTGATGAGGTGAACGTGAAGAAGAAAGTGTCTACAATCTGGAATCTCAGCAAATTTCAGCCTCTTTTCCTGACAAACTGTTGTTACTCTGTGAAGCTTTCACACTGTGGTTTTATAGAACATTATTTTCCTGTCACAGATTTTTTGATTTATATATATATATATATATATATATATATATATATATATATATAAATCCTGCATATGAATCCATCTTACTTTGGCTCCTACACTCAGAAAGGATTATCATAACAAGCAACAGTCTAATCCAGTCTGATGCAACACAGAAGTAGCATCATAAAACGTTAAATTGAAGGATTTATAGAGAAGGACTAAAACTGAAAAACAAGATCAGGTGGTCTGGTCTTAACATAGCGACTCATGTTAAATAATGACTCAGTCTCAGTTGCTGAAGCTTTATTCTAATGAGTAAAGTTTTTTAAAGAATAAAAAGTAAAACTGATCAAACCAATAAATTAAACTGATCACAGTTCAGAATTAGTAATTGAGAAACATGATACATTACAGGCAGACGTCTTTTTTTGGCCTTTTGTTGTCTTTATGTGTCATTATGAGGTCTTTGCATGTTTCTGTCATCTTTTTGTCTCTATGTCAACTTTTTATAGTTTTACAAGGTCCTTGTTTCTCTTCACTCTCTTTGTGTCCTTTTGTGGTATCATTGTTGTGTTTTTTTCTCTTTGTCATCTTATGGCACCTTCATCAACAGTTTGTATGTGAAGCCTTTGGGGCCCCTTCACTCTTTCGGCCCCTGGGTCTGTGCAGTAATCCATCCATGTCTATAGCCGTGGTACCGGTTCTGCTCAGAGAAAACAAATCTTATGACCATAAACCAGAAGTTGGACAATTTGAAATTTTGTCCCCATCTCACAAATGAACCATGAATGTCATCGGCAGAAGAGTAAAACCCAGAGGATGACAAAAGTCAGTGGCATTCACCCCATGAACCTCAGAGCAAAATCTGTGCCGCTCTGCAATTTCACCTGAAGGTGACCTGGTGGTGGCGCTAGAGGACAAGTCTCAGCCTTAGGCATTACCTACATGGCTGCAGTAAAGGCTTCAATAATAGAAATTTGCTTCCCCGATTTTTTTCCTACATGATACAGAGACACCGAGTTTACAATGCATCATTTTCGCTTCTCGGCTTGTTGTTCTGTGATAAATAAATCAGAAGATCTGGGATCTGCTGGCAGCTTCCCTGCAGTGACTGCAAATAGTGCTTCTGTCTTGTGACGCTGTGCTTTCCAAATGAATTTGTCTTCCAACATCCAGTTTCACATCTCGCTGCAGGCGAAGCCACCGGTCTGGGAAAAGGTAGCATCGCAGGCAACGGGCGTGGATGGATGTTCGGTGTGTAGAGTTTCCATCAGAGCTCGGAGATGGAGCCGAACCGGGACAACCACAGGCTGCTAACACGGTGAAGATATGTGGGAACTAAGAAAAAAAAAAAACAAACCCCGCTGAATTTGTTTTTAAACTTTTATTTATTTTGGTAGGAATAAAGTGATTCATTTGTTGTTTTTTTCCCCATTTTCAGAGCCTTTTGTCTCTAATACCGGCTGATCCCTGAGCAGTTCTCCTGCTGTGGTTCTGGGTTGAATCTGCTGAGAATACATAGAGGAGTCCTGCTGGAGTTTTTCAAGAAGAGAAAAACATTTGTTGCCTTCACAGAACATGGATCTGAGTTTCATCTGCAGTCCAGGAACTGGTCTAGGAAACAGCCGGCCTCTGTCTTAAGACTTGAAATGGAACAAAACCAAAACTGCAAAGCTGCTTCATTTACATGATGTAGTTTGGTAGAGTGACCACAAATGTAAAGGTCTTGTTGACTTTTTCCAGAACTGGCTAATGACCCGCTCTCGTTAGTTTTGCAGGTAAAGTTTTGGATAAATTAAAATCATGACCCGTTCATGATGCCAGATGAAGAGTTAAGGTTGTTCAGACATTTTAGTCAGAACCAGGGATGATGGACTTCATGGTGGCGCTGGAGGTAAAGTCAGTGGAGCGCCAAAGCCATCAGAATCACCATCTGGAGACCATGAATGTCTGAAGAAAGTCTTGTGTCGATCCGTCGGATAGTTGCTGAACTATTTCTGCCAGGAACAAAATGGTTGACCGACCGGCCATCGTTTCCATCCTTAGGGTCACTAAGGTAAAAGGTACAACCATTTCACTATGGCAGTAATGACTATTGAACAGTATGTCCTGTAATATTCATTCCTTTTTGTAGTGGTTTGATGTTGCCGGATCTGACTGACATCAATTACCACAGTCAGAGCCCAGAACCTGCCCAGACCTTGTGAAAGTTTTACACTTTTTCTACAAAGGTGTAAAATTTGTAGAAGTTAAACAGGAAAGTGAAATTTTGCCATGTTGACATGAGCTTGAGCTCCATTTTTTAGCCTATATTTGTTTGCATTTTGAACAAGTATTATGTTGAACCAGCAGTGACCAGCTCCTCTCTGCAGTGTAGCAGTGGATGTACAGACAACTGTCACTGGATCACTGTGACATTGAGGGAAACTTAAAAACAGCAGGATTCTGCAGAATGGAGTTCTGCAGCCTCTTTTTTTCTCGAATTTTAAGCAGATTTATAGACATATTTTTCTCGATATCCTTGAGAGGCCCAGGTCATACTGAACAGTATCAACGTGTTTTATATCTGTGTTCGGTTTTGAACGAGTTATGACTCCAACTGATGACATAAATTGCTGCAGTCGGACCCTAAGTAGCTGTGCATCATAGTGCTGAGAAGCAGCCAAACTCCAGTAACCAACCTCCTGTTTTAAGAACGTTTGCATAAAACTTTTCCATATGTCTCTCCCTCCCCAACCCCCCTTACACTTTAAGTAGCACAAATTATGACAGCCTGCCCAAATCTATTTTAACTCACCTTATCACTTCAGTTCCTTCGGTCAGGGATCAATAGATTAAAATCATCGACAGACCACATAGGTGGGTTTAGCTAGAAATGATCTGATCCTCTGCAGTAAAAATATAATTACTGCTGTCTAAATAGCACATTGCCTCAATTTACATCACCAAAGCAGAGTAGTTGCTCGTCAAAAGGGCTCCACCGTGAGCGGCCGTGTATTGATGAGACGGATGCAAACCGGCGGAGGCCTCAGAGTTCAGGGTCCGTCCCACAGGCTGGAAACTGTGCAACAGGATGTGGTTTCTCTTGAGATGAAAAGCTTCCAGTCTACAGTTATTTCTGACCGTCGGCTCGGTTAAAAATTCCTCTTTGTCAAAAGCTGCGATGGATCTTTTCTGAGGTTTATGAGCCGTACGCGTGAAAACACATGTGACTGCCAGCCGCACATTGAGAGACTGGTTTCTGGGAAGGGTGGAAGATTCTGAGGAGAAACAACCACCTGTTAATAAAGCAGTTCCACTTCATTTTTCTCCCCTTCTCTGCCCCTGGCTCCAACTTTTATTTCCTCAGAGGTTTTTCCTCCCCTCTGATTCAGTTCAGAACACCTAGCAAGATACTAACAGGGCCCTGATCAACCGGATCGGGGAGGGCTACGAGGACCAGCAGTCCACAGGGCCTTGTTAAATCCAAACGTTCACTGCTGGACTCGTCACACTATACATCCGGCTCCCGTTGGAGTCGCTTCTCTCCTCTGCTGTGCTACTGTGATAAATAGCTGCTGCCGCTGCTGCTGCTGCTGTTGTTGCTGATCTATTCAGAAGAATTAAACAGAGAAATGATGGGAGTGATGTGACAACTGGTATGGAAAACAAAGCACCGGGGTTTATCTGACACGGAACAGACCATTTTCTTCGGGGCCGCGAGAGGAGCCGTATTTACAGATGCGAGCAGCTGGATGCTAATTTAAAGTACCACGAAGATTATCTCATGGCTGAAGTAGAAAAGTCTGCCCTAAAAATCTGCTGTAACTAAGATTCAACATCTCACTGATGCTGTGTTTTGTTGAGACTGTTGGACTGTAGTAAAAGCGATAAATACTGTTGTGTCTAACTTTTTTCCCTGTTTTTGTACAGAATTTTCAAGATGCAGCCCAACAGGGTCATCAGGTATCGTAGGACTAGATGTTAATATCCCTTAGTCACACACCTGAGAAACGCCGCCAAGACTTTGTGGGACAGTCGAGTGAGTGATGCCGCCCGGTGGGTGATCAAGTGGGTGCCCTCTTTCCTCGATGTTTTGCTGAAAGGCCCGAAACACCCCCTGAGGGTTCAGCAGGGAATCACCCCCTAGATGCCACCTACTCACTTGAGGGCCACAGATTCCCCCTTTTCATTGGCCCAGGAAAGGTCTTTGACTACCTGCCGGGGGCCTTCCCTCACACTCCCACTTACCCGAGTAGCCTTGAATTTGACAAGGCAATGAATCCCCGGTACTCCACTTCCACTGGCCAGATCTCTGCCGGCCAGCCTCATTTTGGTGCCAGGTGCGACGGCCTTGTGTGAGGCTGTCCTTGCAGCCCAGCAGGATGAGTTTCAGTGTTTTAGACATTTTTAGGAGATTGCAGGACATTGTACACAGCCTTGAACACAGTAGTGTAGTTTTGGCCATGAAAGACTTTCTGATCAGTGTCAATGACTTGAGCACAAACTGCAAAGAGCTGCAGCGTCCTTAGTGGGGACCAAACATCATGGGATGATTAATGACCAACATCCATCCATCCATTAGCTGTACCACTTATCCTGTGAGGGTCCCAGGGGGCTGGAGCCAGTCCCAGCTGACACTGGGCAAGAGTTGGACTCTGCCCTGCACAAGTCGGCAGTCTATCACAGGGAAGAAATATAGAGACAAGCAACTGCCACACTCACTTTCACACCTTTCACTGGCAATTTAGGGTCATCGTTTAAGCTGCACGTCTCTCGACAACCGGAAGAAGCTGGAGCACCCAAAGGAAACCAACGCAGGCACGGGGAGAACATGCTCCTCACTGAAAGGCCCCTTGGCTGGGGTTCAAACCAAGAGCCTTTGTTTTGTGAGGCATCAGCTCTGACCAACATACACTATATCCTGTATTTCCTGCAGGTGCTGAGGTGTAGAGAAGAGACGGAAAAGTGTGACGATATAAAACCGACTTCTGTGACCCATATCTTTTGATAAAATGTCGAACTATTCCTTTAAACGTAATACAAAATGCATGGAAATATCCTGAGTTTTATCAGCGATGTGCGAGTACTAATATGATAAGAGAGCTGCAGTTTAAACGCATTAAGACGGACGTTTCCTAGAGGTTTCCAGGGCGTTCAGACGAAACACGCGGAGGATTAAGTCATCACAGCCTAGTTTTCTAGCTAAAGCTGCTGTCTGCTGGTCCCTCCCACTCGTCAGCCCAGCGGTGGCGGTGAATACCAGTGAGTCACCGCGGGGCGAAGATCTTCCAGGCAGCTCCACGCCTCTGCTTTCTAGGTGGCGTCGGAAAGAAAAGGCCGTTAAACTCTGGGCTGATCCGGCTGGGGTTTCCGTCGGCCCGCCGCCGACGTCCGCCCGGCGGAGGTCTGAAAAGTCTCCGACTGGAGGAGCAGGGCATCTGGCAGCCGGGTCTCAGGGCGACTGGCTTCATGGCTCAGTCTCAGGCAGGAGTCACATCGGTTCTGACCCAAAGGATTTCTGACAGAGGGGAAGAGACAGAGGATGAAAGGAAGAAAGCTTTTCACTCAAAACTGCATTTACATGACCCATTTTTTAATTTTGACTTATTTTCTCACTTCATTTTGATCTGTCCTTCTTTTCTCCTTTCTGTCCTTCTGGCCTTCTGTCCTTCCTTCCTTGTTTTCTTCCTTTCTGTCCTTCCTTCCTTCCCTCCTTCCTTTCTCCTCTCTGTCCTCCCTTCCTGTCTTTCCTTCCCTTCTCCTTCCTACCTTCCTTCCTACCTTCCTTCCTTCCTTTCTCCTCCCTGTCCTGCCTTCCTGTCTTTCCTTCCCTTCTCCTCCCTTAACCTTCCTTCCTCCCTTTCTTCTTTCCTTTCCCCTTTCTGTCTTTCCTTCCTTCTTTCCATCCTTCCTACCTTCCTTCCTTCCTTCCTACCTTCCTTCCTTCCTTCTCTCGGAGTACATGTTATTAATGTTGCCGTTTCATCTAATTGCAAATGGTTTTCATGCTTTAACAGCACTTAAAGTTAATTGTACACTAAAAGCTGATGTTCAAATAATGACCTGCTCTCAAATATAAGCTGGAAGAGGAAAAGACTAAATGAGATGAATAACAGCAGGAGTCTGACTGCAGCATTAGTTCAGTACATGTCAACACATACTAAAAAGTTCCTTTTAAATAAAAATATCTTTGAGTTTCTTTAGCGTTCCTTCTCAGTGTTAAGCTGCTGTTACACTAGTATCTTTTTAAAAAGCCTTTTATTAATGTTTTACTTTTTAGATCTCATGTGTTTTATCTGTTCTGTTTATCTCAACTGTTTTTTTAATCTTTTTTCATCATTGGCTTTTTGTTCTTTGTACTTTGAATTGCCAAATTTTATCTTTATCATCATAAATTGTTTCATTTTTTTTCCCATGTGAAGCACCTTATAACTCTGTTCTCAAGTGTTCCTTAGAAAGAAAGTCTTTGATTTTGTCATTGTTTATTACTACAGTAATAAAAGTCAACACATCTTATTCATAATAAAAGCCTCTCAGGGAAATGAAGGGAATAGGGCCACAAAATTTATGGAAGCAGCTCAACATTGGGGAAAAGACTAAAGATATTTAACTGCTTTCTTTCTGTTTTTTTGTTTTTGTTTTTTTTTCATACTTCGAGAGAAATATAAAAAACATATAATTTGTGGTTATACATTGGTAGAGTTCTGACATTTGAAAAACTTTTCATGTCCCCAATTCATATTCAGCTGAGTTCGACCAGGGAGGAGAACAAAACGGCTCCAGATGGTAGATTCAGCTTCGGCCTGGGAACTGGTGGAGGCTGTGGATTAGGAAATCAGCCAAACTACACGCTGAACATAGAAATGAGAACCATGACATGGTCCTGGGTCAGAGGGATAAAATATAGAACATGTGAACATGTGAACATGCTCACAGTGACAGTGACTGACCTGCTGATGCAGTTCATCTCGAGGGGAACGTGAGCTTCTCTGTAGCTATTGAGATGTCACTCAAAACCATTAATGTCGACCTGATGAAAAGCTGTGGGGTTCATCCTCTATGGACCATGAATGTCTGCATCAGATTTCATGGAAATACATCTGACATTTTTTGGGATATTTCAGTTGGGACCAAAGTGGTGATCATGTGGATTAAATCCTGATTTAATGTTGGAGTTTTCCTGCTCTGTTCTGAGTGTGTGTGTGTGTGTGTGTGTGCGTATATGGGGGGGGGCGTATACTTATATACTTGCAAGGATCCTGATACAGAAAGGGTTACCCAGCACCCCAAGACCAAACACACACACACACACACACACACATACCTGGTGAGCAGGCTGACCTTTGTGCCGATCACTGTCTCCCCCAGCTCTCATGTCACAGCCAGTTACAGCTGCTTCCTACTTGTTTGGGTTCGAGCAGCCAATCACGGCCAATGAGTGTCAGGAGCAGAGCCGCAGCAGCTGTTACCGTGGCATCGAACGCCACGTCGAGACAGGACCAGACAGGTATCTGTGGATGCACTGTACCGCACCGACACACACAACCACACACAACCACACACAAATACCACATGCACATGCACATGCACACACACAGAAAAACATGCATACACACACACACATGCACTCTGTTCTGCATTAACACATACACACACACAAGCAGACGCACAAACACAACTTCAGGCATACACACACAGACACACAAACACACACTCTATGTGGAGTTATGGTTTATTTCTGAGGACTGTCAGATGGTTTTATTTGGTCTCTCTCTTTCTCCCATACCCACACACACACACAACAACACACACACACACACATCTGGAGGCATCAGCAGCTGTGGAGGCATGTCTGTCCAAAAGCTGCCTGATGCCTGGGACTTCTTTTGGCCTCTACCTCGTCTCCTCCACTGTTACTTGCTCTGAATGACTTGGCGCGGTATAAATAAAGTTGAGTTGAGGTGATGTCCCGTAAGACACCGGCTCCATCTGCAGCTGAAGGTGCTTCACCGATGTCACGTTATTTTTTGTCCTCACCTCTGAGAGGTCAAACCTTCGGCAGGTGGCTGTGATGCCGAAGGGGGAAAGAAACATCTACATCTACTGCTGTAAAACTCTAGTCATCTGTAGTTTTTTTCTGAAAATTGATTGAAAAATTAAAACTGAGTGGCGCTCAGTGAAAGCCTGACGCCAAGCATCTGCAGCATCTGGCTCCACATCTGGCTTCTGGCAACGTTTCAGAGCCTCGGAGCATCTGTTCCTTATCAGCCGCGTTTACGAGACGTAGTTGATACGCTGACACTTTTTTTGTGTGTGTTTTACAAGTAGAAATACGTGTTTGCGGATGGTAACAGATATTTCGTGGCTGTACTTGAATGCAACATGATGGTTCAAAAGACTGCAGAAGTTTGGCTCCAGGTTGTTTCTGGAACTGGTTTCATTTTGACACCTGGAAACGTCTTAAATGACCTGACAGGAGATAATGAAGATACCAGAGGATGGAGCTAATTTACTTATATCATCTACTGACTGGTAATAAAGCACTGCTGTTTATGACAGTATGCTGAGAACAACTGGTTGTATTTATATATCATTAGAAAGATTATAAAACGTGATTTCTCCCTTTTTCACATTTTTCATATATTTGTTTGTTTGTATCTGACTCTCTAATTAAAAAAAATCTTTTAGTCACTTCCCTCTTTCAGTCTGTGGAGATGAGGGAAAATCAAATAATCTAATACACAAATAAATCTACTGCAACATGTAGATAAATCTACTGTAATAAACAGATGAATCTACCCGGCTGACCTTCCACATGTAAACAGACTGAACAATGAAGCCAGTCAGAGTAACAGAGAGAAACTTCGAGGCTGTTTCACCTCTGAGTTGTTGTTTCTGTCTGTTTCACATGAAAATGTATGTTTGAAAGAGGCTGGTTGTTTAAAACGTGTGTGTGTGTATGTGTGTGTGTGTGTGTGTGTGTGTGTGTGTGTGTGTGTGTGTGTGTGTGTGTGTGTGTGTGTGTGTGTGTGTGTGTGTGTGTGTGTGTGTGTGTGTGTTTAGGTGCTGAGGAGGCAGTTTGACAGCAGACTGAGGAAGTGTTTGTTGTTTGAAACGTGTGTGTGTGTGAGTGTGTGTGTCCATACTGTACAGGAAGGTCCGTGTGTTTGCTGTGCTTGGAGACACTGGAGCTGCAGGAGAAACAGGAATAAATTTTGTCATGACAGAAACCTATTTCCCCTCCAGATAGGCCACACTGAGCCTCATTCAGCCTTCAGAGATCCCCACCACACACACACACACACACACACACACACACACACACACACACACCAACATGTTACAGTCTGAATATTAACACCAACACATTGCAGCTGGAGCAGAAGACAGTCTCCACCTGGGAAACAGGTTTAAGATTTTGTAACTTTAAAATCATTTTATTATCACAAACTGCTGTTTGATGGTTATAAATCTGTACTTATATTTTTTTGTCTATTTAAGTTTGACTTTATATTATATTCCTCATTGGGATTATATGCGTAATTATATGTGCATTAAATCTTTGAGTTGCTCCAAATTTTCAGGCTGCTATAATTTTTTTTTATTTGAAATGCTGTTACAGTATATTTGAAACTATTGTGCTGAATCTTAATATTTGTGTTACAGTGCTTAACATGGGGAGAGGAGGCAGGAGGAAGCTGCTGAGAGGAGGATGAATACAGGATGAAGGACCTGATGAAGAGCAGCTGCACCATCACCTGTCTTCTAAAGATTAGTTTGACATTTTGGGAAATATTCTCACCCTTACTCGCCGAAATATCAAGCTACAGCTGGTTAGCTTATCATAAAGACTGGAAACAGAGGGAAACAGCTGCTCACTGTAGTTTTTATCAAATGAACAGGAGGAAACACAAGTCTTTGTCGGGGTCTAATTACAGCAGAGGATTAATTCACATGTGGTTCTTTAGTATATGTGTCAGCAGGATGCTGTGTGTGTGTGTGTGTGTGTGTGTGTGTGTGTGTGTGTGTGTGAGTGGGTGTGTGTGAGTGTGGGTGGGTGTGTGTGAAACAGTGAAACAGTGTGGGTCACTGATGTGTTTCAATAGTTGAATAGACAGCGATGACACTAAGGAATAAAATATGCAGCATCTTCTTGTCTGCATCCAAGTTGAGTCCAGAGAAATGAAAAGAAAGTTGGCTGTGAAACAAACACACAAGCGCGCACACACACACACACATGTGCACACACACTCACACACAAACACACACACACACACACACACACACACACACACACACACACACACACACACACACACACACACACACACACACAGACACACACGCACAGTGATGTCTAACAGGTTTCTATATTTGTCAACATGCCTCGGCAGTTTTGTTCAGAAAACAGCACGTGTGTGAGTTTTCCAGAGGAGCTGATGGGCTAACCCAGTGTTTCTCATGTTACATAAGCACAGTGTGCCGGTGTGTGTGTGTGTGTGTGTGTGTGTGTGTGTGTGTGTGTTGTCCCAGAAATGTGACAGGCAGTGAAGAAGACAGCCCCGAGGCTCGTAAGACCTCTTAAAAGAACTTGAAGCAGTCTGGGAGGCAGAGATGCATCGCTCGCTCTTATCTCGCTCTGCAGATGATGAAGCCTGTGGCGTTTTCACGCTTCGAGTTTCCACCTCTGCCGTGGTCCTACACCTCCGACCCCTGAGATATCCACCGTGCGCACGTGTGTGTGTGTGTGTGTGTGTGTGTGTGTGTGAGACTGTGTGTGTGTGTGTGCTACTCTCAGGTTTTAGGCTGCTTTCAGGTTTAGATTTTGCTTTGTACCACACCTAAATAAATCATGCAGAGCACCAGTTGGACCAGTTTCAATTTTTAATTATGAGGGTTTTTTTCTCGACAAGGCTGCTGCATTATGTATTTTAAATCCCAAACATGCCCCAGTTCTTGGTCACACTGGCAGGATTATTTAGACCGGTTCCACAGAAGGTTCGATCATTTCGATCACACACTGGAGGTAGAAGCTCGATAGACAGCGAAGTGGAACCGACTGATTGGCTGCTACGAATATTTCTTTTCTTTCATTCTTTTTCTACATTTCAATTATCAGTTAGGACGGAACAGAAAAATGCAAACGATCAGAACGTTGACGTGACGAGCAAACTGATTTGTTGAGGCAAGTGTTTTTATCTGGTACAGTTCGTACCAGTTCACAGAGCTTTACATAATTCATCGTAAACATCTAGAGCCGTTTAATTCACCTAGAGTTAAAGTTTAATTCCAGTCCAAGATTAAACCAAGATTTCTGAGTTGGTTTGTGGTTTTTTTTCAGAGACAGGGTCCAGATGACGGTTATCTCTGGTCTGTCTGCTTTTATCTGAAGAAGGTTCTGGCTCATCCAGTCACCTGTTTGTTCAGTTCCCTCCTCAGAGACAGTCCCCTGGACCGAAGCAGCCTGGTGACAGGTAAATATGGCTGTCACCTGCTGCAGGCATCCAAGGTTCTGGAAAGAAAAACCTGGTCCATTTTCTCCCGTCTTTTTTTTGGCCGACAGTTGGAGATCTTCAGAACGCCATCAGAACAAAAAGATGAAGAGCTGAGCAGCCTCACTGATGTTTATTTGCAGACCTGAGAGATTTTGATTACAAGGTTTTTTCCCTTATCTGAGTCAAAGTTTTACAGGAAGTCGATGTTCCATGTCGTAGAGACTGTAAAACCCACTGATGCCAGCGGCCGGTGGTAGTTGCATGCTGAGAAACGCATCCATGCCCCCGCGGCGGCAGTGGGGTCAAAGGCCATTCGCTACAAGCATCGGTCTGAACCAGAGCTGGACGTGTTGCCGCCGCTCAGGCTGCTGCCAGTTCATCCCACCAGCAGCATCACCACAGAAAATCCCCCGCAGACCAGGACCTGTCCCTGGAGATCACCGTTACAAAACTCCCCCGACTGCAAAGGCCCTTCTTGCTCCTCACATGAAGGTTCCTATTCGCCCCCTGAGCCTCGGTGTAAAGCCTCCGGGCTGAGAGGGAACGTGCAGGCGGAACGTCAGAGCCTAGGACGTGGTTTTGCCTCTATGTGCCTGGAGAGCAGTTTTTCTTCAGCTCTTATTCCGTTTGTATAATACAACCATGATATAAACCAGTTTTTTAAAAACATGGTCAAAAATATATTCAAGGTGTCTGTTGGACCTCAAGGTTCAACTCTGTCTCCTAGAAACAAGACTCCTATTTCACTCAGCTGCTTGGTGGCAGAGTAACCAGCGACTGGGTCGTTTTCAGAGGCAGCATTTTCTGGAACGATTGAAGCTGCATATTTATTAGAGGCAGTGATATGGTTGGAGTGGATGGAGGACTGTCAGACCAGAGACCAGGTCCACATCCACAGACCAGGTCCACATCCAGGGACCAGGTCCACATCCAGAGACCTGTCTGTGGTTCTGGTTCAGTATAAATAAACAGGTTGTGTCTGAGAGTCACTGTGACTTTTTCTATATCAAACCAGACCAGGAACCAAAATTAGTTTCACTAATGTTGCAAAGAATCCTAAGTTCCCCAGGACGACATCCCAGTGACAGCCAGATGCTCAACATCTGGCTGATCTTTCCTGGTACTTGTTGTGTCCTCTGATTCCTCCACAGATTCCTGGAAGGAGGAAGGTTTGTGAAAGGTAGAGGCCGAGAAAAACCACTGTTGTCGCTCACTGAGGTGATATAATGGAGTTACGACACATTATGCCATTATGATGATTTTTGTTATTATCATGTGTACGTGTGTATGTGCGAGAGTCGACTAGATCTGAAGGTGTCAATAAATCACAGTCCCTTTCCACCCACATCCGGACGGAAAGAAAACCTTCGATTGGTGGACAATCTACATCTGTTTAAACCAACGGCGCTAACGGAGCGATCGATTTTATGCCAACAAGGAATGTGGCCCTCAGACGTTTTCAGAAGAGAAGAAAACAGAATAACAAGTGTGTTAGTTCAGTACGCCAGTGGCAAAAAAATGGAATTCATCAGTGCAAAAACCCTCAGTGACAGTTTGGACCCGACCGAGGTCCCATCTCATTAGTATGTCGCTGACAGACAGAGACTCGATGTTCAGTGTGACTTGCATTTGTGCCCATGTGACTCATACGGATGATTTAAACGGAGACCGACAAGAGTCGGGAACGTATGAGACGCTGCAGAAAAACCAGCGGTGCAGCTTCGTCTGTTTGCTTCTGTGGCGGCGATGAAGACAATCGATGCAAACGACACTGAATCAATAAAATCAATCAATAAAATTAGTTGTCTGGTAACCAGCGATGTCGCCACACGAGTCGGTGCCAGTTCACCCAGTAGATGCTGAGATATTTCACAGGGTCAGATGAAATAGACAATGAGGGGAGTGAGGGGATCACGAACGGCCATAACGGCCATTCTCTGGAAACCATGAATATCGATACAAAATCGATTAAAGCAGCTGACGAAACAACAAAAACCCAGAATCCATCCTCTGACTGTGTTTGCTCAATCCATTCACATCAGCTTCCCCCGTCCCGATAAAGCGACACTGACAGTCCGACGTTTTTCTCCCTGAGGCTCATACGATATGAATCAGCTATGTGAAGAGTAAATGACCCTGCAGGAAACCAGCCAAACAGGAAAAGAGTGAAAGGAGCCGCCGGGATGTTTCTTTCTGCTCCACAGAAACAGCGTCAGCAGATAAACGCAGATTTAATAATTCACACACGCTGGTCAGTTTCATCATTGTCCATCACTATATTGGTTCCTCTGCTTCACTAATTTTACTTCACTTGGTCAGCCTGTTAACATCCATTATATTATTCTGTGCTTAAAATTATCTGATTACTGAATAATTCAGACATTAATCACAGAGGTCCCGCAGGGTCACATGAAGACAAGCTGTACCAGAGTCTGGTAGAAAAAGCTTCACGTGAAGAGAGATAGGTTAAAGGACATTATCTGTGATTATTTTATGATTAACGGGAGTAAATTAATATAAAAGAAGCACTGGATTGATGTAAATGTGCCACAGAGACCGAGAACCGCTCATCGAGCTGCATCATAAGGTTCTGTAAAGAACCTAAGGCCCTTTTTCCACCACTGACCTGATTTCTGCAGTTTATAAACTGCACCTGAGTGATGGGGGGGTGGTAGGGGTGGATAGTGATGTACAAAGACCAGGTCCACATCTAGAGACCGGGTCCACATCCAGAGACCAGGTCCACATCCAAAGACCAGGTCCGCATCCAGAGTCCAGGTCCACATCCAGAGACCAGGTCCGCATCCAGAGACCAGATCCACATCCACAGACCAGGTCCACATCCAGAGTCCAGGTCCACATCCACAGACCAGGTCCGCATCCACAGACCAGGTCCACATCCAGAGACCAGGACCACATCCAGAGTCTGTGGTTCAGGTCCAGTCTGAATAAACAGGTTGTGTCTGAGAGTCACTGTGAACTTTTTCTGTATTAAACCAGACCAGGATCTTTTCCTGGACCTGAACCAGGTTCTGTGAGAGTCTGAACAGAACCATGAACCAGTTTAATGATGTTGGAGTCACTACAGGTTGATGTTGAGCTGCAGGATCAGTCAAGACCTTTAGCAGGTACAACATCAAAGTGATGCTTCCACATTAATGCATCAATAATTATAATTCATGAATATAATATACCTTATTTTGAAACAGGCTATTCTGCATAATGCATACTTTTACCGTAGAGACGGAGGTTCTGACCGACCCAGGACCATCTCAGATGGCAGAACTTCAGGGAAACACCCTGGATTTTATGATCATCTTAGTTTTAAGGAAGCTTTTGGGACTCAAAGAGAATAAAGAGAGTTCATTCAGTTGATCAGAGCTGAGGCCTTTTTTTGTGTCTTCCAGGAGACACTGGAGGTGAAACCCGCCTCCTGGCGATGGTCCAAAAGCCTTAAAAAGACGCGACCCGCTGATGTTTGGCTGGAGTGCCAGATGGCAATGGTTACCCGTCTTAAATCTGGCGTGTGTGGCGCGTCGACCTCGTTTGCCTTTGTGTCGTTGCTTCGTCTGTGTCCTTCAGCATCATCAGAGGCGGCGTCTGAGGATGAGGCTCCTCTCATCCCTCCATCACACGGACACACTCAGACTCACACCGAGCCGCCCGACGGGCGACGTCCGATACAGAGCTTGACAGGCAGGTGGTATTTAGGCAGGCGCGCCGCAGGGTTGGGGGGGGGGGGCTCAATACTGAAGCAGATACACAGGCAAAGCAGCAACACACTGAGGCTGCAGCATGTGCACACTCATACACTCAGGCCTAAACACATGGTCCTTAAAAAGGCAAAGCTCAATTATTTCCACATACATTGTAGGCTTATGGGAAAATACTGGGCCAACACGGTAGATATGACAAAACTAAGCCTGTTCTACTGTATCGGCTCGGTTAGATTGTCCCTGGTCGTTACCAAATTTTTACATGGAAATATGAACCAGACCCTGGTGTCTGTGCGTGTGTGTGTGTGTGTGTGTGTGTGTTTGTGTGTGTGTGTGAGTGTCTCCCTATTTCTGTTTGCTGGACCAGATCCAGACTTTACCACCAACATCTGGATGAGGACCAGCTGGTGTTCAGGAGAAAAAAACCCCACTGCTGAACACAGTTGGATTCTTTTTTTAATAAATTCTCCTTCATACAAACATGCCCCCAGCGAGCACTTTAATAGGAACACCCCAATAACACTGGCTGGTTCCTGCCTCTGCTCTCAAACAGTCTCAGGTCTTTGTGGCCTGGATCCAGCAGATGTTAGAAAAGTTCCTCTGAGGTTCTGGTTCCATGTTGACACGATCCATCACATCAGTTCCGCAGAATCATGCCGCCAGTCTTCTTCTGGGGGGGGGGGGGGGGGGTCTCTGTTCCTGTCTGACAGAACCAGACCTGGGCCTGGTCTCATTATTTTTTGTTTATTTACATTTCTAAGTACAAATCAGATATGAGACCTAATGTTATTTACCAGTCGGAAGCTGATTATTGGGTTAAATCAGATAACTCGGATGAAAACCGAGCCAGAACCGTGGACGGACCAAGAGGGGAAATATAATCCTCAGTAAGAACAGAAGAAATGAAGGTAAAGGAGGAGTGTGGCAGCAGGAAGAGACGGTGGCGAGGGGAGGACCAGGCGAAGCTCCTGCAGGTCTGCCAGGAACCGAAGGTCTAATGTGTTGCACCTCCTGCTGAGGGAAACAAACCGGCTAATGGGCTTAGAAAGCAGAGACGGAGTGTGGAGGAGAGTGGGAGAAGAGGGGGGAGTGGATGAGGATGAGGGCCGAGATCAAAGAGGAGGCAGAGATGGACCGGCCGAGAGGATGCTGGGGGGGGGGGTGGAGAGGAAGGTACAGACTGCCGAGACTGGGAGGGAGGTTTAAGTACATTTACTCTCTGGTTTTCATGACAAGCATGAAAGTCTCTATAAAAAAAAAAAAAAACGCTTGTAGCTTTTCCTACTGTCACTTTCCTAAAAAATGGACTAGAAACACTTATGATAATAATGATAACATCTATCAGTTATTTGGTTTTTCATTAAACTGAGATGACTCTCAGCTTTACAGAGCTTCTAAAAGCTCTGAGCGTCCTTTATCTCTGCGTTTTGATTTTGCAGCTCTTCCTCCGTGAGGCTCAGTGGCTGTGCTCTGATCAGCCTCATGTAGCATTAGTGTTACGTCACAGTCACACAGCTAAACATCCCTTTTTGAGCTTCGTTTTTTTTTTCTGAAAGACGCTGCTCAGGAGGTAAATCCGCCAACCTCAAAGCCTCTGAGCGTCCGGATGGAAAGAGAATTCTCTCCGCTGCACCATCAAAAAAGAGACTCTTCCTCTTAGTTTTTCTGTGGGTCAGGTGGCGAGACTGTTTCCTGCCCAGGTAACCAGGCCTCACCTGGTTGTACGACCCCGTCGCAGGCGACGGCTTTACCTTTGGGTCCCGTCAGTCGGCCTCTTCCTCCCTAACTCAATTACTTGGCAGCCTCGTATACTAGTCACTTGCTGCGACTTTGCTTTCAGGGCCCGGGGTGACACTATCAGAGGAGGAGGAAAAGGAAGAGGAGGAGGAGGGGGTAGAGGAGAAGGAAGAAGAAGAGGAGGAGGAGAGGGAGGAGGAGGAGGAGGAGGAGGAGGAGGAGGAGGGGAAGAGGAGGAGGGGGAAGAGGAGGAGGAGAGGGAAGAGGAGGAGGAGGAGGGGTGGAGGAGGAGGAGGGGTGGAGGAGGAGGAGGAAGGGGAAGAGGAGGAGGAGGAGGAGGAGGGGGAGGCCCGTGAAGCCGCCCCATGGTCCCGGTGTGGGGTGGAATGAGCCAGAGATGCCAGGTGGAGAGGAGCTCTGCCGTCGGGGGACGGAGCAGCCTCTTTGGGTCTGTGGTTCTGGGTCATCGTCCACTCGTCCACTTGTCCACTCATCCACTCCTTCACTTGTCCACTCCAGTAATGGAGGAATGTTTAGTACCCAGGAACCTGTG
This sequence comes from Istiophorus platypterus, assembly GCA_016859345.1. NCBI lineage: Eukaryota > Metazoa > Chordata > Actinopteri > Istiophoriformes > Istiophoridae > Istiophorus > Istiophorus platypterus. The sequence continues at coordinate 1,622,646 of CM029122.1, read as the reverse complement.
GACCAATATTTCCTTGACACAGCTTTTTCTCAGTTGTTTTCCAAAACGCCGATGATGTTTCTCACAGATAAAAACAGCCTCGAAAATTTTACACCTCAAACATTTCGTATCTGCAGTAGCTTCCTCTGCTGCAATAATAAATCTGGTGCTGCGGCTATATGTATACCCCCCCCCCGCCTCCTATATGTTGCCCCCCCTAAATAGAAAACACCTTAAATTATACATTGCTTGAGCCCAACCTGGTTTCCAGCTGTGCTGCTTTTCTGACGTTTTACAGATGAAAAACCTCAGTGTGGTTCTGCGATACATGAGGACAAACAGTGTTTAACCACTGAAGCCTATTGAACATTCTCATTGTTTTTTTTACTACGGTCACATGGTCCCGTAATTCTGGGGAATCTGAGCTGGACTAAACATAATTCTTCTTTCTTTCTTGTCTCTACAGTGAAACCAACGTCATAACTTCTGCCCCCCCCATCACCGCTGAGATGCCACTCTGTTACAGATCAAGGTTTTTTTGGGGGAGGGGGTTGATTTAGTTGAATTTTGGCCACAAAATCCCCACAGAAAATCTGCAGATATAACCTCCATTGTAAATTATGGCCCCGCTGTGGTTCTGTCTGAGCACAGACCCCCCCCCCCCCCCCCACTCCCCACGTCGGCCTCAGCAGCCCTGTTCAACCCGTGGGCGGATGCAGATGGAGTCGGAGAGGAAGCCGTCAGCACCTGGACTCTCCTCTAACTTATTCCGTCTTTACCCCGGTTCTCATCTCCCCTTTACCGGAGCCGAAGCAGGAAGGCCCCGGTCCGGTTCCTCAGCGGGTCGCTGGTCAGTGTTGATTATGCTGAAGAGGAGGAGGACGAGTGTCTCTCAATAGCAGCTCTTACAGCTTCAAGAACAGACTGTATGAAGTGTTTTCTACCAGAGTTGGAAACATCCTTTGAGATATTTACAGCATTTTTAGATATTTTAATTCCTGATTTTCCTATTTTTTCATATTCTCGATATAGGGTCGCATTTCCTCTATATCTACATGATGTAATATGTGTAATTTACTGTTCAAAGCATTTAAAGTGACACCAGAAAGCAGCAGAGCAGAGTCTTCTGGCTGCGACAGCCTCCTCACAGATCAGCCCCAATGGGAATCAGGAGAACTGAGCTGGACTTAAAACAAGAGAAAGCATTTGGAGTTTTTCCTACTTTTCAGTAGAAGGTTACACTGGGACCCACTGGTGGTTTTCAGCCTGATGCAAAAAGAGCAAAAACCCTCAGAAAATGGGAACAGAGACGATGGAGACACCAGGGACGACGGGGATGACGGAGACGACGGGGACGACGGAGACGGGGTCCGCCATTGCGTCCTCGTTTAACCCAGCTGTTTGTTGGCGGATGTGGATGAAAGAGAAGATTGTATCTGTCTCTCCCGCTATCGCTTACAATTCTTCACTAAATGTTGATAACTAGAGGGGATATTTTTCCAGGAAGCTGATAGTGAGGAGATTTATCGCCGGTTCACTATCAGTGAGCCGTACAACCAACACACATCACTGATGAACACTCAACGTCCTGCAGAGCAAAACAGGTGCTGAAAAGTGAGTCGGAGTGTGAGTCCGACAAGCTTCCTGGTTTAGAAGCATCAATCACATGACTCATGCTCCCAAAGACCCCTAGCAGACTACAGACCGGTTCTACCTGCAGCGCCCCCAGCAGGTCGAAACTTCTAATGTAACCTGTGAACTTCTACCCGATGGATTGGAACTAAATGTATTTACATTCATGGTTCCCAGAAGATGAATCTTTCCTCTGACTTTTCACCTGTCTGGACACTGACATCTTCATATCCTTCACAATAAGCTGGGCAATGGAAATATTTTAGGCTTCCAAAAATAAAAAAGGAGTAAAAATAAGACATTCAATTTGAGTTTGTCTCATTAAAGCGGAATCAACTCTATTGAATGTATGTGGAGACCTTAATGATGCTACTCACTGATACGCTTCATTACACCTTTTTTCCTGCCCCTTCCCTTGTGTCCCATATGAATCCGGCAGTTGTCTAATGTATAGAGTGTTGATTCTAAACACACCTTCATTTTTAAGATTTCACATTCGTGAGATGCAGAAGCTCAAGGCCAGAATCAGGCTCCATTCATATGGTGTCTGCACAGTTTAAGATAAAAAGAGTCTGGTTGCCAGAGTGGTGACGGTGGTGGTGGAGCCGGAGCCGGTGGTGGTGGTGGTGGTGCTGCTGGAGCCGGAGCCAGTGGTCCAGATTGGCTGATGGGGAGCAGGTGTGCAACCAGGAGGATCAGGTGAGGGTGAGAAGTGGTTGGAAAGTGGAAACTCAGCCGCAAAAATAAAATGTAAAAGTTTCAGTGTGACTTATCCCTCCTTGTGTCGGTGTTGTTCCACGACATCTCAAAGTGGAGACAGCTTCCAGGGAAACTCAAAGCAAAGACACTGTATCTCTGGATGACACTGGCGCTGCCACTTTCTCAGATAGTCCAGTTCAAGTGATCCGACCGGAACACAACCTGTTCAAATTAACGTAATCCATGTACCGTGAATCAATCAAAGTGACAGTGGACATTTGACACATTCGATAAACCCAAACTGGTGAAGCCTCACATAAGCTTGAAATAATACCAACGACTATTCTACAGCTGGGTTTCTGTTCACATTAGGCCGCTCACATTTGGGTCACATAACGAGGGGATGATGTCACAGCCAGTGTGAACTGCAGGAAGGATTCGGCCTCCGTGTCCACACGTCGGTACCGTTTTAAAACAGGCTCGAAGAATGTTGCTCCGTCAGTAGGGTTTAAAACTCAGGACAGAACAGAAATATCGTAATAAATAGTGTGATTGTTACAGAAAGTTCACAATTTTAATTTGAGTGATTATAATCTAATGGGGAAACACTAAAATCTTATTTTTTTGTAATTTGGTTTTGTATTAGTCTTCTCGTCTTGGACACAACATGACAGTTAGTTTGACAAAGAAAACAAGCAAGTAAACAAACAAACAAACAAACAAAACAAACAGGGAGTCCAGAGAGACGGATGGACGAGCCTCATCCCCACATCATCCCTGAGCCTGATGGCGGATCAGAACTTTAACCCAAATAGACGGATGAAGTCACAGAACGCACGGATCTGAATTTAGGTCAGAGGTGAAGACGGTGCACGAGTCGGAGACGGACAGATGTGTGTCGGCTGCCAGCTGTGGTTGGTCCCGTGGGGGAGTGAGGGCGGCTGGTTCCTTGAAAGCACCAGGAAATGAGGCGACGCCATGTTCATGCATTTGTTACATAAGGGAGACGGGATTTCTGCATCAAAGCCTTTCAACAAATGTTATCTGTGTGTTTGTGTGTGTGTGTGTGTGTGTGTGTGTGTGTGTGTGTTTGTGTGTGTGTGAGAGTCCTTTTATTTTGAAAGTGTGGCCGCAGAGAACAGATGCCGGGGGGTGGGGGGGGGGTGTTTTAACGACTCTGGGATTCTGGGACCTCAGCAAAAAACACTTGGCTTCTTGATTTTCTGCCTGAACAAAAACACACTCGAGGCCCAGACGTTGATTAGATTTGATGGAGAGTCTCTGAAGTTCAGTCCACCTCAGTCTCACTTCAGCACTTCAGAGGATCTGATTTCCGTCCAGGTCCAAGATCCGGAAACCGGCGCCGTCTGTAGCAGCAAAATTTAAGAAAGGAGTCTGCGAAACTCAGCATCGTGCTGAGATTGTTTTAGCTAAATTATTCAGGAGATGCAACACGACCACAGCGACTCCCCTCCCCCCGGTTTCATTGTCCCTTTAGAGAAACGTATGCAACAATATGTGAGTAATTAAAGTGAGATTATAACTAATAAAAGAAGGAAGAAAACATCACAAGACAATATCAAATAACATTTAAAAAAAAAAAATTCAGTGTCTGTCCATTGCAACTATGGTGCAGTTCAGAGTTGGGAACTGTTGCATTTAAACTTGGTTTTGCTCCCAGAAAACATTTTACCAGTCTGGCAGAAAGAAGAAAACACTCTTAACGTTGGTGGAGGGAATGCTACGGTAAAAACGTCGACATGGTGAACGTCCCGTGGTCAAGGTTCCATCTGGGCCAGGAACCTAAAACGCCGGGTCAGAGGTTAACGTTGAAGAAAGGCAACATCATCTTTGGACCGGACCCTTCTGGTTAAGAGTTGGTCAGGCTGAGACACGAACCGGATTAAACCAGGTTTACAGGAACCATGGCGACTGATGAAGACCGATGAAGACCTCCGTCCTCCGTGGACGCTGTGGCTCCAGAAAGGCATTGTGTCATTTCCTCCTTCGCTCCCGGTGCTGATGGAACGTGAACATATTCCCAAGTTATCGGCAGAAACGGCTGATGCAGGTCAGATCTCCTCATCATGAGATGACACGTCTAAAAGGCCTATTCACAGGACGGTGGAAAAAAATAAAATCCCAGCCGGGTGAAAACTCGCTCCCCATTCAGTCCGGACACGACAAAGACTTTTTGTGTAACTTGCAGCGTCTTTTAAAATATCTTTAATCGCAGATGCTTTTGTTTACAGGAAAACCGACGAAAAAACCGAGACCAAACCAGCACAGTCTGTGTCTCATCCCGACTCTGGATCCTATGGACGGTGGCTTTAGACATTTTATCGAAATCTCTGCCCAGGGCTGACGAAAGCGATGCCACTCGTTAAAACGTCAGAAAACCGAAGAGGCAAATTCCCACATCACTAATTTTCATTCTCCTCTCAGAGACTTTGATTGGCAGCTTATTGATTTTTTAAATTCTGTTTCACTGCTTATTTATTGTGGTTAACTAATGTCCACACAGATGTCTTGTCAATAATCAAAGCCCTAATTAAAACCACCCAGGCACAATACAGTGATGGAATATAGATTGGTTTAAAGGAGGAGGACGGACAAGGGAGAACTAAAGTCCAGTTTCATTCTGGACCAGAATGAAACAGAAGAAGTTTGAGTTTTCTCCTTCACTTCGCTTAATTTTGCTTTAATTACCTTCACTGCTGATTACTGATGTGACACGACTGAAGGCCCACAAACCAACAAAAGGAAACTAAAAAAGATTCAGAGGAGAAGGCAGGTGTGCTTTACTCGCTCTGTGGGTTTTGCCTCAGAAATCGCTCGGTGAGTCCGGTTTTTCCCCCCGAAGAGATTTTCCCTCAGCGATGAGGAAACCACTACATGTCTCACTCAGGTTGTCGTCATCTGATAACGACGCCGCTGCGAAGTCTCCATCAGAGCCGCTCCGGGTTCTGGTTGCTGGGGAGACGTCACGCAGGAGACAAAAGGGCTCAAGAAAATGAAAGAAAGTGAAACCAGTATAAAGGACAAATAATGCGAACACATAACGTAGTTCAGACACAATTATTGGCAGCTTCACTAGAAGCTTCTTTCACCAGCCTGCTGGTGCTTTATTCCGTTGCAATGCGTTCAAGCTCTTCTAGGTTTGCAGGAGACCTTTTTAAAACAGCAGATCTCAGCTCTCTCCAAAGGTTTTCAATGAGATTCAGGTCAGGACTAATCAGGTGGGAAAAATCATCACATTGATAAAAACAAAATGTAATAAAGTCCAATAGAAACGAACGTACAGACCAAACTCGGACGTGAAACGTGAAGAGATGAAACCATCAGCTCAGTCTGGAGCAATGATGAGGAGACCAGAACCTTCCTCACATTAACACGTGGAACCAACAGAGGCGTCTCCCTCACGTTCTCCACCTGGTTCTCCGTCGCCTGCTGCCGGTTCATAATAAAAGACTTTGTTGGCGAAACAGGGGGAGGCTTTTAGTGTGAAGCCAAAACCAGTGAAGACTTCTTCTGAAACATGTGCTGGGGATTTTTTTCATCTGCATCTGATCAGCAAAAGACGATATGAATTAATGTGTTTAGTCAGTGAGTTGATTAAATCCTGTTTCCATTGCACTTTTTTCTTTTTATTGATTCAAAACGTTCCCACCTCAGCATAAAAACTTGTTTTACTCTGTATCTCTTCTCATTTCAGGTGTTTCTGCTCCAGTTTTATGTGAAAATCGAAACTGGAAATCTGTCGATTTGTGATGGTTCAGAGACCCGAGGAAGAGGAGGAGACACTCAGGGAAACATCAGAAGAAACTGGAGTTGGTGGTAAGAGTCTGAGCTTACACACACACACAAACACACACACACACACACACACACACACACACACACACACACACACACACGGCATGCCAGACACCTACAAATGTATGATCACAACTGTTAAGGTGGAATTGTTATTTTATATGTTTCCCAGTGGAAGAAAAAGGCCTGAATGTTTTTTGCTGCGGTTTTACACCTCGTTTCTTAAAGTTTAGTTTAGTTCCTCGGTTAAGCTACAAGACTGAGGCCAGCGGAACGAACACAAACATCGCCCGTCTCTGCTTTTTCTGGATAACAACGTGTGTTACCTTATCAATCTGATTTCTAAGGATTTCTGAAGATTATCTATAATCTTTTTTTTAATGCAGAAAATAGCATTTCCTGAATTTTTCCTGCAAACTATAATAATGTCAGATGGATTGTAGCAATATTTTTGTAACCGTAGAGGAGTTTATGGTTCATATCGGCTAATATTTCATAAATGTGTGCAGTAAGATTGTAAAAGAACAACAACAGTTCAACAGACAAAAGATCAACAGACAAAGCCAGTGATAAAGTATCTTTTGACAGGTTGTGGAAACCTCTGATCCTCCGAAGAATCGAAAAATCCGTTCGTCATCAAAACTGTAGAAGTTTAATATGTGAACTCCTTGTATTTATGTAGTTGTGCTGAAATGTGAAATTTGTTGTGCAAGATCTTAAAAAGAAAGATTTAAATGGAGACAAATAAAAACAGATAATGAGAGCAGCCAGCTCATCAAACACATCTGTCTCTGTAAAACACAGCAAAACATCTGTCTGCAGGTAACTTGCTGCCTGAGGCCTGCAATGTGTAAAACTGCTGAGAGGGCGCGCACACACACACACGCACACACACACACGCACACACACACACACACACACACACGCAGGCGCGTTGGACTGGGTCAGACAGTGTCGAGACCTCGGCCGATCGATCCGTCAGGAGACGGAGCCGACCGAGGCTGGAGAGAGAGACCGAGGGCGACGGAGGGCGAACGAGGCCTCCGAGACCCAGGGAGCGGACGGCCGCGGCGGCGATCACCCCTCCGGCCCAGAGGGAGCATGAGGAGGAGGGGTGAGGAGAAGAGAGCGATGATGCGGGAGCAGGAGGAGGAGGCGGCCGGAGCGTTTCATCCGGCCCGAGTCACCTTCACACTCGCCCCTGATGAAAGTCGGTAAATTCCTCGGTGGAACGTTCAGCCATTCCCAGGGAGATGTTTCAAGATTTATCTTCATTATTATATGCCGTAAATTTCACATTACCATGGCAACAGTAAAGCACACCTGACACCTGTGAACCTCCAGGTTAAACGTACCTACAATGTCAACATCGCATTTATTCTCCGATCCGAGGATTTACATTGTTGTAATAACAGAAAAGTGTCTCTCTCTAACAATCTTCTCATGCAAGAAAGAAAAAACCTCAGATCTATGTGATAAACTGTGTTTAATTTTGACTGAGGCTAGCATTTCCAGTCTTTATGCTAAACTAAGCTAGCTGTTTCCTCCTGTTTACAGTCTTTATGCTAAGCTAGGCTGACCCGCCTGTAGCTGCATATTTACGGTAGTGACGTGAGAATTGTATCAATCGGATCAGCAGCACTTCAGAGGCTCACCTGCAAAAAGACAGACAAAACTCGATACAGCTCAGCGGGAACGCTCACTCTGTTATGTCGTAGATGAAAACTGCTGTTTATTTACTAATGTATTTCACTCACAGTGGTTCGGCCCTTAGCTCCACTTAAGCTTAGGTGGGAAATGGCTGCAAGTCTCATATGGGTTTTTTTAATCCTGTGAGCCCGATGTTTCCACGGAGCGTACTATTCAGGATTAGTCATGTCTCAGACTCTTACACAACAATGATAATAATAACCATGATACGCAGTTGTTCTCTCAAGCAATAAGAGTTTCACCTACATGTCTTCACATGTTGACTGAACAGTTAGAGGAGACTCTGGGGATTCTTTCATTTCTGTCATTGTTCCAGAACAACAGGGACTGTGGTTTAACAACCATCTGTTTTATTTTTTTCTCACAAAATCACTGCGTATGTCTTTTCCTGGAAAAAAATGTATGGTGGCTAATTAGTTGGTTTAATGTTACATATGTGCATAAGAAAATTGACAAGGTGTAAACACTTGAACATCAAAGTGTCTTCAAAGTAAGAAAAGTTGGACAAATCATGTAGATATGTGGGAAAGTGTCAGCCTTCTGTTAATTTTTCTCCCTTTGTGTTTTCCCAGAATCCACTGAGTTCAGCAAATAAAGCTCCTCTTGCAATTCCTAAATTTAGATTTGCAACAACGTGTGACCAGGCATCTGCTGTCGTTGCATTTATTTTACACTGTGGAATGAAACACCGTTCACAATCCAAGCCTCTACTTCTGGCTTTGGTTTTTTGAACACTGGCTAAAACCACAGGCTTGTGACCGATCTGTACATTTCATTTATCCTGGACAATATTATCTTATTCAATCTAATTTCAATGACACTCTATATTTTTTATCACGTCCTTCGTTAAAGCACTTTTTAATTGCGTTAAGATAATTTCTATATAATTTAAGCTATTTTTAAAGACATACAAAGGGGAGATTCATGGGTTATTTGAATTGTCTTCAAAAAACAAAATTCAATTCTAAAGGAGAAAAAGATTCAAGGAGGACGACTGAGCAGCCGGTTTGCTCGATGTGTGGTTAAATGCCAAACCTGCTCAGACAGAGCAGCAGAGATGTTTCAGACCTTCGGGAACATCTGGGAGCGTCTCACATGCCGACCAGCTCTGTGAGTTTTTTCTATCAAAGCTGCAAGCTGCAAGAGTTTCTGGCCACTTGGGGGCAGCGGAGGCCAGCTGTAAACATAACACGGATTTTATCACCTAATAAAAGTCGAAAGGTTGAATTTTTTCTCAAACAGCTGCTGATGTCCACATCCAGCAGCTGCAGAGCAACATGATCCCACATCTGGATCTGGTCTCTGAATCCACCTGATGGATCTAAGTCCAGTGCTCCCTCTTCTTTTAGCTCTGGTTTTGGTCTCCACCAGCTCCTGAGGGAAACCTGTGGTCTCTGACTGGGTCTGTCTGAAGGTGATGGACAAGTGGCCATTTACAGATGTTTCCCTGAAAACAGCTGTAGCTTCACACTGTCACATTGTTTTCACATTGTCTTTCGGTGAATTAATTCTACAGGATATTGACTTTAGCTGCTCTATGATTGAGTCATAAGAGGATTTAACAGAAGGGAAGGCAGGAACAGTCGACTAAGACTGGAAGAAGAGGAGAAGGAAGAGGAGCCTGAGTGAGTTAGACTCAGTTTGTCCATTAAAAAACTGTGTGTAAAAGAAAATACTGTAAAATCTTTATGCTTGGCTGAGATGGAAAAATTGATGCATTGATGAAGTGCACTGGAAAAAGACTCAGGGACTAAACTCTGACTAGACGCCCTGAACCTAATGAAGCATGATGAGATAAAAACCATCAGATGTGAGTGGGGCAATGATGATGAGGAGACCAGAACCTTCCTCACATTAACACATGTAACAGACGGAAATGTCAGATCTCCACCACATTCTCCACCCAGTTCTCTGCGTCTGAGCTCCGACCGTAGCTCTTCAACCGCCTCGTCTTGCCGCGTCTTCTTCTTCTGCGGTGGTTTTAACGGCGGCGGCCGGAGGATCGACTCCAACGTCTCCACCTTTTTGCATTCACGTATGAGAACTGTATGGAAAAATGCATTAAAAACGCATTGTCTTCTGCAGGTTTTCCAGAAAGTGTGTTGAAATATGTGCTACTAAATGCAATTCTATAGCACTTTTCTAGTCTAATTAAACACTTAAAGTGCTTCACACTGCTGCCAAATTCAACCATTCACACACATCCATGTGTCATGGCCACTTTGACGTGCGGAGCCAGGGAATCGAACCACTGACCTCCTGGCTGGCGGACAACCCGCTCCGCCTCCTGAGACCACATCTGACTACAGAGAGAGAGAGAGAGAGAGAGAGAGAGAGAGAGAAAGAGGTAGCAAAGACACAGGGAGGGTAAAGGAAAGAAAAAGCCTGCAGACGACTTAAGGAGAAAGGAAAAAATGGAGAGAGAACAGACACAGATTCAGCGAGAGAGAGAAAGGCAGAGTCAACGGGAGAGGGACGGGGAGATCCTTTAGAGAGAGAAGGAACCAATACGGTATGAGGGAGAGAGACCCTGAGGGAAGTGAGAGAGAGAGAGAGAGAGAGAGAGAGCGAAAGCACCAGAGATCCCAGTGAGAGAGCTGCAGAGAGAGAGAGAGAGAGAGAGAGGCTGCATGTGAGGGGAAGAGAGTGAAACCAGAAAATCATTCAGCTCCTGATCCTCACTAAGGACGACTGAGCAAGTCACCGATTCTCTGGAAAAACCTGAAAACCACACGAAACCTCCTCCTCAGCAGGGAGGGGGTCCGCAGGGGGAACAAGAGGAGCCCCTCTTCCTCCTCCTCCTCCTCCTCCCCCTCCTCTTCTCCTTCTGCTTTTCAAAATGTGTCTTAATTGAGGAAAGTGATGCAGAGTAAGAGATGTGGAAAATACCCCGGCAGGAAAAAGATGAAGGCTTTAAGAAGTGAAGATTCCCGGAGCTGAAGGAATACTGAGCCAGATCCGTGTCGAACTGCGGAGGATTTGGAGTGACTGACATTTTCCAATGAGGGCTTATACAAGGAGGAGGAGGAGGAGAAAATAAAGGAATTAAAAAAGTAGATCCCTGGAGGGCTGACATTGTTTTTGGACAAAGGGGAACAGAGAGGAATGTGTCTATTGATGTGAGCGTGTGTCTGCATGTGCATCTGTGTGTGTGTGTATGCGTGTATGAAAGAAAAAGACAGGGGAAAGTTCGGGCAACACACACGTCAAACATCTTCATGCTCATCCCCCGTCACCATCGGCTGCTGATGTACCGGCACACATTCAGGTCTGAGGAGGGGCTGAGACACGGCGGCGAGGACACGCCTTCATGACGACACACACGCGGCCTTACTACACATCCACAGGTCACGCAGCTCGCCAAGATCCCGCCTCAGCACTTGACACTGACTCAATGAAGTCTGCGTCGAGCCCATAAAAGTTTGGTGACGAAGCCGCTGGCGTGGTTAAAATCGAGGACCCGAGGTGGCGTTGGATCTGTTTGGGGAGATTCCGTGGGGGAAGACTCTGCCGCTGTCGGGCTCCGGATCGACCTCATGAGCGCAGCCTCTACAAGCCCAGACCTCAGGGACGAGAGAACCTGCCCTGGCTCCGGCTTCAAATGGATTCTATAATCAGCAGATGAGAAGACTTTCCTGCTTTAAAAAAATGAGCAAAGACATGTGAGTAAAGATCGACCAAGGTTCGGTTTGGGATATTTTCCTCGGCAGTCGGACTGGAACACTTCTTTTTGTTGTTGTTGTTGTTGTTGTTGTTGTACCAGGGCTGCACGCTTACACACACACACTCACACACACGCAGACGGCCCTAACGGAGCGATTTCCTTTTGATCTGATCAGCATTGTCCTTCCAGGACAAACAGCTGCTCTCCTTTTGTCTGCGGGTCTCTACCTGCTTCCCCAACATCTGTTGATCCCCTGACGGACGATCTGAGGCTTGAGAGTTTCCTCCGAGATGATGGAGTGATCAGTGACTGGACCCACCGAATACGGATTCGATGCCTGAGCGGTGAATGCTGTTGTATTATGGTGTTCACCGTGAGAGAGGAAAAGGAAAAGCGAGTAGATGGTGACAAGACTTTCCTCCTTCTTCCTATGCTCTGACCCATTTTCCGGGCAGCGCTCCTGAGGTGTTTCCGTCTGCGGCTGCGACGGTGCCGCCACAGCGCCGTCACCATGAACCCGCGTGGCGGCAACGTGTCAGAGCTGATCTCCCGTGCGGTCGGCGCCATTACCCCTCTGGAGCCCCAGCCCTGGCCCCCGCGTACATTCGGGGGAAGCGCCCTGCAAATCAACAACGTGACGAATGCCGGGTGCCAGGGAAGCGATGTGGTCCGCGACGGCATTGACGCGCAGTTCGGGAACTGGTCCTACCACGACACCAGAGAGGTTTACGACGAGGACGGCGGCAGGATTTACGGGTCCCAGTGCCCTCCCCAGGAGACGGCGATGGAGAAAAACTGGGCAGCGCTGCTGATTCTGGTCGTCATTGCCGTCACCGTCATGGGCAACATCTTGGTGATCCTGGCGGTCTCCCTGGAGAAGAAGCTGCAGAACGCCACAAACTACTTCCTGATGTCGTTGGCGGTCGCTGACATGCTCCTTGGCATCCTGGTGATGCCGGTTTCCATGGTGACCATCCTCTACGGTAAGCACCAAGCAACACCGATATCGAGCTTTCACGAGGTTGATGTTTGGTTTGGCCCAAAAGACGCGTTGTGTCCCAGTCTGATCCGGCTCACGCTCGTGTCTGGAGTTTTGATCTGATGTTTGAGTTGTGACCTGGGTCTGGACGGTCGTGGCGGCCATCATGCGTGACCGCGTCCTGGCGGCCGAGGACGGATGGATGGCCGCGGCAGTGGAGGTGCTCTGAGCTGTTGACAAGAGGAAAGCGGCTGAACCAGAGGTGAAAGAAAAAAATAAAGTGAAATTAAATGAAAGACAGTTAGAAAACTTTTACCTTATACACTGAGCCAGAATCATCCATTAGGGGTCGAGATTAAGATAGAACTTTTGCAGTCAAGTCTTAGATTTAGATTTTGACATATGGCCCCAGCACAAGACCAGTCCGCACAAGACCTTTAGCCCCATTTACGCCCTTCAGCTGTCTGAGAGTCCTGAGAGACAGTGGTGAAACTCGTCGTCCTCAGTCCAAAACAGCTGCCCTAATTCTGCCTGGGAGACACGTCCACCAACCGGCAGCTCGGAGGTTTGGGGGGGGTGCAGTTAAAAAAAAGGAGAAAATTCTGAATTGAGAAGAAAAATCTTTTTGTTTACATTTCACGGGCTTCTGTCTTTATTCTCTAGTTTCTGATTCTGTTTAACCTCAGGAAACAGTTGCTTTTGGTCAGGTACAGAGATGCGCTTTGGATTTTTCTCCTATTCTTTATTTCCACAATGTTCCAGAAAACATGTCACAAAGTGCTGTTTATCCGTCAAAGACGGAAATATGCAAATCTGATTCCATAGAGATGAGAGTGTGTGGTTTCTGTTTAGTTTCCGTGTGGTTTCTGTTTGGTGGGTTGGGTCTGGTGAAACCTGCAGAGCTGCCTCTCAGCCTCGACCGAGGGATTGGTTCTCATGCAGTGTCACGGCTGCTTCAAAAACCCACTGATTTTTAACACGCATGAGGTCATTGAAAAAATCATATCAGATATCAAGGAGATAATGAAAACAATACTTTACAATACAACAGGTTTACAGCTGCGCTAACTGCTTTGGGAGAGTGTCCTTCAGCACAGTAATTGCATGTATTAGATAAAATAATGATTTGAGCTGGGAAAAGTCAGAAGATCACCAGACTTATTACAGTTCATCCTGAGGGGAACATGAACGTCTGAGCTAAGATTTCATCACAATTTCATCACAATCCATCAAACAGTTGTTGGGACGTTTAATTAAAAACTAAAAATGTCAAACTCAAGGAGGCTCCAGAGGAAACATCAGAAGAAGTCAGAAAGAATCTCCGAAACATGAATGTCTGTAGAAATTTTGGTGTCGATCCAACAGGTAGATGTTAAGACATCAAAGTGAACACAGTAAAGATGGATTATGTTTCTTCAATTACATAAACAATTAGTTGGCAGCGGCGTTTAAATGACTCCGTGCTGAGTTTCTTTGCCGCCATTTTCCACAAGTTTTATCGGCATCGTAATGGCGACTGAAACTGAGCAGATCTCGATAGAGTTAGGGCCGACAGATGTTGAGCAGCAGTTTTAGTTTTTCCTGAATTTACTGTAATGCAAAAATGTAAGGAGACGTCAGAGGAGACGGTCCGTATGACGGTGGCGAAGAAGGAGGAGCCTGACACGCGATGCTATCGGGCCGACCACAGCTCTTGCAGTCCGTGTCGCCGCAGTTCGTGCTCACATTTTTTGGGAGTTGACATCAGGCTACGGCAAAGGTTCGAAACAGAAGCACAAATTGGCACAAACTTTTACCAACTTAAATATCTGTAGCGAACTTCTTGGCGATCCATGTAACATCTGCCCTCTGCCCCCCCCCCCCCCCCACACACACACACACACACACACACCACCACCACACACACACACACACACACACAGACACACATTTTCTCTGTTTATCTGTCTGTCACTGTCCCACACACACACACACGCACACACACACACACCAGTCCACCGTTGCCCATTTCCAGCCGATCCTGCTCTTTCGCCCCCTGAGCTTGAGCTTCCCTCTGTGTCACTGTAAATGTCACGAGCCGCTGCTCACGTAAGAAGCTCTAAAGCCCTAAGTGGCAATTTCATCTGCATGAGAACGAGCAGAACGAGGGGAGCGGCGCTTCCAAAGGGCTGACGTCCGGCACCTGGCCCTCGCCCCCCCGTCTTTGACGAGGAGACGAAAGGAGTCGTCCAAACAGAAACACACACGCTCCTCGTGGCGTTTTCCGGACGTGGCCGCCGACGGCATCGAGCGGCATCGCAGCATCGTTTCGGGGTGAGGGGGCGTGACAGCGACCTGATGAACCGGTCTGGGGCAAATGGAGACGTTAGGGTTGCGGATGGGTATCCATGAGGTCGCGGATTAGTTAGTGAAGGTGAGATTGTCAGTTGGGTCAGTAATGTGGGTCAGCTGGTCACCTCAGGGTCATAAATCAGAGGGGCTCAGATGATGGATGACATCATGATACAACACCGGCCGTGAGACGAAGCGCTAACGTCATCGGTGTAACGTAGAGACAAAGGCTGCAGAGGAAAGGGACTGTTCACGAAGGGTTCATGAGCTGTAATTAATGGATTTATTAATATTTCATTTACTTATACTTTATAGATCAGTTATAATCCACTAATAAGAACAATGTGTGTGTTGCCAGGTTGTTAATAATCTTCCTCCAGCTCAACACTTTTTATCTCTTTAATTCATCAGTGAGACGTCTCCTGTGGACATTTTGACCACTGAGCTACTGGAAAAGATTAAGAACCATTTATTACCTGATAAACGGAAGTGAACTATGGCTCTGTGGCTCCTTTCGGCAAAAAGAAACAAAAAAACATCAGATTGAACAACCACAGGCTGGAGCTGAATATTATGCTGCTGAGAAAACTCGCGTCGGCCGAGAGTTCCAGTTTACTGCTGCTCTGATTTACACTGGGGCCCCGTCTTCCTCATAGCAGCGGCAGCTGAGGACCATGGGTAATGCAGTGTTTAGAGTCATCCGCAGAACCGACGGCAGAAACAGTATTTCTCAGGGACAGTTTTAAAAATGAAAACAGGCTAAAACTGGAAGTCAAAACAGAAACTCATAACATCGTTAACGCTGAGGATAAATTTTAAAGATTGGAAACGAAAGTATTTTAACCACCTTTTTTGAATGATATCCTCCATTTTCTTACGCATAGAAACTGCTGGATTATTACTGACTTCTATAGGTTCATGTTGAAACCAACATCAGTTTTGGGGACAGCGTCATATACTAGGATACCCATCAGCCTCAGCTGCTGTTCCACTGAGAAAACCTCAGAGCCGTAGACACTGTAAAAAGCTTAACTGCTGAGTTTATGAACAAAACACTGTGTCACAGTGTCTGATTTCCTCAATAATTGATCAGTAATCGATTCAAACCAGGAACAATAGAATTAGCTTTATCAGAAGCATGATCTTTAGCTTCTGTCGACAGTAGTGGCAAACAAAAGGGATTTTATGCTCAGTGATTGGATGTTTTTTTTCCAACGTGCACCTCGGGATTCATTGGTAACTTCTCACCAGGTGTTTTTATGTCGACAGACTTGTAACTTGCACCTGACTTTTATCAACGAGCCGCGTATTTCGGAGTCAGCTAAAGTAGCCTACGGACAGATGAACGAATCGACTTTTACTTCCTCTAAAGGGCAGCACACACCAGCAGTGTAGGCTAGGACGGCCGACACCCGACACGCTGGTGTCGACCCACACCAGTACGCTTCACAGTCCTGTTCCATCCATGCTCGGCGGCGTCCGGCTACTGTCCGTGGGCTGCTTCTATCTGGGCGACCCGTGGGGCGGCCGTGTGGGGGGGGCGACCCGCGGGGCTCAACGTTCAGATCCTTAGACCCCCTCCGGCTTCACGCGAGGCGGACATGCGGCTGTATGGCTGCAGAGGAGTCAGAGATGCGGCGAGAGATGAAGGGAATGAGATTCCAGCCACAGTGGAACCACAGGATGTTTTCAGTGCTCCTCTTGCCGTTTTCCATGGAAACTGCTCGCTGCTGTGTTCTCACAATCAAGTGTCTTTTAAGCACTTTGGTAGGAGTTCTTTCATTCTTTCTTTTTTTTTTTAATTCTTTGCATATCACAGCTGCACTCAAACGCTGTTTCCCATAGTTCCATAGAAACAGCAGGAGGCGCGTTCAGCCCAGTGTGGTCGTCAAGTGCTGTGAAGGATAAAGGAGGCTGCTGATGGGACCGGACTCTGAGTGTCTCGCCAGCTGGACCACATGGGCGTTTTTATGGTCTGTTGACAGGTGCATGTACAGCCTACGATGAAAAGATGTGACACGGAGGGATGGGTGGAGGGATGTAGTTACCTGTGCTGCTCTGACAAACGTAGGGAAACTTGTCTGATGGATAAAAACGTTGCGTTAACCCTTTAAATGCTAATGGTGGGTGGGTGGTCAGTCGGTCCAACACTTTCATCCTGGCCGAAATTTCCCCTTTCCCAACTTCTCAACTTTTTGATAAATTTGCCAGGAAATTTGGTTCAGACATTCACGGTCCACAGAGGATGGATCCTGATCACACTGGTGAACCCTGAGGTTTTTTCTAGCGCTGTCACCAGGTCAAAAAGAAAAATAAGCAAAGGTACAAAGAGATCACCCAGTCAGTGGCTCATATGTTATTCTATATATGAATCTGTATTTAACTGTTGGAAGAAGAAACCTGGATCTGTCTTTTTAATCAGCAAAATGATTTATTTGGACAAAGCATGAACCAGTTTCTAACCTCGCTAGTCGCTCGGCTCTGACGTGTCGGTCCACCACTTTGGACCAGACTGAAATATCTCTGCAGCTATAGGATTTTACACAGATATTCACGTTCCCCTCAGGATGAACTGTAACAAATTTGGTGATACATCCTCTGACTTTTCATCTAATGCCACCTTTGGGTCAACATTTTAATTTGTCCAATACTTCGGTTTATGACCGACTTCCTGCAGAACTAATGATGTTTCATCATCCCCAGATTGACTTTGCATGTAATGCTAATGAGCAAATATTAGCACGCTAAACTACGACGATGACACCATCTATATTGTTTTGCCATCTATCACAAGTGTGACTGGCGTATTTGCAGCTCTCTCTTTCTTGCTCCCAGGTTGTCGCGTAGCGGATGCGTCTCGGCTTCGCAGCGACGGCCTGATGCCTCTCGGCTGATGTGTTTGAATTGTCTGGCCGCTCTGGCGAGCGGTCCGCCAGTGATTTAGAGATCCCGCTCCGCTCCAGCCTCTGGGGAAATTTGGGATTAACCCGGCATGGCTGAGTGCACACTATGGACAAAGACCTTGTTTCCTGTCATGTTATACGTGAAAACACAGAAGGCAAATACCTCCTCCTCTGTGTGGTTTTCGGATTGTATCTTTTTGTCCCTGCCTTGTTTTCCGTCTCTCGCCGTCCCCGTGGATGAGCCGTCAAAATAAATTTGACAGGCGGATGTGTTTTCTCACCCTATACAACCCCCCCGATGCTGCTTACGCTGCTTTTAAAGAGCTTGAATAACTCAGGGTTTCACTTGACTGGAATTTGTACCCATGATACTTGAAGACGTACAGTTAAGGGGATTCCATTTGAATTATCCACCATCTGAAACATAGAAAGCAGTTGTCAGCGCCTTTCCAGATGGTCCCCTGCATTTTTTTTGGGGGGGGGGGGGTTCTTTGAAGAAATCCAGAGACCACGTTAATTTTCCCCAAAGAGACCGACAGCGCTTTGAAATACATCTTGTTCATTTTAAGGTGAAGGGAAACTGCACTTTGTTCGATCAGCGTGTAACGGATTTAGATGTAAATGCCTGATTCTGGCAGTTAATCAACGTTGTCAGTGCTTTCGGGAGCAGAAATAACCTCAGTGAGCAGAGTTAAATTTACTCAGAGTGTGAAATGTTTAGGAACCACAGAACTGGCAGGGTCCTCCTCGCAAACAGCTTTAGTTGGCAAACTTGACTAGTAAACAGGCAACTCGTAAATAGGAACTGAGGTGATGTTCTCCATTGGTTGCACTGGAAGGTCAGCAGGGTTGATCAGTGGCTGAAACAGAATTCCTCCCAAACCTCATGTGGCTCAGTTAGTAATCAGCATTTTGCCCTTTTGGTCTATTCATTTCAACCTTAAAACAACCAGATGGTGTCGGCGGAACAAACAGAGATTTATCATTGCTGACCAGACGGGGCAGGTGAGTTCATTGGGGCAGGTACTGGAGAAACAACACGCCATCGTCACGGGGACGGCATTATTTGTCCGTGGCTGATGAGAAATAAGTCTGTTTTATGATGTGACTTCACTGTGGTAAAGGTGTGGTCAGGTTTAGTGGAGGCTCGTTGTTTGGGTTAAAGTCAGTACGAAGCCTTCGTCATCGTGGTCAGAATGATAAAAACTAGATTCGGTCTCAGGAGGGATGACGGTCCGACCCACCCAACCTTTCTCCCTGGAACAACGTCGCCTGAATTTCCTCCTTTGCTCAGCACCAGGCTTTGTGACTCGAAGGTAAATAGATTCTGTGGGTTGGGGAATGCTGATACAACCGATTTAAAGATTTTGGAGGTCTGAGATGGGTGTGGCGTCGCTGCCGTGGGCGGAGGGTGGCGGCCGGTCAGGGTCACTCATCCTCAGCCGGGCAACAGGCTGTCGTTTCCTAATCCCAGTGATGCTGTAACGCTGAAACCCGCAGCCACGGACATGGAGCCGTCCACCGCACCGCACGCAACAGGCCACAAAACCAGTGGAGGAGAAGCACAGTGAATGATATTGTTATTTTACTGACCGTTCACGTGTTCCACCGTTATAGAGGCGGTTTGAAGCAGCAACGGAATTGGCAGCGACTGCTTGAAACGTACCTAATGTCTCATCCTCATAGTGTGGATAAAACCTGGGTGTTTCTTTTACCATAGGCTTATAAGGTATAAAGGGCAGATTTATACTTCTGTGTCCAACCTACGCCAGAGCTACCGCAAGTGGCCTGAGCATTTACACTTCTGCGTTGGTGTCACTCTGCAGTTACACCATCAAGCCACTACCTGGTGGTGGCGTTTACTTTCGACTGTGTTGAGTTTCTTCACTGCTGTTTCCCAGCAGTTTGTCGGCGTCACTTGGAAACGACAGCGGCCGGAAATGCGATGCTACCAAACCGACTAATCATAGCTCTTGTGAGCTGCAGCGACACTTAATTAAAATGATTTGGGAATCTGAACATCAGACTATGGCGAAGGTTCAATGCTGTAGCATAAATCAGCCTTTGGGTAGAAAAAATCGGCATAAGAGGAGCTGGAAGGCATTTTTTATTTTTCACTCATGAAAGAGAGAAGTGCTTCAGATCTTTGTGCTTAACTAAGCTAACGTAGCAAAGGACCACCAGCCTCACCCTTCTTTAACTGGTCCATTTAAACCAGAAAATCTGTTCACAGGTTTAACATCGTTTTTACTCGGCATTGGTTGTATATTAATTCATTTACAAAGCAGAAGAGAAGCAGTCTGGCACAGTCAATTCGGCTAATGCCTTCCTGAGTGTAAGGGATTAATTAATGTCACAGAGCAACACCTAGGAAGGTAAACCCACTGCAAACCATTACAACAAATGAAACGCCATCAGAGGAATAAGGCTAATGGGGCAGATTTCAAAGGAACGACGTGGCCAAACATGCACATGTCAAAAGGAAAAAAGAATCTCTGCTGGAACTCAAGAGAAAACACACCTGGTTCTGTGTTTAATGGAAACACAAGAACATTGAGGGTTCTGGCAGGAACCCCAGCCGGTGGAATGTGCACCACCAAGAGCTGGTTTTGAGCATCTCACTGGTTTCCTATCATCTCTCTCTTTGATGTCTCAGCGATGCCCCCGTAGAGGAATCCCAGTTATCAATATGCTGTACATGCACATGTAATCTGATTTCTCCAGCAGGAATCTACATGTGCTTATCAGGTTATTCTAAATCCTTTTAAGGGGATTACCATATTCTTAATTATTCTTAGTCTTAATACTCCAATCCTATTTCCTGTTTACTGACGATGCGGATCAAATAGATGACTACGGGCCTTAGCTAATCCAGAGTGAGTTTCCGCATCTCTAGTTTTACATCAGGCCAAGCCGCCGCCGTCGGAGAAGGCAAAGGCCTGGAGAGGTAAGAGCGACATGGACGAGGGCGTTTGTCTGAGCCCCCGCTGCCTCTCCAGGTGAAGCCCCCCCACCACCACCTTCGGTCACTGAAAGGCTAAAGAGAGAAAACAGAGGACCGATGGCAGCAGATTATTCCAGTCTGAGCTCCGTGGAGCCCCCCCGGTCTCTGCTCCCGTTTCAATCCCCCCGGAAATGACAACATATTGATTTTGCGAATTTGGGCTCAAGTTCTCATTTGCTCCTTCCTCTCCCTTTCTCCTAGTTTAAAGACTTTAACACCTCCATCCATCCATCAATCAATCCCTCCATCCATCCAGCATCATTCCATCATCCCTCCATCCACCCATCCCTCTATCCATCCACCCATCCCTCTATCCCTTCACCCTTCCCTCCATCCATACATCCATCCCTTATCCATCCATCACCCTTTCCTCCCTCCACCCCTCCATCCACCCCTCCACCCCCCCTCCATCCCTTATCCATCCATCTCGTTATCCCTCCACCACCCCTTCCTCCCTCCACCCCTCCCTCCACCCCTCCACCCCCCCACCCCTCCCTCCATCTTTCCCTCCCCCTCCCCTGCTGTCAACCTTCCTCTCAGACATTTTATGACTCAGAGGAAACAAACACCTCTGGATCCAGGCCCCCGGGTTTTGTCCTCCTTCTGAGGATGGCAGCTGTGCAGGATGAGATTTACTTGAGATTAGGCTCTTGTTTCTTCTGCAGATTCCTTTTGTTATTTATCCTCAAACCAAAGCCGCATCTCTTCAAGTCCTGGCTTTAAATCCTGCGATTTTTAGGTTATTCAGAAACAAAGAATCTTATATAAAGACAAACCCAGGAAATCTGTTATTTATTTACTCTCTGGATCTGTTTTCAAGTGACTGTGATGTCGTCGTATTTAGACTTTCTAACGACGGATTTGGGTCTTTTTCCCTTTTTTTTTTTTTTAGCAATTGTGGCCATCAGTGCTCCTGGCAACCAGGTTGCTAAGGAGCCTGTATAACCTCTAAACTGATACCTCTTTAAAAAAAACAAAAAAACACATGACAATTAAAAAAAGTCAACACAGTGATACATATGTGATAATAATCCAGTAATACGATGTTATACCGACATGTTAAGATGTTGAATATCTAAGTGCTATAAGAAGGAAACTGGCTTGAGGCTCCTGAAGAGGTTTCGCTGAATGTTTCTGTTCTATACACACTTGCATAGAGAGTCTCATCCAAAGGCGTCTTTAGCTCCGGTCCAGGCCCACGTGGACCACATGGTCCGATGTAGGGGGACAGCTGAGTCCTGACCCGAGCCGGAGGATCTACTGCTTTGTCAAGCAGTTTGTTCACAGGTGGGACGAACCTTAACCGGCTTGAAGCACAGGGATGTGGCATTTGCTGAAAATCCTCCTGGGTTTTATCAGAAAATCCCACGACGTGAGAAATGAAAGTGTTACTCTGTTTCTCGTTGGTTTCTTCCGTCTGTTCTGTTTCACCTTGTGATTTTTTCACGAAGGCCCAGTTCGGGTAACCAGAGTTGTAAGTGCCTCTCTGACGTGTTCTTATTGCCCCTTCTTTACCTCAGTCCTTGTGGGCAGGTTCTGAGTCTGGTGGTGTCGGGTCCCCCTGTTTTTCTGCTGATTCCATGTTCATGCTAATTCTGTTGTCCAGTGTTTGTACCAGGTTCATTGCTCTGCCCTTCGACGAGGTGACTGATCGATGCAGCGACAGGATGGAAACCTCCTCTGCGATTTTGCACTGGTGACTGAAACAGACAACTATACACCCTGTAAAACAGCTGGGACCTAGACATTTACCCCTCCCCGAAGTCCAAAGACACAGCAGAGGCCTCTAGAGGCCACAATGCTCGCTGCACCCGTCATACTGAAATGGCAAAGTGTAGTTCACCCTTCAGGTGGCGCTGACGAGGACGGGTCATTAAAACCACATGGGTTTATCCTGTGAGGAGCAGTAATATGTTTGGTAGATTATATTTTAGTCTTTCATCTTGTCTCAGTGACGTCATATCATAAAGCATTTCCTTGTTGATGAAACCTGCTGCACAAATAAACTCGCTCTGCCCACGTGTTTTTGGATGCAGACATTTTTAGCCTGTTGTACCCTGCTTTTTAAATCTTTTTTTTTTTGTGGAGTTTGCCCTTATTTGAATTTGAGTCCTAAAGTACTGTACTCAGACTTTCTGTGCACATCATCTCTGACAGATGTTGGACAGATTTTCTTGACTTCTCTAGAGTCTGAGACCATTTGGATTTTGTGTTGTATGAGTAAAAGTGGCTAGATTTGACTCTGGACTTGAAGCTCAACCAGCAGCGAGGCCGACGTCTCTGCCTCGGTTTTATATGAAGTGATTGGATGATGAAATGTTTAATGTTCAGACGAATCAGCAGTGGACACAACATGACACCAAACAAACAACAGCGGCAGAAAAGGTTAAATGGATCAAACGTGGACGAGTATATTCTGCCTCATGTTGCTCTGGGGTCGATTTCTGCCGGAGATAAAGACCAGTGACGGGCTCTGGTCACGGCTTAGTAATCCGAGTTCAGGGTTTATCCCGAGAAGCAGGGCGGGTGGAACTGATGCGGGTCGAACCGGTGCGGGTGGATCCGGTCCGGTACCTCAGACAACGGCCTCTTGTTTGCCCCGAGGGAGCAAATTAAGCTCTGATGAGGAAGGGACGTGGCAGAGAGTCAGTCAAAGAGAGGGAGGCCTGCTAAACTACCTGAGATGGAGGAGACTCCTCTATTTATGTCTCTGAGCAAAACAGGAGCAGCAACAGGCATTGGAATCATCAGCCTTCGTCTTCCTCCTCCTCCTCCTCCCCCTCCTCCCTCTCCTCCTCCCTCTCCTCCTCCACACTTGCATGTGCAGACAGAACTAAACGAACCAGATGCAAACAAAAGGGCAAAGCCATTATCAGGCTCCGATGGCCAGATGTGATGCAGCAGGGCAAAAGGTCGGGGGGGCAGGAAGGTAGATAGATATTTATCCACCTACCTTCTGAGAAATACTGAGAACTGTGATGAGATACTGAGAACTGTGAATACAATATCTAACATGACATGTAAGTCACTGTGTTTATATTAGAGGGAAACAAAAGTGGATTTGTCCAATTTTTTCTATGTTTGTTAAGATCAGAATTAGATTATTTTTAAAATGAGAAGGATGAACACAGACTGAAATGACTGTTTCCATATGAAAACACTGAAATTATCCAGTTACTTGGGGGAAAGTGTCAGTGCTCAGGAAATAAAACCTTCAGGACGGAAATCTGCTTCATAGTCTGACCGTCGTCAAAAAGTTCATACACGAACATGTGTCACCTGAGAGCGTGGAGATGAACAGTGACGTTGGCTCGGTCAGTCAGTTCGGATCTGGTTTTTTGATATGGATATTTTCATACCAATCTCTACAGCGTTGCCCCCCCGACCAACCAAATCCCCAATATATCCCCAGTTATATACATGTATAATGAAATCCTATTCTTAATCACTTAGTTGAAAAGCTAAGCGGCGCTCAGTAGTTTTACAGGTAAATATCTAAAATAAAACATGAACACATTTAACACACTAAAACACAGATGTTGAGATTGTTCTGGTGAATACTGGCGCCACGTACTTGTGGCTCTTCTGGCTCAACATGTGAATATATGTCCAGTTCCTCAGCCCAAGTCCGGCCCACATATGCTGACTGTATGCTACTTTGGACCAGTTCTGGTACACACCCACACCCACACACACACCCACACACACACACACACACACACACACACACACACACACACACACACACACACACACACATAAAATCTCCCCAGCTGTCAGGAGGATAACAGCCAACATCAGCCCAGATGTGGAAGTACATGGACCAGACACCGGGCCAGGATCTGGGCATATATTGGGCCAAACGTTTTTTATTTTGTTCCCTGTTTATGTTTAATTCAAATATATATTTCTTTTCATCTACTTCAGAATTAAAATGAGCCTGAAATGCCTGCAACCTTTTGCTTATTGGTTGTGTTTGTCTGTATTTGTGAAACTTAAATATAAGGGACATGTGATGAGGAAAAAAAACCTGTGGGTCAGACTCATGGGAGGTTTCTTGTTTTAGTTTCCATGTAAATCTCAGCACACATGTATGAATCTGGGAACATTAGGACCATAGTGAATGCGCTGTTAGGCAGTGATGGAGATCCATCATGTAATATCATAACATAAAGCATATTTTGTGTAAATGCCACCTTTTTTAATTTAGTAAAAGGTATCCACTGAGGTGTCAGGCCACACAGATAGTTCTGGTTTTATTCGCCCCAGTTCTGAGATACAGGATCTGTCTCAGACTTTTTGCTTCACCTCAGTGTAATAGGGGTGAATTGATTTAATTTGTGGATCTCAGGGGGTTAAAAAAAAAATAGACATTTACCTGATCTAGGAGGCACAAATGTTTCCAAAGACAAAGATTATACTCCTGAAAGTGGTGAACTGTCCCTTTAGTCTGATCCGCTCCGGCTTCTGAGCAGCCTTTTATCAGTGCTGAGTACTTGGGGCTTATGATGACACACTGCCTTGGCTCACTTGGATCGAGGCCGTTCGCCTCAGTCTGGGGGGGGACATCGTCTCTGGTCTCTGGTCTCTGTCCTAGTCTTCCTCGGACCGGACCCGTCAGACCCGCCCTCCTCTCGTTCTGACACGTGCAGGGTTAGAACATATGCAGGCGTTTGGCTGTATTTATCTTCCCCAGCTGCTGATTCTTCTCTGAGGCCTGGAGCAGCTCAGTCCAGCCTGCTTTGTGTGTTTGAGCCTTTAATGCAGCTTTTTCATTCATGTTCCCATTATGCAGAACTGGAATTAGCTTATCATTTATATTTTAGATATTTGAGTTTTGTTTTCCATCCATTTGCTTCTCTGATGGCAGCCTAGTAAACTTTGTCTTAAACGACGGCCCCTCACCTCTGGTCTGGCTTCATGTCTCTTCTCTTCCAATAGATATCGACTGTATTATTATAATTACCTCTGCTGCTGTTATCCTCCTTCTAATTATGGTTATGAAACAGCTCCTCCTCAAGCGGTTGCATCATTTTCTCAGTGACTCTCTTCTTCCACGACTTTTTTCTTTGTGAATAAATGAAGACGAAACAACTTCATTAGTATCTTGGACCAACTTTAATATTTACCTGAAAACTAAGGTCACATTGTCTGTTGTCTATTCCTCATTAATAAGTTCTTCAGTAGAGAGTGAGCTGCGTGAAGCCCTGGACCCATGTAATGGGTTTAAAGTGATTGTATCTGGTGCTTGTACAGATTCTTTAGAGGTATTCGTGCATTGGGTATCAATTTGTTATGAATTAAGTTTTACATATGAATCAGAGCCTCTGAAGAGAGAAGCAGCTAAAGAAAGGTTTTCAAAACAGCAAATAGTTTCTCACTGTGACTAAAATATCTTTACTTCCAATAAGTAAACAGATGTGTCGTTTAGCGGCGCCATTACTTCTCAGTGTCTTTTGCTTTGGAGGGGAAGTGCTTTGGAGGGGGAGTGCTTTTGTTAAGAGCTTTTTCATTACTTTGTTTGTCTGAAAAAAAATTTGTAAAGAAATAAACCAAAACCAGAAGGAAACAAACAAAAAAATGAAGTGAAAAAGGACTGAGCTGTTCATGCTGATCAGCAGAAGTTGGGAAAATGCATCAAGGAAAACATCTGTTGCAAAGTTTGGCGTAGTTTTATAAAGTTGTGAATCCTTTGATCTTTTTTTACCCTGGTGCTTATATTTTATGTGAATCATTTTCGGGTTCGGGGCTGGAGAGACTCCCATCTCCCTGTTTAGTCGTTTACGTTGCTGTTCATGTCTAATTTCATGTTTGAGTTTAAAATCTGATTTAAATCAACTCCTGTAACTCCTGACACTCATGTCGACTTTCCCTCTTTAAACAGAAAACTGTGAAGAGCCACTAGACGAGGTTAATCAGAACTGCTGCGTTGGAATATTCGGTTGTTTTTCCGTTAAATGTGTTTTAAATCGTCTTGTCTACCAGTTTCTGAGACCAGCAGCTGGACTGGGTGATGTGGACATTTTACTCGACTCTCACCCCATGATTTACTGGCCGATCTTTGTTCCAGTCTTTAAATATAATTCAGTCAGAAACACAAGGACTTGAGTATATGTTTATAGCTGGAGCTGAAACAGTCAATTAACCTTTTAGTTGATCAACAGAAAAATAATAATAAATAATAATAATAATTTATAAGTCATTTAAATTATTTTTTTAAGCAAAAAACGCCATTTTAATTCTTTAAATTCTGAATATTTTGCTGCTTTTCTCAGCCTCATCGTAAAACTTTATGTCATGAACATTTAAATATTTTAGCTCTTGTGCTCTGGGAATCTTTTTTTCCTTTTGCCTGACATTTTATGTTAAGTTAGATTCATTAGAGAAGGATCTGCTAACAGTTATTCTGCTGATAAAGTTAATCCCACTTAATGAACATGCATGAATATAAATGTTAATTAAATCATTCATAGAAAAACCTCTCATGGAGGAGGAAGCTGCAGTGTTAAAAACAATGTTAGCATGAGTGTAGCTACAAGGGCCACGTAATAATGTCTGAACAGCTGCATTAATACGATTGGATGTCGGCTGACATACCTGTGAATGGGCCAATGATTACAGAGCACGCTGCAAACGGCTGATGCCAATCGGCCAATAGGAACGAGACCTTGGTCCAGTCTGAACTAACACTTCGCTTCAGGAACCAGATGACAGTTATTTACACGTTGTCCAGAAACCACGTGAAAAAAATACATAAATCAGGAGCCAAGATTACGAGCAGTTCAGGTTCCTGGACGCCATGTCTAACCGGACAGAATCCGCGGGGCGGAACCGGAACCAACACCAGAACCAGAACTAGGAGCTGCCGGAGGGATTATATTGCCCATCGGGCCCCAGAGTCCGTCACAGGCACCAGCTCTAAAAACCTGAAAACCCTGCTCTGTGTCAGAGGGGGAACAGAGGGAGATTCCACGGCAGATCGGACGCGTGGCTGAACAAAGGCTGGGAAACATCTGCTCAGAGCAGAGTCGCATCCTGAGCTCAACATCTGGAGCGCCCTCTCTCGCTCTCCCTCTCGCTCTCTCTCTGAGTATTAGTCGCAGTCATTATGACACAGACGATGCCTCGGCGTTTCTGGCCCGACAGTGAACTGTCCCTCAGGCGCCAGCGGCTCCTTTATTTGCCGTTGTCTCGGTGTCAATGCGAGTACGTGCGTTTTGCGGCGTCTGATCTCACCCGAGCTTTTCATGTGCAGAGCAGACCCTCCCCCGGATAATCAAACGTCTGGTGTTTCACTCCGACTCCTTCCCGTTCTGCTCCCGACTTCTCCACAGCAAAGACGATTAGCGAAGTTTTGACAAAAGCCAAGAGGTGACGAAGTTCCCCGGCGACTCAGCGCTCAAGGACTCAAGGACTCAAGGACTCAAGGACTCAAGGACTCAAGGACCAGTCAACGGAGAAGCTCTGACACGGCGGATATAAGGATGAGGAGTCAGACGATGGGACGATGATAGTTTATGCCGAGCATCTGCTCAGTATCAGTCTGAGAATTGATCCTACCGAGGAGGACGATGTGTGACAACCAGTCCCGCTGACTCATGCTTTCATCAGTGGTACTTTACCATATCTGACTCGGAGGCTCCAGTCGTGCCAGCGACATGTTCGCCGCGATTTCATGCGTTAACCCGCTTACATTTACTAATTAACCGGGCGGCTGTGGCCTCAGGTGGTAGATCGGGTCCCAGTTCGATCCCCGGCTCCTCTCGCCCACAGCTCGAAGTCTCCTTGGCCCAAATACTAAGATACTGAAACCCAGGTTCCCCCTGATGTTTCATCGGTGTGTATGTGAGTGTGTGTGTGAGAATGGGTGGATGTGGCAGTAGTGTAAAAGCGCTTTGATTGGTCGATAAGAATAGAAAAGTTCCAAATAGGTACAGTCCATTTACTATTTAATTAGCATTAAACACAAAGTAGATGATGGATGGGAACGTCAGTATTTGGTCAACTCTGGACAAATTAAACTTTGACCTGAAGGTGGCGCTAGAGTAAATTCCCCCTGAGGGGAACAGGAAGGTCTGCACCACATTTCATGGCTACAGTTCTAGTAGTTTTCAGATATTTCGGTCTGGACCAGAGTGTCGGTCCGACAGACTCGAGAGAAGCCTGCAGCTAAAACACATCTGAAACGTCACTTTTCACCTGTGTCATGCTTTTCTTTAGGAAAATCGGTGACAGCAGCTGCGGCTCTTCCATGGTTGGACCAGTCGGTCCGACTTTATCGGTCAATTTGCGTTTTCCTAGGGGAATTTACATTATTAAACGAGGTAAAACTGTAGTAGCGCAGTCCAGCATTTCCCAAAATGTCCGTTTGAGAGAAATTAGATACACAACTGGATGTTTCCTCTGCTTTCACATGGGTACTTTTGGTTCTCACACACACACGCACACACACACACACACACACACATACAAACACATATACACCCATCGGGAAATAAATGTGAGGTTATCATAAATACAGATGAGTCTATTAGTCGAGGAGCAGAAGTCACATGGCGGCGGCAGCCCTGTGACTCATGGGCCGGTGTTTGTCTCACAGTGGCAGCCCGGTATCCACGGAGACAGGACGCTGATGGAGAGCGTCACGAGCTGCCGGCGTTACCACGGACAATGCCAACACCCGTCGCATATCAGGCCAGATGAGAACAGGTGAAAAACAAAGAGGGGGTGAAAAGAGGAGAAATATTTATCTTAAACAGAACTTCCCTGTATTCACACCTGCACAGCGGACCTGGTTTTATGAGCCAGCAGAGGAGGGAACTGTACTTTTTCCTCCACTGCGCTCATCGACCAGTTGTCTTTACCCTGCAACACACTGCAGTTTTAATGGGCCCGGAGCCTCTTGTCACTGGTTTCAAGGTGTCGACGGAGCCGGAGCCAGAGCTGGAGCTGGATCCGGACAGGAGTGGCGGAGCCTTTTACAATGGGGAAAAGGCATTTCAGGCCCCTTCAGGCTCCTTCTTCACTGCCATCGGTCTGGCTCGTCCTCCTTTGCCGCCGCCATACAGACCGTCTCCTCTGACGTCTTCTTTCGCTTCCGCAGCGCAGTAAATTCAGGAAAAACTAAAACTGCTGTTTGACTCAGTCAGCTTTGACTCCATCAGGATCCGCCCGGTTTCAGTTGCCGTCATTTCAAAGTGACACCGACAAAGTGGTGGAAAACAGCGACGAAGAAACTCAACACAGTGGCATATAAACCCCAACTAGTGGTTTGGCGGCGTAACTGCTGACCGACGCAGAGGTGTAAACACTCACGACAGCGTAGGACACTTGCATAGAGTCAACACAGAAGCATAAATCCAGCATAAGTCAGATTGCTTGAATATTGAAGGTGAAATCTGTATCTCTCTGTCAAGTCTTTGCATCCAAAATGACCCACTCGACCAAATATGTATGACGATGATTAATATGAGTGTTTTCTGGTTCGACACCTCTATGGTCAAGGTCTGGTTAAACCTGCAGCAACTTGTTTTTCTGCCCACTTGGGGGGAGAGACAACAGGAAGATCAACATGATCCCACATGTGGATCTGGTCTCTGAGTCCACCTGATAATCCTATGTCCAGTACGCTCTCTCTTTTAGCTCTGGTTTTGGTCTCCACCAGCTCCTGAGGGAACCCCTTGGCTCTTCAGCTGCTAAATGCTCCACCATGTTCACCAGCCGGTCTCTGACTGGGTCTGGCTGCTGTTAGCAGGTGTCGTCAGTTGCTAGCGACACTTTTTACATTACACAATCACTTAATGAGAAAAAATATAGTAACATGCGACATATTTTAACGACACATCGTGTGTGATGGCTCCTGATGGGATAGAAATTGCTGCCACAGCAATGAGGCATCGGGCGCCATCAAATATTTAAGTCTGAGTGTCCGACTCCACGTGACGTCTTAATCCTGACCCGAAAAATGAGCAGATTTCTGCTCCATCCTGATTCGCGTAACATTTCTCGGTTGTTGTTGAGTCCAAGCTGAGGACATGGAGGAGCTCAAGCGTGGATGAAGAACATGGATCAGAGGAACCGGAGGCCCTCATCGTCATCTCGATGCTGTGTCTTCGTTCACGATATACTGATCGCAGCCATCATAGCTGCTTTACATGCAATTACAATAACACTCAGAGAGCTGGGCGAACTTTTACAAGTCCGGATGGGGAAAGAGATGAGGATGAGACAAAACGAGAAAGAAAATTTGAAGAAGGTCACGCACTGTGTCCTGCTCTGTTTGCGCCTTGTTGGGTCGCGCCTGGTGTCGGACAAGTTTCTAATGAACACTGGTGGTATCTGGTTTGGATCTCACTGTCCTCGGGTCCTTTTTCTGGTCAGGTTCTGCCAGGTCTTTAATGTGGGTCCAAACTTCTTTAACCCTTTGGAAGACCTCTAGTCTTACATGTAACTGACCTCAGTCTCTTTTTACCCTTAAAAGCCAAATTTATCAGAAAACAGCTAAAGGTGAGAGATGGGCTCATTCTTTGAACTGATTACCAGAAATAAGCACAATCCTAAAGCACAGTCTTGGAGCTAATCAACGCTGTTCCCAGTCGTCCCTCCACCTCTGTTTCCTGGGGGAACTGGAGCCGTCTGAAAGATTTCTGGCTAATTTCCTGGATGAGGTGCAGAACCCTAGGTGCCAGATCCGGCCTGATCCTTGCTCTCTCTCCATTCTCCGTTATTTCTGCCTCTTTTTACACTTTCAATGCTAGAGCCCAGTCTAACACGTGATCTCCTCCCCTGGTATCCTAGATATTAGCCCCACTATGCTGTTAAAGGAGGCATTTTCCACGGTTTAGCCCTGGTTGTTTACTGTTATTTACCTGACATCATTCACCCTTTTGCTAAAGAAACCTAATCTGTGGCTCCTTTCCTTATGTAACTCTGGAGCAATCTTGTCACATCACAGACACGTTGACACAAGCCCCTTTTACTAAATGAACCTGCCCAACATCATGTGTTATTCTGGCAGATGCTTTCGCTGGAACGAGGCACGAGGTGATAAAGGAGGGAGGAGGCGGATAGAGCTCATTACTCGTCCAGCCTGAGACAGACCAGGAGATGGAGCTGGGCCCTGACGTGATCCTCCAGGGCAGGAAGTGTGGGTGGGATTAGACACCAGAGTTAGGGAGCTCAGGTGGGGTGGTGATGGTGGCCTCTGTGGCTGATCATTACTGATCATTACCGATTACCAACTTTTTATTTTCACTCTTTATAATGAAGCTTTGCTGATGCTCTTCTGATTTCTCTGACTGGCCAGACCAAACAAACTTTAAACGTTATACATATACACACATACGTATACTGTATATATGCATTTAGCTATATATACATGTATACATACAGTATATACACACATAACTATATATATATGTGTATGTATACAGCTAAACACATATATGTGTACCTGGTTCTGACATCAGAGCTGGTCGTGTTTGGATGTGTCGCAGTGAAGAGAGACATGTTGGTGATGGTGAAAAGACTGATGCCTCCGTATTATCAGATTTCAATATTTGCTTATTTTTATTGCTCTGTTCTCATGATTAATCTCCTGTTGTTCGTTCTCTGAGCTGCTCGAGTTCTAGTGTATTATAACCTCGTCTTCAGTTCCTTATATTCTCTCATTTGTTTTTTCCTCGATTTGTTCCTTTGGGTTCTGAGGGTTTTAGAGTTCGACTGATATGGTTTTAAAGCACGGGTAATAATTATTTATATTTTGGGCATTTTGCCTCCGTTGGATGGTTTTACAGTGGCAATGCTTACAGGAACAAAGGTCATAACGGAACCAGAAACATTTCTGTTACTTGGTTCCCATCTTGAACCACCAGCTATAATCTTACTCTTCACCCATAGCTTTACCTTTATTTGTTAATCTGTCGATGTGGATGAAGCTTCTGAAACAGTATTTAGATCATCATGTGACTCTGATGGTTTCAGATAAGATTTATTTCCGTCTAGATTTAAATTGTAGATTAATGTCCTCAGTAGACAAAGTTGGAGGAGGGATAAATGGAGGGAAACCTGTCTGTGCGTTTTTAATCCTAAGGCTCTTACTTTTCTTGTGACTCCTGGCTTGTTTCAGAGCCTGCTGGCGGCATTTGTTGGTGTCATCGGCGCCGTACGAGGCCGCCGCCTGTTCGGTATCGACCGTGGCCGAGTTTTGGTCATAAAATCATGACCCGGGTGGATAAAAGGACAAAAAAATCACCACGGAGTTTTGAGCTCTGGAGTCCGAAGACAAATTTCGTGTCAGTTGTGATTTTAGGCCGAAGAGAAACCGTTACAAAATAGACAGACAACAAGAGGCCACACTCTTCGCCTTCTGCTGACATGACTGGTCCCAGGGTAGAGGAAGTTCTCCTGCTTCTCCTTTATTTTCCACTTTACCGATTCTGCTTTTTTCTCTCAGTATCTTCATCCCACGCTCTTCTCTCTTCCTTTCTCCCCTGCTCTCATTCTCAGCCCTTGCATGTTTCATTTAGTCGAATCATCTGCGTTGTTTCTTCCTGTGGCTGCCGCCTTCGTTTTGTTATCGCCCCCCCCCAAGAGGGCAGCACTTCAGGCGCCCGCCTGCCTCTTCCCCTCACCTCCGGCGGCGCCGACTCCTCACCGGCCTTGGGAGACCGAGTGCTCTCGAAAAAACAAACACGGTCAGCTTATTTTATCACCGCAAGCGTAGTTTGGGCGGAACGGTGGCAGTGATTACCGGCACCTCCCACCCGGCCGCGGCCATCTCTCGGCCGGGTGGTGCTGGTTCTCTCCGAGAGGGAACAATCAGAGCGTAAAATTGCGGCTGAGCATCGTCCGCCTGAATGTTAAAGTGTTTGGTGGCGGCCCTAGTATCTGAGGCCTCCATCAGAGCGCAGCGGAGGAAGTTCCCCCCACTTAATCCGGATTAACAGGCAGGAAGGTGAAACGGGACCTGGAGGTGAAAGGTTCAGAAAGTAAAATCAGCTCATAAACAAGAGACACGCCTGCAACTGCAGCATGTTTGGTTACATTTCTACGGTTTTGTTGAGGGACTTGTTCACGGTTCGAGTCCATCTTTCCTCAGCCGCAACCAAAGTGCCTCGTCCAACCAGCATCCACCCTGATCATTAAAAGTTTGCTGTTAATTAGAAGTAAAGTCAGACTACGGTTCCAGCTTTTGTAAACATGTACTGAAACGTCTTGTGTTTATATTTCACACGTAAGGTTTCAAAGCGACAGACAGGAAATAAACAAAATCCACAAGTAGAAAAATACATTGGGTAAATGTCCGATAACATCAGCGGAGCCTGAAGGTCACATCCAAAGAAAATCAGCTAGACCGCCGTTCATTCCCCGGTCTCCTTTACCCGTGACGCCGATCGTTCGCCAACCGTAACCGAAGGGTTGTTACTGTTACCATGACGACAGCGTACCCCCGGCCTCGGTCAAGATTTAATTCTGCGCCTAAACCTACCCGAACCGTCACCATAGCGTCGTCAGATCAGATTGATTCGGAGGATTTCTGGTTTCGCATCATGTGTCATTAAATCATCAACAAAGCTTCAGCAACAACTTTAATAACAGCGACTTCATCGCTGCAAATGAACGGAGCAGAGCAGAAAAGTACTTTTAATGCAGCTCGCTGACATTTGGCCAAAACTAAATATCAGATCATTTTTGACCATAAATTATAAAAAATAAAAGTATCAGACAGCTTTGTTCCATCTTGAATTGACTTTTGATCAGGAACACTGAGCGAAGGCAAAGCTTTGATCTAGAAACACACTCAGATTGGAGTGATTGTGCGTGTGTGTGTGTGTGTGTGTGTGTGTGTGTGTATGTGTGTGTTCCTGGCTCCATCTCCCAACATCTGGCAGAATTTCTGAGCAGGTAAACACGTCGGCTTTGTGGAGACAGAAGCGTCAAACCGAGCCAGGTCTGGTCGGAGAGTATGAATCTGGCGTGCTGCGGTTCAGGTGTGTGTCCAGTATTTGGACTACATGCTGTTTGTGTGTGTGTGTGTGTGTGTGTGTGTGTGTGATTCATCTCTCTCCTCCTCCTCCTTCTCTTCTCTCTCTCCAGATTTCTCATCCCTCGGCTTCTCTTTCATCGAATCAGCCGTCTCGTGTGCGACTCTTCCCCCCAGGGAGCTCATTTTCCTGCTCGCTCTTCTTCTATCAATTATTTTCTTATTTCTCTGCTTCTGAAAGGAGGCTCAGCCTCCACACTAGGCCTTCTTTTATTTTTCCTTATTTTAACTGGTTCCTTTTGCTGCTGAAAAGCTGCCAAATCGATGTGTGGAGTTCTTTTTGCTCTTAATCAGGATTAATGATCCTTCTCTAATTAAAAACTAAACAACATCCCCCCCTGCCCCTTTTGAAAATCTCTCGTGTGTCTCTGCTTCTTGGAAAAAATCCAGAAACGGCTTCGCTTCCTGACACAAAACTGTCTGTTTGCACATTTTAGCTCAAGACAGAGAAAAAACATACTTTGTTTGTTTGCTTGTTTTTTTGTCTACAATGGTCAAATTGTGAGTTTCATCAGATTTTTTTCAGTTACAACAAAAACTGCAGCGTCGGCTGTAAGTCGGCAAACGTAAAGTAGATTTAATTCAAATTCAGTCTCTCAGTTCGAGGTCCACACACGTGTTCATAAACTGTATACACATCCTGTTAAAATACAAAAACCCTAAATATCACGTCTCTTTACTGGTAATACGATAAGACTTTATGTTTTTCCGCCTTCTGGCTCTTACATTCATTAAATACGAGTGTTAACATAATGGGAACCTTTCAGCACCTTTTATTTTCAAAAGTGGTGTGAGAGCAAAAAGTTAAACAAAAGTTAAACAGATCATTTTGTTTTCGGCGCAAACAAGGACCATCAGGCCCTGAAGCCAAACATTGGACCTCAGCCGCTCTGGTTCCTGGTCCAACAGATTCCCAGGGTAATGATCTAATGTGATTAATTACCAATAATCAAAGATTCAAAGCTTTACTGGTTACGTATGAGTAGATTTTTAGTGACGAAGTGCATAAAAAAAAAGAAATTGTGAAAAAGAATTGGAAAATGAAATATAATGGCTGGATGAAAATGTTGATACAGAGCGTGTGAAAAGTAAAATGTACATATGTCACCAGTGCATCATGGGATTTGCTGAGCAGCGCACTGAGCAGACAATGCTGACGTTCACCCTGTTCGATCCAGTGGAGGAATCCAGAGAGACGCCGACTGATTATCTGACGAACTGATGAGGTTGTTTTCCTTAATCACTATTATCAGAGAAAACAAACGGCTGAAACTCAGCAGGTTTTTTCTTGTATTTTCATCATGCTCCAAGTTTAGTTAAAACCAATTTTAAACTGCAGCTATGCTGGTCTGATGCTAAGTGATAGAAGGGTTTGTTGGGGGGGGGGTAATTAGAGCCTGAGTCCTGGTGGGAGTGGTTTTGCTAATAAAGGTGTAAGAAAGGAGACGAGTGACAGAGATAAAAAAAAAAAAAAATCAAAAGAGAAAAATCAAAAACAGGAAACAGTAGCTGGGACTTTTTACTTCAGTAACTTTTTCCATCTCGGATCTTTCATTCTCCAGTTTTCCATCTTCAAATCAGAATTTCATAAGATCCACTGACCACTTCAACATTACATTTATTCTTTCCCTCTACGTTTAACATTAAATGTTGCCGGTGCCCCATTATTACATTTAGAGTAAAAAACAAAATGCTTAATAATTCATCCTCTATGTTCCCATTTTCATTTTCTTTGTCAGTAAAATCTGTGTTTCGTTGTAAGAGTCTCTAGGTTTAATTAAGTTTAAAAAACGTATGACTGTGGTGCTTCTATGTAGTAAAGAGTCAGCAGTTCAACTGCAGTCGCTTCATGCTCTGGATAAAACTCCCGGCAACTCGGACGATGAACTCTAAAGGAAACGCACAAAAAGCTCCAGACCCGCAGAGTCGGTATCCGTCTCCTGGCAGACAGAGATCAGCCGGCAGCGTTGGTGGTTGTAGGTTACGTCGCGTAGAGCTGCCGTTGTGGGTAAAAGCCAGACGCTGCCGTCGCCCAGATTTAACCAAGGGACAACTGAAGCGATGAACTCTCTTCACGTCCACGTCCGTCGATGCTCTGCAGCTCCTCCCTCTGGACTCACATCAGACGCCGAGGGAGATGTGAAAGCCTGACCTGCTGTTACACACAGGAAGTCCCGCCGTCCTCGTCGGTTCTTCATCCACCGGCTGCAGCAGGAGTTTGAGTTAAAGACGGAGGACGACTCCTGTTCCAGGCAGAAAGGTGGAAATCATGACACAGCTCTTTGTTACCTGCATCAGCGGTGGCTGTTTTCAGTCCAGTTTGTCTCAAAAACGGATTCCAGCGGGTTCTGAAACTGCAATAAAACGGCCACTGGATATTTCTTGCTTCCTCCTTCTCTAATGGGAGAATCGTCTTCTTCTGCGGGTTGGAGAGAAAAAAAAGCCTTCGAGTCGCCCATTCAGTTTGGTTTTGGACCCAAAATGCAGAACACAGACCAGAGGATAGTAGATTTAAAGGTCCTTTGTTGCAGACTGGATGTGAGGGTCGATGGAGGAGGCTCGGTCCAGCTGAGCGGAGCCGGACGGGCCGGGACACAATGGTCCGAACCCTGGAACAGGACACGAGGACCAAGCTGCACGCTTCAGGTAAACTGGGGCGAAAGGAGCCGTGAATCTGAGGCATAGGTAAACACGAGGTCAGGGAAAGTTCAGGTGAACGCGAGGACAAAAATCTGATAGAACCAGGGAACATGATTGTGGACCAGAAACCGGGAACGTGGAACGTGGACCGTTGCTGTAGCGTCAGTCCCGCATCTGTGCCTGAAGGACCTGAGAGACTGGAGGGATGAGCCGATGAGACTCAGGTGCTCAGGTGGGCTGGTGGGAGGAGGAACGGTGGCCCCGCCCATCCAGGCAAATACACACATAGAGACGGGGAGAGAGACAAAGTGGGGACAGACGGGCAGAGAACAGGGAGAGCAGGGAGAACGGGGAGAACACAGACTGAGTCTAAGCAGAACATCGCCCTGGACTCGGGGGGTTGTCATGGAAACTGTCTATTTTTAAACCTAATAGATTAAATTATTAAACAGTTAAATGAAACCTTTGAAACTGTGATTGGCTCCTGGGGCCATTAAAGGAATTTCTAATGTTACCAGAGAGTGTTTTTGATTATTTTTACTATTTTCTATTCAGATTTTCCTCTGGACGTCTTTTAAAACATGTAAAAAAATCTGCTTTGAGTTATAACTCATGTCTGATAAATCCTTGAAATTAACTGGTAAAATCCAGACTAAATGAATAATGCAGATATTGTGAATTTTTTCAGTTTAGCAGTGTCACTGAACAGTCCATCCTCAGCGTCCAGGTCACAGTTTCATACTGAACAGTGATTGGCTACAGACAAGGGGTGATGTCATAAGTCCTGCAGGTGCGTCCAGGTGAACTGACATTCAAGGTGAGAACAGCATCAGAGTGAAGGAACAACAGGTTAGACAGTTTTCTAGGTAGAATAAAGTTAACCGGCCCGTTTTTAATAGTTAGCGGTTTAATATGTTTCCATAGATCTTAAACCTCATAGATTTATTAACCGCTTCCTGCTCATCACTCATTTCTGCTTAAAACAGGGAAATGACTTAAGATTAATAAGATTATTCATAGTATTTCGTTATTTTACATCACATTTACGAGTCAGATCCCTGTCCCCTAGAAATTTTGTTTTTTAAAATATCATATGTTCTAACATATATTTCTAGGAGATGAGGTGGAATAGTAAGTTTTCACCATTTATTTTAGAAACGTTTCTGTTTTTATTATTAGTTATACCAAAATGAGGATTTTAGAAAATATCAAGTTCATGAGTCTGCCTTCAATTCAGAAGTTTTATGGACTAGAACTAAAAAAAAAATCATCCTTGTCAATCATTCCGCAGATGATTTTATCAATGGATGAATTAATTCTTTGGCCTGTAAAACATCCATTGCGATGGATTCAGATCGTCCCACTAACAGTCCAGAACCTTCTGCATTCATTTAGAACTTTTTTGGAGTTCTGCCAAAAAATGTTGTGTCACTTAATTAACTGTCCAAATGTTTTTGTTTGTTTAAAGTGATTAAAGATCTTGTAATTGTGCTTGGAAGCAAAGTCAATAGTTGAGTTCATTAAACACTGTTAATCTTCAAGTTGCTAAAAGGAAAAATGACGATTAACGACGATTTTGAAAACTGAATAATTATCCAGGCAAAAGAAAAAAAACATTTGCTGGTTCCAGGATTGTTGCTTTTCATCTGTAGATAATAAAGTTTATATAACTATTTTCACTATTTTCTGACATTTTTTAGACCAAAGAATTAATTTAAAGTAATAGTCAAATTAGTTAATAATGAAAACAACTGTGAGTTGAAGTAATGTTGAAACTCATTCTTTAAGTCTTTTCTCTGACTGCAGGGCATCGGCGTCGGAGGTTGTTTAGTGGTTGATAAAGTGATACCTCAGCAGCCTCTTAAGGGGGAGGCCTCCTTTCTCCCTGTGGTTCCCGGTGGGGGGACCCCTGGCGGAGGCTTGATCCCAGGTCAACCCGGTGCCGGTACCAGGCCTGTGTTGATGCACTTCAAATGAGCCGGATGTGCTGATCCGTCTTTGTGGTCACACCGTGACATTTAAGGCTTTAGAGTAAAAACTGAAACCTGAACTTTCCTGACTCTTTGTGTGAGTGATGCTCCAGCTACTGTGCTTCGTTATTTAAAAGAGCATGAAACCATTTTTGAACATATAATTGTGTGTTTTCATCCAACTGTTTTTCTTTGAATCTTAAATTTTGCTCCCAAAATAACCTGAATGAAAAATGCCAGAAATTTGAAAGGGTCAAAACATCGTAAAATTTTTTTAAAAAAAGGTGGATAAAACCAAAAGTGAAACAGATTTAGTGACTAAACTCTGACGTCCATGAAGCCTGCAGAGATAAAAACCATCAGATCTGTGAGCGATGATGAGGAGGAGAGTGGAACCTACCTCATATTAACACATGGATCCAACGGAAACGTCCGCCACATTCTCCACTTGGTTCTTCATCGTCCGAGCTCCGACCGCAGCTCTTTAATCGCCTCGTCTAGCCGCGTCCTCTTCTTCTTCTGCGGTGGTTGAAAGGACAGGAACTGGAGAATCAGCTCCACCTGCTGTTTGACCTCCAACCTTCAACTCGACTGCAGTGGTTTGAAACGTGCATTAGTTTTATATCGTCTTTTTCCAGTTTCTGGAACTTACCGTTAAAATTGACTTAACATTTGGATGAAACTTGACTCTTGTCTGAGCTTCAGACCTCAGGGAGGATGTTTGGCTCAGCACTTCTTCTTTTATTTTTTCCCTTATTTAAAAAGTCAACTGAGCCGAATGTCTCCAGACATCCGACATCGGAGACGACCCTAAAGGCTGCAGTAATTAGATAAAATTTAAATTTCTTTATCAAGTATTAAAAAAGACAATTTACTGAATAGAAACGCAAACACAAGGATGTAGATACTGATGTCTAAGCAGGAAATATAATGTCAGTTGATTGTCAAAGGCCACACACACACATACACACACACACCCCTACATACACACTAACACACACACATACATGTGCTTCCAGCTGATTACATCTGCTGGAGAATGATAAAGGTGTAATCCTACCTTGGCAGGTGCAACATCGCTAATGGGAGAGTGTGGAAGATGTCAATAAAGCCCAGTCTGTACCCCCCCAGTCTGTACCCCCCCAGTCTCTACCCCCCCTCAGTCTGTAGCCCCCCACATCCTGAACACGAACGAGGTTCTGCCACACACCTGAGGTGTTTGTGAGCAGTGAAGGGTTCTGTGACATCCAGCACCATGGATGAGTCATCTCCTCCCCAGTAATGAAAGCCTGGGTCAGGTGGTCCCTCACCTGTTGAATGGAAGGAATGACAGAGAGTCGGGGCGGGGGGGGGTTAAATGCTCCCTCTGACCCTGATTATGATGCAGCCGCCGGTGATGATGAGCCTCCAGTCCCCTCGGCTCTGACTCTATTCTTGTTGACACCTCTGTGTGTGTGTGTGTTGGGGGGGGGTTAATCCAACACTCTCTCTTAGAACAGCCAGACCCCATCTGCACTGACTCAATGATAAATGGACCTTGACTGGAGGATGACTAGACCGGGTCCAGACCAGAGCCAGAGCCAGACCGGATCCAGACTAGATCCTGAATGCAGTTGACCCAAGCAGCAGCATAATAACTAACAATTAATTCACAGCAGCAATATAATAATGATAATAATAATATTAGCATGAAATCATAAAATCTTAAAGAAATTGTTCATCGATTTGAAGACAAATTAATGTTGCTCCCACCTCCTGACGACAGATCGACCAAAGACCCGGTTCTAACTGTTCTCTTTCATATCTGTGAGTCTTAATGTCTTAAACTGTCGTTTACCAGCAGGAAACAAGCTCAGATTCAGGTCCCTCGTCAGAACAGAGCTCCGGTCGGGTTCCGGTCCATTCGGATCCACTCATGGCCCCGAGGTATGGACACGGACTGGACAATCGCAGAGGGACGGTGGGGTCAGGGTCTTCACCCGGGTCACCGGACCCCCCCCCCATCCATCCATCGTGAAAACCCACCTCACCTTTCAGTACCTGCTGTGGAACCGCCTGCCCTCTTACCACACTCAGCTTTATGGCTCAAAGCGGCCGGAGAACAGAGTCCTGATCCGTCCACCTGATTCCTGGGCTGAAGACCCAGACAGCGAGTGGAGCTGATCCTGTCGAGCTGAGTCTGAGGGCTGAGGATGAACCTTTCTGATCCAGGTGACGCCGAGTCGCCCTCAAGAAGACATTTTTTACCCTCTGGTGGTAAAAAGCTAAGAATAAAGCCGCCTCTGCCTCTTCACCCACTCGTCCCTCCTACAGTTTCTCTGCTGTAGCTCTGGGCTGCTCTGGTTCAGAATCTACTGGATTTCTTTTTCCTTTTCTTTTATCATCCTCTGTCATTTCTAATACTCTGCACCTGTGTAAATCCTTTTCAGCTGCCTTGTGTAAGAAGAAGTGGCCTCTATAAATAAACCTGCCTTGATGTATTGAACATAAAAAGCGTATCTGCCTCCGTTCACATTAATATTCAGAATACTGTATAATGTCATTTTCAGCGGCTGCGTGGTTTCACCAGCGTGCAGGTCTATATTTAGAGAGAGATCTGCTTGTGTGTGTGTGTGCGTGTGTGTGTTTGTGTGTGTGTGTGTGTGTGTGTGTGTGTGTGTGTGTGTGTGTGTGTGTGTGTGTGTTGCTGAGACCTGAAGCTACATCAATAACTCCACCACATTCCTTAAAAAAAAAAATAAAATCCTGGAATCGCCTGGAATTCCAAAACACACTGAAATGTCACTAATGTCACTAAAGGTTTTCTGCTCGGCTGAGATTCCTTTTTAAAAAGTATGTATAAATGTATAGAGGAAGACACGATGGTTGAAAACTTCTAGAACAGACCTTGATTTTAAGATTCAAAGTGTCACAGGTCTCTGGTCCAACGGAGACGAGGACCAATGCCTGCTACAGTCCAGGCCAGAAGTATTGGGACAGCTACGCAGTTGTTTTATCCAGGCTCTGAGTTTCAGCTCATTCAGTCTGAAATAAAATAATAGGGTTGACATTAAGGGGCCAAGTCTTAAAGTTGAGCGGGTTTACGTCAAAGTAGATGGAAATTTGTGGAGGAGACATGGCCCTTTAAACATGTGGTGCCCTTACAGGGTTCAAAATTAAGTGGACAGATACACAGGAAGTGAAACTAAATCATCATCCTTAATATTTAGTGTAAAATCATTCGCTGTCAGTGACTCTCTGAAGCCTCTGACCCACAAACATCAGCAGCGGTGGAGAAAACCACGATGACACACATGTATTTAAATGATCTAGAATCCTGAATATTTACTTGGATGGAAGCAGAAATTATTTACATCAAAATGTTCTATTAACTAAGGCTCGGTCTATTTATAGAGGCCATTTCCAAAGTTACTGCTGCTCCACGACTGATGTTTTTGTGTCCCGCGCACTCGATCACGTTTTATTCAGCTGTAATTTAAATAAAATCACCAAAAAAACACCTGGTGAATATTTTAACTTGTGACCAAAGACAAACCAGCGTTTTCTCTCCATTCGACTGGATGAACTCAGGTCAACACACTTGCTCCTGAGCCGGGTTTAATTTACCTTCAGCCTCAGTATGAAAGTGTCAACAAGCATCTTTACAATTATTGTATTGCTCCCCAGTCAAAATACATATGGCATAATGCTATATAATGCTGTGTATGGATCCTAATTGAAAAAAAGAGTTTTACTGAACACTGAACTGTGATTGGTTCTTCACAAGTGTGTGGTCATGATCAGGAATCAGTCAGATTAATATTTGTGTTTATTCCAGCATTAACTTTTAATATACAGTAGTAAACTTCACCTTCTCAAGGGTTTGTGGGATATCAGGAACTAATATCATCAGATATTTGACTTTTTATGTCCTTCCTTCAATCTTTCCACCCCCCCAACCCCTCTGCAGATTACGGCTGGCCCCTCCCGCTCGACCTCTGTCCCATCTGGATCTACCTGGACGTCCTGTTCTCCACGGCGTCCATCATGCACCTGTGCGCCATCTCTCTGGATCGGTACATCGCCATACGGAACCCGATCCACCACAGCCGCTTCAACTCCCACACCAAGGCCCGTATCAAGATCATGGCGGTGTGGACAATCTCAGTGGGTAGGGACGCCCAAGCGAAGAAGCCCACGCGAACACGCACACACATGCACGCGCGCGCATGTTAAAATGTCATGATTGGTTTCCACCGGCTCCTGGTTTATGTTGTGTTGAAGCTGATGTTCACCTGATGTTTGAGCTCTTGTGCTCATACTAACATCCAAACATGATATAATTATTATTGTTATTACTGTGTTATTGCCTCAAAGGTAAAGTGATGTGCGAGATATTACCGGATCTGGTCTTGTTTGGGTTCTTGAGTTTTTCATAGATTTTTCATAGATTTTCTTTATTTTGAGTAGAGAAAGGTCTGTGAGTCTGGTGAGACTCCAGCTCCCGACGATGCTGCGCTGACGGTTTTTTGTAGCCTCGGCGACTCTGGACCTCGGAGCTTCTTCACATTAGAGTTCATGTTTAGTTCCGACAGCTCGTCTGCCTCCTTTTGCTGCCACGGGGGAGATAAATTCCTCTACGGCACTTCACACGAAAAAAACCCCGATCCAGAACCGATCCGTGGAGAATCTACCTGAACTCAGTTTGCATAAATATTTTCAAAGAACAGACTCGATCCAGAGACTGGATCCTAAAGGAAAAAAACGGTGCTAACATCCACCGTCACCCCC
Source organism: Istiophorus platypterus (assembly GCA_016859345.1). Classification (NCBI taxonomy): domain Eukaryota; kingdom Metazoa; phylum Chordata; class Actinopteri; order Istiophoriformes; family Istiophoridae; genus Istiophorus; species Istiophorus platypterus. The sequence goes on along the minus strand of CM029122.1, from coordinate 1,578,505 downwards.
CAAACCTTAAAGAATTTATAGGCAGGATTTATACGTGTTACTATATTCACTATTATGTGACGTCCGCTGCTAGATATCGTACATTTTAACCTCAGCTCAGATGAACACGGTTGGAGCAGGACGGGGGCGTCAGTGACGGAGCGCCTGAGCGGAAGAGGCCGACACCGACAGATTATTGACGCGACGGAAGCCGATCGGATGCAGATCAGCGGTGGGTGGAGCGAAGACGGGAAGGACGGACCTCGGAGGACGACTCGGGATGACGGATGAGCTCCGGCAGGAAAAGAAAAGCTGGTGGAAATGTTGGACATAGGAGGAAACAGGAAACACAGAGAAAGTGAAGGACGCCTCAGTTCAGTCCTGAGCACAGTCTTGGCTCCTTTGCTGCCACGTCACAATGATAACGTGTCCTTCCCTTTCTATCCCGTTATCGTCTCTACATGTTAGACTTTCTCAGACTGTTTTCCAGCAGAGGTTCTTTTTTTGGGGGGGGTTCACAGAAACCTTCGACACACACCATCAGGTCACGCTGCCGGTGTGCTGCTCAACTACAGGAGGCGAACCAAGCATTAAAAAAATCAGAGGAAACCCCTCTGAAAAACAATTTAAACGGCAGGTAATTAAGATCTACATATTCAAGGGTAACGAGCAGCAGCAGAGTCTAAAGAACAGGTCCCCATTTTTCTCTGTTCTAGTCTATTGTCCAGGTTCTGTACCAGCACGGTCTCCAATGATCCAGCATGGACAGAACCAGGACCCCACGACTGAATCGGGCCTTCGTTGATTTCATTATTCAGAACCGTGCTTCTCCTAATTAGATCAGCCAGAGAGGCCTGCATCCCTCTGCTCCGGCTAAACATCCACTTAACGTTTTATTGGTGGAGTTTAGGAACTAAAGTCGACACTGAAAAATCCAGGATGTGAACCTTTTCTCCTTTTTTTTATTTTTAACCGAAACCAGGGAGCAAACTCTCTAAACCCGACCACACACACACCGGGCTCCTGAAACCTGTCCGGTCCACCGACCTCCGTCTGGTCCCCCCGACCTCCATCCATGCCAGTCCGGTCTCCACCCGACCTCCATCCGGTCCCCGACCTCCATCTCTGCCAGTCCCCGACCTCCGTCCGGTCCGGTCCAGTCTCCGTCTGGTCTCCGCCTGGTCCCCGAACCTCCGCACCACATCTGTACAGTACAGATGTGTGACGCTTCCTCCTAGCGGATAAACGCTGCTACTGAACGTGACAGTTATCCGTGTCCGGGGGGTAGATAAGCTTCGGCTTGTCTTGGCGTTTTAACATCACGAGTCGACATTTGGCAGAAATTTAAAGGGTGTTTTATCCTTATCACGTTAACGTTTTCTCGCCGTGGTGACACGTCACTTTGACGGGAGCAGATGCAGCCGATGTGTGTTGCCCTTTCGTATGTTTCTACATGTGAGATCCTCAGCCCGATGCTCCGCTGACACACTGCAGCTGAATTGCTGCCAGTTTGTTCTGTTGCTTTAACCTTGTTTTGTCAAGGAAAAGTGTGGATGTCGGCGACTGGATGTGATTTGAAGTTTGAGATGGTGCAGAAGCGAAATGAGCAACTCTTATAGTCACCACATCTCTGGATACAGAGCACATTTGTAGTTCACGATCAAGGCAGTGTTCTGTTTTTTTTTTAAATCAAGAATGAGAACAATCGTTTCTCTCTGACATTTTCATTCATGTTTGAGTAAAACAGAATAAAATAACTGAAAAGCCAGTTTATTCTCCAGATTAACTTGAGTCCAAACTGGGAGACGCACAAAACTGTGAGGGAGGGTGGAGGAGGGAGCCCCCCCCATTCCGGCGGTTGGGAGGGAAGTCGGAAGCGGTTTCCCTCGTGTTGAAGACAGAAGTGACATTTATGACTCCATATCGTTTTTATGGAGGCGAGGGAACAATCAGGCCCTGATAATTGGCTTCTGCCTGCCTGGCTGGCGTCCAGCTGCTCAGGTCAATGGACCTAGATGAGCAGGAAATGTAATGATGGTGGCGTGGGGGGGGGGCAACGAGGCAGATTAGCTCTGCAAAGAGGTTATTTACACTCAGGCGAAAGCAAGCAGGGAAATGAGGAGCAGCATGAATATTCAGTTGTATTTTAGGTTTCAACCGATAACAATTCAGCAGCAAACCACCATTCGAATTGGCCGACGCTGAAAACCTCCGAAAAACTTCCCACTCCGCCGTCCTGATGGCTTTGTTTTGCCCGTCATTAGTCGCCGTGCTCTCACACTAAGCTAATTAGGATGAGAAATGCGCGAAACAGCCAGCTCTCCTCCAGGTGGCGGCGAGCCCGGCCCCGGGGTTTTATCTGATTAAAAATGGCAGGAACATTACAGCTCCGCGCCAGCGCTGTGTGCTTTCCCTTAACGATTTACAGCCCACGAAACTCAGTTACTCCGACCTCGGACGATAAGAGGCGATGCGAGCGGCTGTCCGCTCAGATGTCATGCGAAAATCAAACCTTACAGGATGAACACGGAAGAAATGTCAGCTAGAATAAGTTTCTCCTCACCCTTACTGCATCAGAAACTGAAACAACAGAGGAAGTCTGTGGTCATTTTTAGGCCTGGGAACCAAAGAGGCAGAAAACAATGCAAAAAGACACAAAACGACCACAAAATTAGAGAGAGACACAGAATGATAAAGGCAAGCTGTCTCAAAAGAGAGAGACGCAGAGCGAGCGCAAATAAATTAATCTCGCTCGATCGGTTGTTCAAATCAGATCCTTCTCTCCCAAAAAAAAAGCAGTGAGGTCGTTGACGGGATAATTCACAGGGAAAACGAGTCCACAACAGGGAAGAGCAGCAGGAAATCGTCTTCATATTTGGCGCCCTCGAGGCGATAAAAATCCAATGGAGCCAAGACCAGACATGGTCGCGGCTCCAATGTGAGGAGAGGGATTTTTTTTTTCTCATTTGTGAATTAAAAGGCATCTACCAAAATCAACAATAAAAAAAGGTAGTTGTACCTAAAATCTACACTCTCCCACTCAAAATCACCAGGCTGTGACTCCAACGAGGATGAAGTCTGAATGAACTTCAATAAAAGAAAAATAAATCGTCCCGACAAGAAACGAGCAGAGAAAAGACGCCGTCCTTCACCCGACAGTCGGCGGCTCTGAATGTCTCATCACTATGTCCTGATGTCACGAAATGTGAAAACCCCCGATTATATTGTATTTTTACTAAATTGTCTCATCAGAAAAAGACTGTAAAATCAATACATGACAATATAAACAAGAAAATAGTTTTATCTGTCAGAACAAGTGATGGAGAGTGTTTCATGGAGAAAACTCAAATGTCCTGCTACACTCACACTGATATATAGTACGTATATATACATATGTATGGAATTATAAACTCAGAAACTACTGCACTTTAACAACAGCAGTTCTGACTCAGCCCACGATGTTGAGAACGCAGAACAAATAAAAAAAACAGAAAAAGTTTTCACTGTTTTTGAAGGTGGGAACACGAGAACGAGGGGGGGGGCAGGTAGAAAACCTGGCACCGACCTGCTACCCTCCAGACGATTCGCTCCCGGTTTCTTTGAGGCTGTGTCCAGATGTTCAGCCTCTGGACTCGCAGACTTTTCCCTTTCATGCGGCGAACGTTTACGCCACCGTCACGTCACGGCTGAGGGACGCGAGGGAGGACTCAGCGCCTCGTGTCTCCATGGAGACGAGCTCAAATTTCTGCCCGCTAAGATATTACAGTCACTTTTAAAACGGTATTGACAACTTATGCATGACAATATGTGAAAAACACAGAAGCTAAACCAGATGTGGTCAGAATGCACAATGAATTCCTCCATGTTCATGATCTGCTGAAAAATGCTAATATATTCATATTAAATCCCCAGCAGACTCCTCACGCTGTAGGTGGATGCAAATGACTAAATGTATTTCATTACCATTATTATTACCACTATTATAATTATAAGTGGTGGCAGTTGTTGTTGTATGTCATTAATATTAACTGTCGCATCCACGCCCGAAGCGGATTCCCTGGAAGTCCGCGGAAAGTCCCCTCCCGGCCCTCGTGGACTCTGGTTTTGGACCGGATCTCGGCACTCGGGGACGTCCCAGGGACGGGAGACGTAGTCCGGATAGGTTCAGTCTTATGATCCTGCCATCGCTAACTTTTCTTTTTATATTTTAAAACCACGTCCTGAAGAGAATCTGGCTCGGCCTTCTTGGACACATCGGGCGACTCTTCACGGTCACGTCACTGAGACCTTGGTTCTTGAGCCCTGATTCTGCTTTTAACTGGTCGGCCGGAACCTAATTTAAAAAAACAGTATTTAATCTATTGTCCCTGACCTTAGTTTTCTAACAGAACAGGAGGAATGCGGAGGAACTTTCGGGGCAGTCTCAACACAGATCGGTCCTTCAATGGCTGGGGAGGAAACATGAGTCCTGAGTGTGTGAGTGTGTGTGTGTGGGGAGGGAGGGAGGGGGGGTCAAAAAGTGAATGTTGTAACACTTAATGTAAATACACAGTCCAACAGTGGGATTAAAACGAGTCCACCGGGGTCTGTCCATAGAGCAGGACCATTATAAGTCCAATTAAACAGGTTCCAAGGAACAACTGTGTGTGACCAAGTTCAGTAACAGATCCTCACATTGTTCAGAGGTGGGGGGGGGGGTTAGACAGGAGGATGAGTGGAGGATGACGTTGGTCTTATGGGGGGAGGGATAACTTGGACAGAGACATTAAACTAAACGGAGACAGAATTGCCAGGATCTCCCGAGCTCCTCCAACCTCCTCCGACCTCCTCCTGATCCTCTGACCCCCTCCCAATCCCCCAACCTCCTCCGACCTCCTCGCGATCCCCCGACCTCCTCCGACCTCCTCGCGATCCCCCGACCTCCTCCGCCCCCCTCCCCATCCTCCGAGCTCCTCACAGCCCCTGTGTTTGCTCCCTGTCGCCTCCACTTCATTAGCTCCGTCATTCTGCAGCGCAGCCGCTAATGATGGGGCCGCGGCTAATCCGGCCTTCCTTCCTTACGCAGATCCAGAGCGCGATAGCTGGGAGACGCTCTCATTTACATTCTCTTCCCAGTAAATAAATGCATTTATGTCGCTTCTCCAAGATCTGGTTGCTTCCGGAGATAAGTTTGACTGTTGCTAACGAGTTGTCCTGCTCCTCTGCAGCCGGTTATACGTCTACCTGACAGATGATGCCAAGTCATCCTGAAATTATATACAATACTTATATCACAAAAGTTACTGAGAAGTTTGTAAAGGCCACAGAGCAATAATCAAACAAAAAGAAAATATTTACAGTGGAAAAATGATACCTTACAGGACATAATTATACCGCTAATTAAAATGCACAACACAGAAGCTCATAGGATGAGATGACCAGGGCAATGAAATGTGGAGTATCAATGTTATAGAGATATGCAACAAGATGACACAGCGCCTCATTAACTGAAACATGCAGAGGCAGATGGAAATTTAAAAAACATAAATCAATCAGGAAGATTAAAATAATGACAACACGTGGCATAAATATGAGGTGGTTCAGTAACATTCACCTCAATGACACGTCTGACATCTTCTATACTGATTCTGAACTCAGCCAGACACAGCCCACCTACAGGCGACACCTGACGCCACTAACAACACACAGACGACAGCCTGCCGTTGTCCACTTACTTTAGTTTTAGATTTGGGTTTTAGTTCAACTAAGATGGTTGGTCTGATACAACTTTAACTTCCCAGAGGTTTCAGGTTGTGTCTGGGAAAATGAATCACACACTTCTCTTCAGGACACAAATTATATCGTGAAGAACGTGAAGGAAAGCTGAAGAAAAGATCCTCCCAACCCTGCTGATCTCTGCCAGGGAGATTACGTTCTCACCCGTGAATGTTTGATGGTTTAGGACCGAGCTGATTTGCACCGAACGTGGCGGAGGGTCGGGGCACGTACCAGGGAAGAACCCGTCAGAGTCTTGGACCAGATCCGGATAACTTGCTGTGAATTTGAGTTTTTGCCTCTGGAGTCTGGTGTGTGTTGTTTGAGAGCGGCCCTGGCACAGGTTCTTTGAGATCCCACAGCACTTTTATCCCTTTTAAACCGGACACGCAGACATGTCTGAACGAAAATGAGGAGTTATACAAAAGGAAGCAGCACAGTGGAGCAGAGGAGGTTCTCCTCTTCTAAGTGACTTCAAATTATATGCTAGAGCTGGAGTTCGGGGATTTCAGGTACCAGGAGAATTAGCTCCCACTTCCTCTGTGGTTTCTGTGGTTGCCATGGCTGCAGCTGCAGGCTGATGAGAGTTCAAATAGAGCCAAAGGCAATCATGACAGCAGCAGACGCTCTGTCCTAGCGTTCATTGTGCATTAGAAATAAGGGGGGGGGGGGGGCTGAATGTCTGAAAAGTCTGAAAGTACCTTGTATGTCGGAGGCATCTTGTGCAGCAGATATGGAAACTGCACGGAAGACACATGAGGAAACAAAAAAATATATAAAACATTCATTTATGTTGATGAAAAAATGAAACTGATTCTCTAAGCTTCTTTCAAAAACTTGTGTGTTGCAGCAAATTCGTGGCAAACAAACAAGATTTTAGGAGACAGGGACTTATCCAAGTTATAAACATGAACGAGAAAATGTTCATGTGATTTATTCTAAAAGCTCCAACGTACAAATTTTTGCATTTACTCACCCCCCTCCCCCCGATATACACACAGTACGATGCCGTCGCAGTGTGTCAGTGGCTCCAATACTGTCCTGAGTATCACATCGCTGATTTACCAGAACAGGAAAAAGCCTCTGCAGTCAGACTGTTGGTGTTGGTTTGTTTCAGCCATCCTGTTGAGACTTGGTGCTTCAGATTGATCATTGATTGATTAGTCCTCCTGCTGAGCCACCGATGCTTTGTGGTGTCACTTCTGCTTCGTACCTGACGGGAAACGAGTTCTTTTGTTTGTTTTTTTCGTCCCTCAGGCCCGAGAAACCTCGCGATGCGAAATACGAAACGACTCGTCCCAGTTGGTTTCACTGACTTGACCTAAGATCAGACGGTTTAACGTTCAGTCGAGGACGTTGCCTTCTGCCACGTGCACAGTTAATCATGCGCAGGGATGTTTCAGCCAATTAGGAGGATCATCAGAGGAAACTTTAAATCAGGATCAGTTTTAGCTGGAGGTCTGTTGGACTCAGGAGCTTAAAAACCCACTTCCAACACACTCCTATGTCAAGAATATTATCACAGCATTAATGTAGCTGAAAAAAAAAAATTAAAAGTTGCAATCAAATAAAAAAAAAAGATAAACAGGGCAGAAGAGTAGAATTTAAAAGATTTAAAGTTGAATTGTGAGCTAATTCTTCGTTTTTTGGTAAATGTCTATGTGGTTTCACAACTATTGAGCTGTGTTCTGAGGCTGAGAGCAGTTCACTTAAAATCTTCATGAACACTTCTTCCAAATCTGCGTCCACAGATGGAGCCGAACAGGTTCCCACAAATCAGGTGGCGCCAGTCAGGCCGAGAGGGCTGACGGTTTGACCGGAGAGTCGGCGCCGCCTGCTGGACTGGTGGAGGATGCAAACGTGTCCCATGAACTTAGCCTGTAGCCGCTTGGACGGGACGACGAAAGTCTGAGAGATGAAGGATTTCTATGTAAAACACATGAGCACAGTATGTAGATAGTGGACGGAACGGTGGTACGTTCCTTTGCCGGTTCTCAGTTTGTCCTCAGTGGAGTTCTGATGTTCTCTGCTGAGATGTGACGGTTCCTCGGCCGATTCATTTCTGTTTCTAAAACCTTTTTAGAAAAGCTCTGCTGAACGGAGCCGAAGCGCCGACAGGAGGACGAGGTGAATGATGGGATGTCAGCGGGGGGGCAGTGTGTCCTTATTAGGGTTCATTAGGGTTCATTGACGTGTTGTGCAGGAGGCGGCGGAGGAGGAGGAGGGAGCGCTGTGGCTTCCTCGCGGGAGTGAGGAGGCTGGCGTCGAGTCAAGCCTCATGGTTACGCTCTGATCTGATTGGACATTACATCGGGACTTAAACGTTATTGCACAGGAGAGGGAGTGTATGTGCAGACACTAACGTATGCAGATAATGTGTGTCATTATGTGTGTGTGTGTGTGTGTGTGTGTGTGTGTGTGTGTGTGTGTGTGTGTGTGTGTATCTCCTAAATTACATAATCCAGAAACTGAGACTTTAGTGTATTTCCTCAGAAATGCTTTTCTCTCTACAACACACACACACACACCCTTCACTGTTGCACTTCATTAACTTTTCACAGAGTTTAAGACGACTGGAGAAAACCACAGAAAAGTGACTAATTTAGGATTTTATCTTTTTTTGCTTGAATTTGAAAGAAAATTCTTCCATCTCCAGTCGATTTTCTTTCATATGATACAGAAACAGAGGTGTTTAGTCAGTGCTGTCGTGACAGAGAGCACAACAAATAAATTATAGTCATTTAATTAACACCATACGATAAATATATTGTTTAATTAGTTTATTCATTGTCTCCAGCAGCACTGAAAGACTTTGCTCCTCAGAGAGCTGATAAAGTTCTGGTCTGCTGCCAAAGGGACTCGTCACCTCACATGGCTCCTGGATTAGTCAGTGTTCGGTTTGTCTCTTGGTCCAGACTTAAACATCTCAGCACCTACTGGTAGAGAGGATGAATTCATGGTCCTCCCAGGACGAACCCGTCGGAGCTCTGCGTTCCTCTCGCTTTTCCTCTAGCGCCACCTTCAGGTCGTCGTATCACTCTGTCCAGTCCTTTAGCGTAAGAACAAATATTCCCATCAGCCTCAGTTTGTGTTTAGGGCTAACTAGCTAATGCTAACATGCTAACCTAAGATGGTGAACATGTGAAACATTATATCGACTAAACAAGAGCATGTTAGCCTTGTCACTGTGAACACGTTAGCATTTAGCTCAAGGCATTTCCAGTTACAGCCACAGAGGTGGTAGCATGGCTGTAGCGTGGTGCTAAATTAAACGACGACAAAAGTGAATCATCGAACAACAGGAGCCGCGTGTCGATATTCGCAGATAGTTCAGTTCTGACAGAGTCCGAAAAAAACGTATCATCGCAGGACGGTTGAGGTTTGACTTTTACAAACCCTCTACAACAAACTGCCATGAGCTGAAACAGAACAAAGATGTTTTAGCATCTCTGGTGCTGGTTAAACAGCGATGCTACGAGGTAGATACGCCCTACGTTACATTACACAGACACGTTTAAATATACTACGCAGAAAAAATACTGCATATTACTGGACCCGTGCTCTGGTTCGGCCCTAACCCTGAGTTTTTTCATTTTTAACTCCTGCTGAGGATTTAACGCGAGTCTATTTGAACGAACGATCAGAGCGGAGACGAGGGAGGAAAAACACAAACCGGTGCTTTGAGACAAAAGCAGACGTTTGTTCGGCCTCAAAGTTTAATGAAGCTTTTAAATATTCAACATTTACGCTATTTACATCGTATAAACCACTTTAATTACTCCCAAAAAGCAAACAAGAGTAAAACTTGTGCTTCCAGGCTGCCGGTACAGTGAAGGACAAGTCACTGTTTTATGTTTGATTTGTTTTTTATTTAATCCAACTAACTAGGTGTCACTGTAACCATGACGACGAAGGTCTGGTCTCCGCAGGGGTCGTTATCATTTCAGGAGATGCTCCCGCGGATAATATCAGAGCGTGAGGACGTTCGCATTTTCCTCATTCACCCAGTGATTGATTTTTATAAATGGAACGTTCATTGAGAACCAGATACATGGTTTGCTGGTCCTGGATCAGGAGAGTCTGACTATCGGCTCCTGACTCAAAGAGTCAGACTGATCCTGTAGCAGCTCAGAAGTGTCTCAGATCAGTAAACTGCAGCATGTGTGTGTTACTTTATGTAAAAAAGAGTTAGAGGCAGTACCTCAAACAGAGAAGTGTGTGTGTGTGTGTGTGTACATGTTTGTGTGTATTTATGTGTGAGTATTTGCTGGGGTATTTGCACACACACAGAAACTCAGACTGTGCTGACTCACACTTCTTTTTGTCAATAAATCTGACAGGACAACACAAAATATCCCATCATATATTATCAACACGACGGAAAGTAAGTTTAAAGTATTTTTCTCAAGTACTCTACTTGAGTATAATTGTGAGGTAGTTGTACCTGAGTCTTTGGACTTTATTATGTTATTTTACACTTCTACTCTACATTACTTCAACATTTCACAGAAGAAAAGTCTCAACACTGACAACAGATTTGTATATCAGATCTTTGTCTTCTCTTCTTTCTTCCCCCATGAATCATCTCACACCCCCCTGGGGTTTATCTGATGGGCCCCGAGCCCATGGTTGGGAAACGGTGGACTAACCCATCTACCTGTATATATAGTAGTTGCCAGCCCTTCATGCCAGCTGTCTTCATTTACTCTGATTTTAGCTCTGTGCTCAGGTGGAGCTCCGCCAGGAATTTCCAGAGGTGAGTGAGCCACTGAGGGTGATGGAGGTGTGGCTCGTCCCGCCTTAGCAGGAACGAGCCACGACGGGCTCCCTGTTAAAGGGAGCGAGGGAGCTGTCAATCAAGCGCTGACCCTGCAGGCCCACCTGCCGTGGGGGGGGGCTCCGATCGGCAGGATAAGTGGAACCACCTGTTTGGGTTGTGACAGTTGCGGAGCCGTTAAAAGCAGCTTCGCTCGGAGCAGCTGATCAAACGGTAAAATGAAAATGAGGTTCAGATTATTATATAAGTCTCGGGGCCATTTTCAGCAGAACGAGTCCAGCGTGAGTATTTTATATAGTTGTATTGGTACTTTAGTACTTCTCAAGTACTTCTTCCACCACTGTATTAATAAATATTATATTTTATATTATTTTATTTATATTTCATATTTTAATTTATAGAGCAGCACTTTTGCATGTCTGAGGACTCAGGACACCGTCAGGCTGATAAGATTAGCTAATAGAAACTTGGATTTTTCTAGATTTATTTTGATGGTTTGTTTTGCTTGAGTTGTAGCCCAACTCAAACCCTGTGAAACACTTGACAAACACCTGAAACAATCTGCAGTTTTACACTGGTTATGCACCAGACTATCTGGAAAGAGTCTGGAAAAAAGGACATAAACCCCCATAAAAGAGCAAATGTTTGTTTTTACAATTCAGGTTTTGTACAGACTAAACAAATGAGATGAATTGGATAAATGAGATTTTGGCCCAAGGCTGTTCCATCCTGTTTCCTGTCTTTATGCTAAGCTATGCTAGCTGTTCCCCCCTGTTTATGCTAAGCTAAGCTAAGCTACCTGTTTCCCCTTTTCCCAGTCTTTATGCTAAGTAACGCTACCTGTTTGCACCTGTTTCCTGTCTTTATGCTGAGCTACGCTAGCTGTTCCCCCTGTTTATGCTAAGCTAAGCTACCTGTTTCCCCTTTTCCCAGTCTTTATGCTAAGTAACGCTACCTGTTTGCACCTGTTCCCTGTCTTTATGCTGAGCTACGCTAGCTGTGTCCCCCTGTTTCTTGTCTTTAGGTTAAGGTAAGCCAACCAGCTGCTGTCAGTTGCTTCCCATGTGCAGTACAGACACGAGGGCAGGATCAATGTCATATTCCCCAATTTACTAAACTTTACCTTTAACCTCGAGCCATTGTCTATTAACTATGATCCTCTGTAATACTTCAACATACTGTCGTTTCCACGCACCGATTCTGTAGGAAGCAAGAATCAGATTAACAGCGTTATTGGTCACATAGAAAGGAAACTGCCGAGCATAACGCAGAGCTTTGAGGAACCGACCGGTGTCGGTTCCACGTCTGGTGCTACAGCCGGTACCTTCGGGCTTGTGAGGACGGTAAATAAACCAAGCACAGGTCTGCGTTAAAGTGGGTTTTACAGCCGCTGCCAGCTCCTCACTTCCACTGGAACAATAACAGCCAGCAGCAAAGAGCAGCGCTGGCTCCCTGTCACCACAACCTTTGCCAGTTTTCCAGAGTCTTGAGATCAAAGTGTCTTTTCAGAGCTGAGGACGTTTTTACGGCAGGAACTGAAGCTTTAATCCATCCGGAGCCGCCGCCGTGATCCGCCGCCGCCCTCAGAGTCTAATATTCACAACACCCGGCGGACAAGATGCAGAGCTGGAGGTCGGCGTGAAAACCCCGGACGAACGGGAGGAGGCCATAGTGTGTGTGTGTGTGTGTGTGTGTGTGTGAGAGAGAGTGTGTCCTCCAACTCAGCTATATCAGCATTTGGATCTAGATATAAAGTTTAAAATCAGGGCTCGTATCTATCATAAGTGCTAAAAGTGACATTTTGGGATTAAATGACAGACAAATGTAAACCCAAACCTTAAGCCTGTTTGAGTGTAACCGTAACGACTGTCACCTGTTCACTGTGATGCTGAAGGAAACTTAAAACCTGATGAATCTCAGGCAACTTCTGAAGATGTAAGCAGTGGATTTAATGGATCTCTAAGGCCAATTTATTTTCTGCATCAAACTTTCATCTGACCTTCGCCATAGTCCGACGTGCTCCTCTCACAAAATGTAACATGGACCACAAGAGCTGTGATTGGTCGGCTCGGTGGCGTCGCATGTCCAGCTCCTCCTCCTTCTTCGCCGCCGTCGTACAGACCGTTTCCTCCTCCGACATCTTCTCTCGTTTCCATGTCACAGTAAATTCAGGAGAAACTAAAACTGCTGTTCAACATCCATCAGCTCCGACTCCGCCAGGATCCGCTCGGTCTCAGTCGCTGTCATTTCCAAATGACGCCGAAAAACTGGTGGAAAATGGCAATGAGGAAACTCGACACAGTGGCATGTAAACGCCAGCTAGTGGTTTGGAGGTGTAACTGCAGAGTGACGGTAACATAGAAGTATAAACGTAGAAGCGTAAATCGAGCATTAGTCTCGTCGAAGATAATGATGTTGATAATGTTCTCAGGAGGTTTAAGTCCCAGTTATTACAAATATGCATGTGTCTGTGTGTCTGTGAGTTTTTTGACACAAATTGCTGCAGTCGATCAAGCAGCTCCATCCCCTGGATAATCTTTGTGTCTCAGCCGCTGCTGCAGCTCCGACTGCAAACTACGACGGCTAACTTTCATTTGTCATCAGAACACCAGCTGTTCTCCTGTGGCAGCCCGGTCTCATGTCTCCCTCCGGGGGGTTGGTTGATGAATGAAGGTCCTCACAGCTCCAGGAATCCCAGGAATCCTCAGGGCTTGCGTCCGCCCGTCTGCGAGCTCGGAGACTTTTGTCTAAATTACATTTTGATTTATTTTGGATTTTGTTCACAAGCAAATTTTTTTTCCAGTGTAGGAAGTGTTGCTTCTAGATAGTGTCCTATCGATTAACTTCATAATTTGTAATTGACGATTAGTTTAACATTAAACAGTATTAGTGACTTGGAGGCTGACGTGATCGGATTGTTTTTGTCTTTATCTTCACCTGGTCGACCTGATTGAATAGGTCATTGGGGTTTCTGGTTGGATAATTGGATCCATGAACATTGGTCAGCGTTTGGTGTCACAGAGTCGTGGAGCAGGTGACAACTTAAACTCTTGATTTTTACAAGAATTTCAGTCTTTGCACCAGATGTTGAACCAACTGCAGGGATTTCTGCTTCCATTCAGACTCAATTGAGCATCAGTGTTGGAGATCAGGTCTGAGTTCCTGTTCTAGTTCATTCCCAAAGGTGTTTGAGGGGGCAGAGGTCTGGGTTCTGTGCAGACACGTAAAGTCCTTAATCACCAAACTGGGACAACCATTTGTTTATGGAGCTGGTTCTCTCATGTTGAAACAGGAGAGAGACAAACACAAATACCATTAAGGGGCCTTAACTGGGGAAAGCAGCCTCAGACACCCTGTCCACTTACTTGTGGTAGTATATTGTGTTCAGGGTCTCTTTGGTTCTTTTCCTGAAAAGTTATCAAGAAAAAAAGTCTATGGTTCACATATACATTCTACACCTGTCGATATCTCAACCGTGGACATGGATCAAATCACTTTTAAGCTCTTTTTTAATCGTATTGGACAAAAAAACATGCACAGTCCCGTGTCTTCTCTTACTGCAGTGCTAAGTTTCTAAAATCAAATTTCTATGGGAGATCTGTGTTTGTATCGGCAAACTCCGGCCACAGAAACTCCCCATCCACGTCTATACACAGACTCCTCTCCAGACAGGAGAGATGTTCCCGTGTTCCTTACTTTCGTACCTTTTCCACCCTCATACCACAGAGCTACACTGGGCCACTGAGGGGAATCCGGGCCTTTACAGAACCGACTGCCATGTAATAAAAGGCGCCGACACGAGTCATCGCCGTGCTCCGGTCGCAGATGGAGCGTTTGAGGCGTTGCCCCGCCGGTTCTCAGGTTGCACAATCCCTCTTTAAGCCCTCTACTACAACCTGAAGGCAGATCCAGAACATTCCCATCTCCTCCCATTCACCTCCTCTGTGTCTAAAGCGTAGAGTATGAAACAAGTCTGGGTCCTGTTGATAGGGAATACATTGGCTCATTTATCATATTCATCATAAAGTGAGACTGTGGAGGCCATCTACAAAAATGAGGACAAAAAAGAACAAAACAGCTACAACAAAAATAAGAGTTGAAGCAGAGAGAATCATATTTCAGCACCAGTAGAGAGATCAGGACTCAAAGCGGGTCCTGTCCTGGAGAAAATGAGCCAGATATAGAAATTTAGATAAGAAGTTGATATACAGGAGAGAAAAATACAAGCTGAGCTGTATTTTGTGTATATATGTACAGACAGATGGAAATGCACTTTCCTCCCACAGCATGACAGAGACAAATGCAAAAATTGAGTTAAAGCCCCAGACGTGAGGGTAAATTCAAGACATCAATTCAATTTGATTATATTTTTATAGCGGCATATCGTAACACGACTTATCTCAGGCCAGTGTGGAGCAGCCGTGTTGTATCTGACAGGCCTTACCTGCACTTCCTGCTGTTTCCTTCTGGAAACCACGGGAAATAAAACAAGTCCCCCGAACCCAGGACCAGACATGTCAGGGGACCTTGGTCACCGTGGTAACGACATGGAACGATCAGTACGGTTCAGTAAAGTTTGGGCACAAAAACCACCTGCTGCAGGTCTGTAATTCTCTTCTTATCTCTCTGCAGGGATCTCCATGCCGATTCCTGTGCTGGGACTCAGAGACCACTCCAAGGTATTCAAAGATGGCAGCTGCCTGCTGACAGACAACAACTTTGTGCTGGTGGGCTCCTTCGTGGCCTTCTTCGTGCCCCTCACCATCATGGTGGTCACCTATTTCCTGACCATCAATGCCCTGCAGAACGAAGCCACCCTGTGCTTGGACCAGCTGGTCCCGCGGCCCAAGTGGAGTGCAACGTTCACCCTGAGCTTCCTGCCACAGAGCTCGCTGTCCTCCGAAAAGCTCTTGAGACGCTCCATTAGCGGCCGGGGGAGCGGCGGCCCGGGAGGCGGCCCAGGAGGCGCCCGCGGGAGCGTATCCGGCTCGCTGTTCGGACGCCGCACCATGCAGTCGATCAGCAACGAGCAGAAGGCCTCCAAGGTCCTCGGGGTGGTGTTTTTTCTCTTCGTGGTCATGTGGTGCCCGTTTTTCATCACCAATGTGCTGGTGGTGGCCTGCGACCCGGAGGTGTGCGACGCAGGACTCATGGGGGTGCTGCTGAACGTCTTCGTCTGGGTCGGGTACTTGTCCTCCGCGGTCAACCCGCTGGTCTACACGCTGTTCAACAAGACATACCGCGCAGCGTTCCTGCGCTATGTCCGCTGCCAGTACCAGCCCAAGAAGAAGCCGCTGCAACTCATACTGATGAACACCATCCCACCGCTGGCTTACAGCACCACCGAGCTGCCCCTGGGCGACGTCGGGCGGTTACGAAATGGAGCGGCGCACCCTGGTGGTGAGGTGAAGGAGCTGTCTCTACCCGGCCAGGAAACAGAGACTTGCAGGCCAGAAAAAAGCAACCAAGTCAAAGATGAAAGCTGTGTGTGAAAGTAGCTGACAGTCACCCCCGCCCCCAAATGGAACGAAAACCCATCTTGGAGGTTGAACTTGTGCAGGATGGATTAGATACAAACCTTCACATTCAACCTCTGTGATCACATCATTCTTGGCAGCAAAGGGTTCAAGGTTTAAAGTCAAAGTGCCAAAGATAAAGTGCCTCCCGGTCAGGATTATAGAAATACAGGGGTCGAGCGTTTCCCAACCACTCATGGAAACTGGAACTATTCTATAAGCCTTCGCCTCCAGCATGATCTCAGCATTTTCACTGCAACTTGAGGTTTATCCCCAATTTCAGTCCTCAGATCAATTTGGCTTCTGATCCTAATCATCAGGATCTGGATCTGTGAAATAAAGACAACAGCAAGCACCTTTTGATAACCCCTCTACCCCAAAGAATGTCAGTCAGTGGTAAAACTCTTAGATTTGGTCTTAATGCTGTTGTTATGCCTTCTACACGATGCCGGAAATGGTTCCGAGTGCCAAGTGAGGGAAACCGGACCAGCTTGAGGTTCTGAAAGATGGAAAACCTCAAATCCTAAAGGCTTGTTGAGCAGTAACTGACTGGTGGGGAGATCCAGGCACTGGACCTCTGGTGGGGTCGTAAACAGCCCGAGGAAATGAAATTAGTCTCGTAAAACATGTTTTATTTTTCACTTGGGAATAACTTTTAAAAGATGTTGAATCTATCAACATCCTGCAGTCTGAGAGTCAAAGAAGAAAAGGAGTCATGGCCCATGTAAATGATGTGAGAAACTCTTGGACAAAAATCATTTGCCCATTTTTAACAAACTCTTGAGACAAATTGTAAAAAAAAAAAAAAGGTTTATAGATTCTTCACATCGTTTCGTTTCCGTGGATGCTCAGCTGCAGCGACCTCAGCCACTCGCTCATTTCACCAGCTCCTTGACTTCAGTCGCGTGGCCTCTACCTCCCATCGTACCTTTGGGAGGATCTGCAGGGACTGGATCCGCCGCCACCTTTATCTGCCGCCCGCGTTGGAGAGCTGGGTCCGCGCGTTGGAGAGGTGGATCCGGGATGAGCCCGGTACGCCGGGACCACAGGCCCCTGCAGGGGCCGGACAAAGCTGCCGAACAGGGAGGAAAGGCTCCTGCTGCCTCTCCATCTTCTGTTGAAAATAACTACATCGAGAATAAATAACATGTCTGACAACCGAGGGACAACATGGATAAATCTATATTTGTATCTTGTGCAGATATGTGAATAAAATGTATGACTGTTGAGGTTTTGTTTATATGTGTGACTATGATTATTGTTCCTAACCTGTTGCAGTATGAGATTTGTGAATGAGGAAATGGGAGGATTTCTGTGCAAATATATCCGCTGTAAGAGTCGCACTCTTCATTGTGTCCCTGCCAAACTATCGCGGCACATCAGCCCTTGTTTTTTCAGAGGAATTTTCCAAAGAATAAGAAAGTATTTGTGCAGCTTTTACTCACAGTGATAGATGGTCTGGTGGTTAGTTGCCACATGTTTCAGTCTCATTTTTAAAGCGTGTTAATGTGGACCCGCTGTTTCCGACTAAAATGGTCTGGATAAATGACAGAAGCTGGATCCATGCGTAAAGGTGGGTTTGTACCATAGACGTAATATCAAGGTGTGTTCAGACCTGAGGTTGACACAAACTTGGTCCAGAAGTAAGATTTCGGAGGAAGGAAATAAATAGCTGCAGAGACCGCCATGGGAACGAGCCTGTGGCACCTCTGACCACGTGCAACATCACACATGGGCGATGGTGGTTCAGGTGTGGTCGGTCGCGTGGTGCTAAACTAGTCAGATCCGGATCAGACTGGACACTAATTGGACTTCAGATGCCCTATGACCGCAAACATCGTCACAGAAAAACCTTGGAAAACACGACTTGACGTGTATTTGCTCCAGAGGAAGTGGATGGTGGCAAAGTCGCATCTGTGAACGTGGAGCAGGTTTCGTCTCCCTGAGCTGATGCAGGCTAGTTAGCCAGCTAGCTGACGCTATTGAGGCTGACGGATAAAAACCAACGACGCAAAACGGGTCACTCATCACACCTGCATGAAGCGAAAGCTACTCTGTGGATTCACCTTGAAAACAAAAAGCTTTCCGCCTATATTTACACTCACTGCTCCTCATCATAGCGCTGTGTGTATCAGGGACGTCTAACCTACATGCTGCATTTTTAAAACGTCGGCGTTTTCTGGCTAAAAGTCTTCTTCTCTGGCCTTGTTTTGGTGCGTCACTGACGCCAGCTGTCGGTCGGTGGAACGGCAGGAAACTGAGGACGGGGTGTGAATCCTCACGTGAACGATACAAACAGAGAAGGGGCTCGTTCTTAAAAACGTCCAAAACTCCACAGGGGACCTTTAACCCTGTTTTTGGACCATTTCTGCCTGATTTCACATCTATTCAGTGATTGATAACTTCTCATGTAAACGTGACAAGGCTTTTACAATATGATCATAAATTACATAATTTATCTCTGTGAAAATATAGGACACTGAATGCATATTTTTTTCCTTTTAAAAAATAAAAATGCACCTTTGTTTTACAGTGAACCTACTAAAATATGAATCATTTAAAAAAATCCTTAAATTTTACACTTTCACCCTTCTCCTCCGTGATTGTGCCGAAGGCTTAACAGGGCGAGAGACTTTCACTGAAACCACAATAACTCAGGGTTTGTAGGTGAACCTGATATAGTGGCGAGTAAGTGTGGATTATTTTAATCACCGTTGCCATAGTAACATTTTCCCTGAACTCAGTAATTTTAGTTAAGAATTAGACTTAAAACTTAGAATGGGTAAGACATGGATTCATCTCCTTGAAGGAGATTCACTGGCAAATCTGTTTTGGCATCAGAGTAGAAAATATCCAAAACGATTTAGCGTTAGTTGAAGTCATGTCCTCACTCGTACAAGGAAACAGAAAACAAACGACAAAGTTAGACGACGCGTGGTGCAACATTACGGTGCCTGCTCCACCAATGGTACATTGACACCATGGGGGTAAAATGGGCATCAGAGCGGTGCTGTCTAGCTCCGGACGCTGCAGCTTCGAGTGACCGTGCACCACGTTCCCAGGCTCCAGAGCTCGGGTCTCGGTCTGAACCAGACCCAGACTCTAGAGGATCCTGTGCCAGGTTCCGTAGCAGCAGCTGTTTTCCATGGAATCAGAGCTCTGACTGGGAGCAGCCATCTCGGTGAGACGCCGTCGTCTGGGCGAGGCGCCGTCGTCTGGTCACCTCAGCCCTGACCTGGCGTACTCGAACAAAATCCTTCACCATTGCCACCGCGCTTCCCTGGATCCCCAACAACAAGCATGAGGCTTGAAGTCGACCAGATGAATCCAGATGTAGGAAGATGTGGCAACAAAATCACCAACTGTGTGGATGTGTAGGTTAATAGGCCCATTGTATCACTGCCCGTCACTAGGCGACGAGGACCTGTGACTATAATTACATGTGTGTAATCCATTAAATTAATGTGTCGCTCAGATGTCTTCTTGTGGCCTGGTGACGGTTTCAGCTTCAGCCTCTCAGCTCACATTCATATCTCACAAGTACAACAAGAACAAGATTGGCGACAAAAGCACAGTGAAATGGCTTTGACATTGTTTGCAGCCAACAGGGAAATAATGAAATGAACAAGTCGGGGGGACAGACGGGGGATGGGGGGTCTGGACCTCTGAAATAATGAGGGTCACTCATACAGAAGAAAAAAAAAATTAAGATATTTAGTCGTATTTTCCACTTTTCTACATTTGGACATTTGGGATTACAAAATAGGAAACTGAAAACTTGAAAAGTCGTAACAGCTCCACTCAGAAAGACGCTGTCACCCGATGGTCCGTGTTCCGGTTCTGTTGGACCGTGATGTGACGACACCGCCCAGCACTCAGAGGAGAACTGCCTGAGGTTTGACCGTCGTGTTCACCTTTGTCCTGTTGCTCATCCAGGACGCCAACAGGCCCAGTCCGGGTTTTTCTATGGATCCGGACCCACTCAGATGATGCAGCTGCAGCCCGCGCGTAGGTCTGTAGCTGTTGCTGTGATGTGACGACCCTCGGCCAACACCTTTCTGCCCATGTGACCCTGGATCCACTACGTGGCTCCGGTCTGGGGGGGGCTCATAAAGCTACAGCAGCATCTCTTCTGGACCTCGATGTGACAGTCACGATTCTTTTGTTTGTTATATTTCTAATCAAAGTAAAGAGAAAAGTTGGAGCCAAAGCATTTTCCGTGTGTGTAAGAGTTTCATATATTTGCTGAAATGTGTGTGTAGGTGAGGACAGAACGAGTCACCGGGCTGAATTTCTGCAGCAGAGGACGGTATCGACCCGTCGGGTGGTTTATGTTATATACAGTGGTTCCCACACATAGACTAGTGTTTAGAAGAAGAATGTGTGTCAAAAGTATTTCTTCGTAATGACTTTTAAAACAATGGAGATCGGAGCCAAAACATCAATGTTGCAACTGAGTTTATTTTCTTGTATGAGAAGGAGCGTTCATGATGCAACACGCAAGTGAGGTTACAAAGAAAAGGCTCCGCGAGGAGCACTTACAGCGAGTTTTATACCGCATAGGTGGGCATCTCAGTTCTTCTCCTAGTCTGTGTAGATTTCATAGATAACATCATAACCCTTTTCAGTTCAACTATTGAGGGGCCAGCCTGCAAAACTGACCCCGGGTGTCACACTCTTGACCTGTCTCTGGCCCTTATTCCTTCTATCTTCCTCTTACGAATATAGTGCCGAACTTTCTACCTTCCTCATATAGTGCTGAACGTCCTTTAACCTTAGCTGATCAGTCTGCTGATGTTGCCAAACAGGAGAAAACAGGAACCATTTTATCCTGACATATGTAGACAGGAGCACACACATAGTACGATTATAATTTTTATAACAATGTGCAGTAAGGCAGACCTCAGACCAGCTCACACACAGTTTCCTAGAGCCCCATACAGGAGATATATATGGTATAAGGTGAGAGACATCAACTCCTGGTAAAACATTCCTTGGTTTAGTTTTCTTGCCAATATGCAAAATGTCAAAGAAGCATTTACGAGCATAAATTTAAATGACTGTTTATGAGTAATGAACACAAGCATTTTTATTCATATATATATTTTTTATATTTCAACCTCAATTCTGAAGCGAGAGCGAGTATTGATATGCAACCAAGTGACTGTGTCCATTAATTATCTACATCTAACTGAGGGAGGTGAAATGACCCCCCCCCCCCACACACACTGTCCAGGGTAACAGGAAGTGACTGTCGAGAGTAAAAGCCTCAGAATGTGGGTTCAGGATGAATTTTTGCACCAAGTTTCATGGCAAGTGTTGCAATAGTTGGCAAGATATTTCAATATAAAACTAAAATATCAATCTCATGGTGGCTCTTGGAGTGAGCCAGGGGGATGGGGGGGTGGGGGGTGGGGGGGGTCACCAATTCATTGAAATGCATTATTTGGGAACCATGAATCTCTGTAGAAAATTTCGTGTTGTTCCATCCAACAGTTGCTGAGAGATTTCGCTCCTCGTGGACTTGATGTGCTGCTGAAAGCTGAACGGTGGCGATGGCGGTTTGTTTACCTCGTGTAGCGATGACCTACTTTACCTTAACATCAGGATTGTTCAGCGGGCATCGATGCTGACAGAGAGAAGCCGCGGAGGAAGAACCCGGTTCAGCGGTAGGAACCTCTGATGTTAAACCCGAGGTGCTTGAACGCCCCGTCACGCACCTGAAGCCGAAGCTGGTGGCTGAACACTCGCCACACATGCACAAGATAGAGCGGGTCACTGGGAGACGCCAGGCTGCGGCAGGAAGTCGGTTCTCTGCAGGAACAGTCACTGTTAAACACATGTTTGCATCTGGTTTTTCTCCCAAACCCTTTTTCTCAAATCAGTCCTGGCAGCTGTAAAGTGTATTAATAACGAATGAAGCTTCAGCCTGGAGAATCTTTTTTTCTTTCCTCTCCTTCACTCATTTCTTAATTTACTTTCAATCAGAATATTCGGACCAACAGAGTCTGTAGCTGATCTCACAGGTTTTCTTTCGGACTGAATGTGTCAGAAATGTATAAAACCAACTTTTTTTTCCAACTTTGGAAACTTATT
Organism: Istiophorus platypterus; assembly: GCA_016859345.1. Classification (NCBI taxonomy): domain Eukaryota; kingdom Metazoa; phylum Chordata; class Actinopteri; order Istiophoriformes; family Istiophoridae; genus Istiophorus; species Istiophorus platypterus. Next base: position 1,556,383 of record CM029122.1, on the reverse strand, counting down.
CATTCGGAACGTGTTGACAAACCAGAGGGCTGTTTCTCTAAACCCGGAGAAAGTCAGGATTTCTCCGATTTCCTGGCTGAATTTGGCCGGAACTCTGATCTGATCCCTGCTCAGTGCGCCCGCTGAATTTGTCTCCATGTTTATACGATTCTTTCTAGCTAACGTGTTATCGTTTGTCTGTGTTTTCCTCAAATTAAAATATCAAGAACAGTTTCAGTGAAGTTACCAGATCTGAGCTTGTGAGTCTCTAAGTGCCGACGTTCTATGCCGAACTGTTCAGAGACAGGTTGCGTCTGAGCCTGGTTCTAGATCCCATGTTGATCAAGCTGTGGGTTTGTATTGTGCAGCAGTTTAATGTCGCTGAAAATGATGCAGAGTAAAGTATTTACACCTCAAAAAAAAAAACACTGCAACCACAACGAAACATCACAGCTGTGGATTTTATTCAGACTCTGAAGGGTCAAAGTGACGCCTCATAAAGTCCTGACTCAGTTTTCGTCTCCAGCTTTTCACTTTGGTCTTTTTCTTTCTTTGTTCTTTCTGCAGCACAAACAATGAAATGTCCTGAGCCGTGTCCTCCCACATCACCACCACTACTAAAATAAGCCGCTCTTCCCTGCTTCATTAGCCACGATTCATATTCAGACTGAAGTAAATCTGGAGTACCACACACACACACACACACACACACGCACAAACATAGTGGAACGTGTGATAGGAACTAGAGAGAGAGAGAGAGAGGGAGAGAACAAGCCTGATATTGTATTAATCTGATTCGCCCAAAGCAAGAACTGTCCAAGCGTCCAATCTGTCTTTTTGAAGAATTTATCTTTGCCCCATCTGTCTTCTGCTGTTTAAAATAGCACCAGCCAACAGCCGCATGGAGAACACACACACACACACACACACACACACACACACACACACACACACACACACTGATAACAGAGTACCAGTAATTGCAATGCAAGCTTTCATCTCAATTTTTTGGCTCGAAAAACACAATATGAATATTTGTTGCTTAAAAATGTCTGGTTGTTTTTTTTTCCGTAACAGTAGACGAAAGCAACAAGTGAATCTCTGCTCCTTCTGTTCTGTCTTTGTGAGGAGCACTGTGGGTTTAGAGACATTAAAAGGACATTTCTTTGTTGAATGACAAAGTGGGGACATTTTTGAGAAATCAAGACATTCATTAAAACTGAGGACATTTATAGAATTGAGGACCTTTTTTCGATAGTTAGGATATTTTTTAAAAATGACGGGTTTTTAGAATTTGGGCATGTGGACATTTTTAAAAGTGGAGACACTATAGTGACGACATTTCTGGATATTGAGGACATTTTCAGAAAAGCGAGAACCTTTGTGAAAAGTGGAAGCACTTTGACAAAATGAGGATATCTTTGGAAAGGTGCACACTATGGGACTGATTTCAAATTAAAGACTAACTATAATTTGTTTTCTAGAGCCAGAGTTATCGTGGTAAAGTGTATTCTCGACATAAGTGAACAGATTTAAATAAAAGTTGAATGAATGCTGCTCAAGTTTTTAAATCCTCTGGAAATTGGACCTGAGTTTTGATGCCTCGTCACAGGTTTATTAGGATGATATAAACACTTCTGATATAAACTACTGCCTCCTTCATTCCTCCACCCTGTGTCTCAGCTAACAGCCATGTGTGTGAGTGTGTGTGTGTGAGTGTGTGTGTGAGTGTGTGTGTGTGAGTGTGTGTGTGTGTGTGTGTGTGTGTGTGTGTGTGTGTGTGTGTGTGTGTGTGTTTCCTAATCCTCTGGGTGGGTCATAATCCATCAGCCTTCTTTCTGTGTATTTGCAAATCATGGTGGTGAAGTGTCAGTTGGCACGACTGCTCTAATCGGTGCACCTGCTGCTACACACACACACACACACACACGCGCGTGCACACACGTGGGCATTATCACCACCTCTTAAATACACACATTTCCTCTTATTTAAGCCTGTTCCATTTGAACCATAAATTATTTAAACAGGAAATCGGTTGATTTTCTTGACTCCTCAGTTTAACTCACCGAAAAAAACGAGATGAGGCCAAATCAGCCTCAGAGAACACCCCCCCCCCCCCCCCCCCCCAGGAAAAAAACATCAGCCAGCCATTGCTGACTAAGTAGATGCTTAAGTCTCATTCATAAATCCTCTGAGGTAAGGTCATCTCAGGCCAAGTTGTTACTGGGACTGAAAAGTTTAGTTCTGAAGTGGTTTTAGTCTCTAGTAGAGGTAATTAAAGGATTCCTCTCAAATCCCTCCAGTGAGGGGCGGAGGTAGAAGAGGGGATTAATTACAAGTCGGGGGGTGGAGGGAGAGAGAGGTTCGGTCGGATGTGCAGGAAAGAGAGCGGGAAAAAAACGACAGAGAAAAGGGAGATGACATGACGAGGCGAGAGGAGGAGGAGGGGGGAGATGAGATGAGATGATACAGAGGGGAAAGAGAAGGACTGGGGAGTGAGGAGAGGTAAGGAGGTGATGAGGAGGAGGAGGAGGAAGGTCAGGATGTGAAGACGAGGCGATGAAGGCTGAGCTCAAAAAGAAAATGTACATAAAAGAGAAAAAGATGAAGATGAAGGTGGAGAAGATAAAACTGAGGGTTTAGTTTTTGGGTCTTCTCTCCTTCATCCTTCTGTCTTCACCTCGTCTCTCCCCACACAGGATCCCACAGGATCACCCGCAGGTGACAGTTGCTCTCTGTCGTCCCCTGCAGGCTTCTACAGTGATGGACATCTCTCTCTCTCTCTCTCTCTCTCTCTCTCTTCGCCCCAGTCTACGCCCGGCTGGAGCCCCCCCACTTGTTATCAGCCAACGGCTCAAACACCGTACGTCATAAAACTGATCCAGGAACTGATCCATTTCACTCGTTCACCGTCTCATTATCGAGATCACAGGGATTATATATTATAGATCAATTAATATTTTTTTATCAGGATCTTTGCCTCTGCTGGTTCATTGTTCATCATCTGTGTGTGTGTGTGCGTGTGTGTGTGTGTGTGTGTGTGTGTTTTACACCATTATTCACACAGGGTTCACACAGCTGGAAGCAGTTGTCAGGCTCCATTCATATAAATAACCTTGGTGTGCACCTGTATTCTAACCTCTACAGTAAATGCAGGTCTTTTTTTTCACTCTTAGTGATGCAGAATTAAAGGGTTACCTGAAGAGAAGCCATGGAAACTCAATTGTACCTGAACACACCACCTATAACACCAGTCATCAAGCTTCGTTGGACTTGGCGTGATAGTGAGAGGATGTGACTACGTCCAGTATTGATGACACAAAGGAACAAAATAAGCACATATGTGAGAATAAGATTAACTGGATTAGATTCACAGGGAGGGACTTTATAAATGGAAAAAAATCTCTTTGAATGCGAGGGAAATTAATTTACTCTTATTCTGGGTCTCTGGAGAAACACTGAGTAAATAATTCCTGAGTTCAGGATGAACATTTTTACTGCATCAATTGAGAGACAAGGGACAAACGTGGGGCTTTTACTTTGGTAAATCTCTAAAATTACACAGATTCATATGTTTTTAGTTTTCAGTATTTTATACTTTCAAACTTAATGACATTTTGCACAAGATATTCATCGAAACTGCTGAACTATAATCTGCCCTCATTATTCAGTTCATATCTCTGTATATTTTTTGACATGTTGAGACATTCTGAGACCAGTGTTCACAGTACAGATCATTTTTTATTGTTAATGAACACATCATGTCAGAGAAAAAGCTGCTCTATGGTCACACTGTCACTGGATGAGGAGCTGGGCTGCAGAATAATGCACTGTTGTATTTTAATCTTTTTTGGACATCTTGTGTTTCAGATCACCTCCTGTCTCACTGTGCCACTCGTACTGGACTGTTGCAGAGGTTCTGGTGGAGCACAAGAACTCGATGTTCTCCGACTTTAATGTGTCAGATGAGATTGGCGGCGAAATCAGTTTTCTGGAGAAAGGAGAGTGTTGATTATCACAGTTTTATATCGGAACGTGTCCTCGTCTGAACAGCCCCCCCCCCCCCCCCCCAGAGAAAAATCCTCTTATTATCTGAGGACGACGAGGAGAGAAAATAGAGAGAAGGGAGAGTTGGAAGGAGGAGGAGGAGGAGGAAGAGGAGGAGGAGGAGGAGGAGGAGGAGGAGGAGGAGGAGGAGGAGGAGGAGGAGGAGGAGGAGGAGGAGGGGGAGGACAGACTGACACTTTAATAAAAACAAAAAGAAAATAAAAGAGCTCGCTTCACTAAACCCGAATCTCTCACAGCCACGTCCACACACCCACAGGAAAACATGCATTCACACACACACACACAACCAAGAGAAAGTGTGTGTGTGTGCGTGTGTGTGTGTGTGTGTGTGTGAGATTACATTAACTTCTGACCTGCAGGATGAGAACGAAGCTGCTCCTTCAGTCACAAGTTCTTCATCCTCTGGTGAGGACGACACCTTTTGATTGATTATTATTTGATTGATGTGATTATTGATAGAAACAGGGGAGGGGGGGGATATTAGAGACACCGATGGATTGATCAGTGGTGAAAACCACTTCCTTAAAAATGATCGCACAGTGGAATCAGGCCGTCTCTGGAACAGCCTCAGTACAGACTGATGGTTATAACCCAAGGAAGCTCCTGGCTGAGTCCAGCCACTTTCTTCCGGACGTTTCTACAGACTCCAGCTCATCCGTTAGATCTGGTTGACTCACGCTCTATAAAACACTGTGGTTCAATTCTACTCAAGTCAAGAGGATGCTGGGTCACGCTCAGCCTGATCACCACTCGGCCCTTTGGAGCTTTCTGAATCCTGATCCTGATGCTGAAATCCTGTAGGATCCACATGATTCCGGACCAGGTTTCAGCTCCGGATAAAGTGCGCTGCAGAGCACTCACAGAGATGTGTGTGAGTCACAGTGTGTGAAGTTCTGTGTCTCACTTCCAGTGTTTAACACACTGGAAGTGAGACACAGAACTTCATCAACATGGAACATGTTGTTGTTGTTTTAATGTGAGAAATATATATTTTAAAGTTATTTTTCCAGTTTCTCTTCAGTCATTTTCTTTTTGTTTTTGAAGAATCAGTCAAAGATCAATGACACAGACGACACATTGATCTGTATTTAAATAAAAGTGCATGTTTGTAGATGGAAGAAAAGACTGAATGAAAGGTGGGAGAAGAAAAGATTAACGAAAAAATTCCGAATGAGCAGAAAGAAACAACAGAATAGAGACAGACTAAACGATGGAGTGAAAAAGACAGAGTCAGATCAAAAGGATCAGACACGGAAAAAGTCAAAGGAGAAAAAGGAAAAAGAGAAGATCAGACATTTCTTCATTTAGGTGACGAATATATTCAGACACTCCTGAATAAATATATCTCTTCCTCCAGTGTCCACAGAGGATAAACGAGTGTGAAGCTGAAGGAGCCAGAACCAGAACCTCCATCCGGGTCCACCAGCGCTGAACTGGGATCAGAACCAGCTCACGGGACCAGGGCCGGCTCGCTGCTGCCAGCAGGTCCGGTGCTGGAGACCAGTCCTTCACACGCAGAGGAGAGAGAGGGGTTGTCATGGCAACGCTGTTCAGTCCTTCAGTCTGCTGCTGCAGTGGCTGATGGGAAAATGTGATCATCGGTGCTGTGAATGAAAGAGAAATAAACAGGTCAACACACACACGCATGCCCACACACGTACGTACACACGTGAGCACACATACACACACACACACACACACACACACTACAGTTAGGAGGATGTAGTTTGCTGCTGTTAAACTGTGTTGTTTTACACAGACAGTTATTTCTATTATTTTGTCCACCCATTTACCGGGGGGGGGGTATGTAAAAGACAACCTGCTCCAGAATGACCAATAAGAAGTGAGCTTTATAACCATCATGGAGGCGGGACTTCCTGTAGGACTACCTCTCCTCTACTTCCTGAAGTCAGCTGACTACTCCACGATTTGTTTTGAGTCAAGAAAAAAAACGTGAAAATTGTTGGTTCTGTTTTGTCCAGTTTTAAAATTTGCTGGTTTCCTTTGTCTCTACAGCTGTAAACTGAATGCTCTGGGTGGGTTTTTTTGGAAATAAGTTATTTGAAGTTGGCATCTTGGACTCCAGCTTCACAGTGCCCCATAATCACCAGGATCCACGTAACTGGATCACACAATTGTCAGAAATTTGCGCCAGTAAAGTACATTATTATTGTGTCAGTTTCTGTGTAAGTGTTTTACACACAGATAAATTACTTTAATTTATATCAACAAATTATCAGATTTCTTGGCAAATCATCTAATTAGTTTTGGACATTATACTGAAAACTGAAAACTGAAAAAAAAAAAACAAAGCCAAAAAAATAAAGCTGTTTCTCTTGGCTGCTGAGATTTTTGGAACCGTATCAAAAGTGAAACTAGTCACGTAGCATTCGCTGAACGGCGTTGTATGAATGTCGTCCGGCGTTTCATTCGATTGCGACGGGAGAGTTAGTGGGGGGGGGGGGTACAGCTTGTGGGCTGCTTTAAACAGTAGATAATGTTGGAGCCATTAGAGCATGTAGAGGACACCAGGAAAAAAACAGCATAAAGACAAAGAACCTCTATCACATTATTTAGTTCTGTGTTAATAATCAAGTTTTCCTGCTGTGTCATGAGTTAAACCACCAGATAATGGATCCGGATGTCGCCTCATTTACAACCTGAGATGTTCAGATCCGCGTAACGTGGATCAGGACGGATCGGGTTCGAAACCAGGCTGCGGCCATTCCGCAGCGGTGAGAACCCGGGATAAGGATCCGGGTTATATAACAGAGCAGCGGCGTGATTCAAGCCGATTAGGCCTTTTCTTTTCTCTGTCACGTACAGAGTGACATCCGCCACCGCGCCGCAGCAACGCGTCACACGGGACTTTGATCTCAGGGTGAAAACGACGCCTGTAGGTGGGCGCCACTCGTCAATGTTACATCACACGGAGGAACACGGTGTTCCTCAACCAGTTAGCCATGAAACGGGGCCGACCATGGGCGCACCGGCATCGCTGCGGGGCCGAGGTGCCCAGACTGTAAGGGGGGGCCCAAGGGAGGAGGGGGGTGGTCAAGAGGCTAAAAGAAACCCAGTGGGATGCAAGGGACAGGTTTACGGTAGCAGGGAGCTAGTTTACCGTGGTTTGACGGCAGCGGCGGCAGCGGCGGCAGCGGTGGCGGCATATCGGTCACACGCGACTTCACCAAGGCCGTTACAGGTTCCGTGAAGCTCGTAGCGCCACCTTCAGGCCTGAATGTTTGTCTCCATCTCCCAGAGTCGTAACTCAGTCCTGTCTGAACACACATACCAATGCTCATCCCAAATAAATGTCCGTAGACCATAGAAAAAAGGGTGTGTGTGTGTGTGTGCGTGTGTGTGTGCGTGCGTGTGTGTGTGTGTGTGTATGTGTGTGTTATGGCACCACGGCTCCGCCAACATAGGTCAGAACCGTTCGGGTCAATGTGGGGTTTGGTTGGCCACCAGACGCCGCTTACAGGAAAAGCTCGGTCATCGCTGCGGATAAATGCTGGACAGCGACCGAAGAGAACAACGTGCTGGAGTTAGCAAGTAATATCAAATGTTAATCTAGCACAAGGAAGTAGGTCAATTTACCTGAGATTTACTTCTGTTTCCTGTCACCACATCTCAGAGGGAAACATTTACTTTGTACTCTACTAAATTTATTCTAGATCTATGGCAAAAATACATGATAAGCTTCTAAAACACCAAACCACTTCCAGCTAATCTGTCAACCTGCAGCCTCTTCGCACAGGTTTCAAATGCCCAAGTAGGTTTCAGAAACTTCTCACATGGTTTTCATCTCCGCAGCTTGTTGAGAGGAGCCAATATCTCACTCAGGGAATCAGAGATCAGAGAGAACGTCCAAACACTGGGAGCAGATGAGTGAATCAGAACTTTGTTTCTTCTCTTTTTTTTTCCTGCGAGAGATGAGGAGATGGAGAGACGGGCGGCGGCGATCGCGCTGATTATCTCCCAACAGCTCGGCTTCAAAGCTTCGGAGCGAGCCGCCGTTCCATCGATTCATCTCCCCCCGGCTCTCTCCCCCCGCGGCGAAGCCGACCGACCCGCTAACGTCCACGTTGCGGTTCTGTAATTTAAAAGAGTTCCAGGAGATCCACGCTCAGAGAGCCTGTGAGCGCAAAGCGGAGAAGTGGATCCTGTAGGACTGGACCAGTTGGGTTTTGGGTCCAGTCCAGCACAGGTTCACTCTAATGCACATTAACATCCAGTTCTCTGATATGAACCGGAGGTCAAACAGCAGGTGAAGCCGATTCTCTGGCCGCCGCCATTAAAGCTCAGAAGAAGCTCAGAAGAAGAAGAGGACGCGGTGAGACGAGGCGGTTGAAGAGCTGCGGTCGGAGCTCGGACGACGCAGAGCCAGGTGGAGAACGTGGTGAAGATCTCCGACATTTCCGGTGTTCCATGTGTTAACGTGAGGAAGGTTCTGGTCTCCTCATCATCATCGCTCCACGCTAAGTGAAGCATTTACGTTTTTTGCAATGGTTAGAATTTATTTCCCTTGAGATATTTTATGTTAAAACCTGGCAGGACTGTTTATGGAGGATTACTAATTATGGAGGGAGCGTCGATGTTTTAATGACATTATCTCAGAGACCATTTCACCAAATTTACAACATGCAAACTAAAATTTGAACATTTCCTTCTTGTTACCTCATTACATCATCATTTTCTCATGTTTCCTCGTCTTTTCCTCTTCATTTCCTTCCACTGTTCCTTGACATTTCCTCCTCGTTTCCTCCTCATTTCCTTGTTGTTTCCTTATCATTTCCTCATCATTTCCTCATCATTTCCCCTTCATTTCCTCGCTTCCTTATCTTTTTCTCATCGTTTCCTCATCATTTTCCCTCTGTTTCCTCGTTTCCTTGTCATTTTCTCCTTGTTTCCTAGTCTTATCCTTGTCCTTTCCTATTTGTTTCCTCGTCATTTCCTCTTTGTGTCCTCATCGTTTCCTCTTCATGTCCTCGTCCTTCCTCATCGTTTCCTCATCATTTCCTCTTCGTGTCCTCGTCCATCCTCATCATTTCCTTTGTGTCCTTGTCCTTCCTTATTGTCTCCTCTCCCTCATCGCCACTTTCTACCCATCAAAAACCAACATCCTACCTTCAAACCTCGCAGGGGCATGTTGAGCCTTTGTAGCTGATGGTGACTACTCCAAAATAAGATGTGTGTTTGTGTGGGTGTGTGCATATTTGTGTGTGTGTGTGTGTGTGTGTGTGTGTGCGTGTGTGTGTGTGTGTGACGTGAAAGAGCTCCATACTCTGTCTGGATCATTTTGAGTCATGAGTGGTAAAACCGTCCTCTTCCCGACTGTGATGAAACTTCCGGTCTGGCAGCTCAGGGACTCGTCCCGGAGTCACCAACGACGGAGGCTCGGCCCAGGCCGGAAGATCCGGATCCGGATCTGAGGCATGAGCTCCTCGGTCTGGGTCGTTCTCCGTCCGTCAGCTTAATCGTGGAAATTAAGCCACGAATTGTGGAAATGTTGTCTGGTCTAGACCTGGTCTAGACCTGGTCTAGACCTGCTCTATATGAAAAGTGCCCTGAGATAACGTCTGTTATGACATAGAGTTATAGAAATAAAGATGAATTGAGATGTGTGTAGGCAGTGGACAGAGCCACAGACCAGCAGACAGCAGGGTTAAACCTCCCATACATATAACTCCTGGACTTTGCTGCTCTCAGTCGACCCGTCTGGCAAAGGAGAACCAGTCGGTTCCGTCTGAGTTCTCCACGGGTCGCCTCATCGACGCCAGGTTCCGGGTTCCAGGTTCCAAGGCACAGAGCGCGAGCGGCTTCAGCTGACGACCAGCGCGAGCCCAATCAGCCGGAAGGAAGCGCTACACAGGAAATTCAAGTGCGTTTGTGTTTCCCTCAGGAGGCGGCGGGGACCAAAACCAGAGCTAGAGGAGATTCATTAAGCCGACAGGAAAAGGGAAAGTACACGGACCTCACGAAAACACAAGTTACCTCGACCACAATGTCACAGGGCTGAACGCGCTGCTGTGTCCCGGGGGGGGGGGGTGGTCCAGGTAATAAGGATTAAAGCTGTGAAAGCCCCTGACGAAGCAGCGCTCCCACACACAGGTTAATAAAAGTTAACAGGCTGAATCAGACTGAACACGTCGGCGTCCACAGGGATGTAAACAGGGTTTTATTTATTGTGTCGCTCCGCGAAAATACAAATAAACAGACTGGCCAGCAACAAGTCTAAAAATCTAATTCATTCAGTGTAGAGGATTTATAGAGACGCTTAAATGAACAGGGCTCTCTGGGGGCGGGGGGTCTCTTCTTCAACACATTCACTTCTGTCACTCTCTGTGTTTCCAACACAGTCATTGAAGTTCAGTTTATAAATCAAAAATGTAATCAACAATTAAATTGGTTTTTTTTCAATCCTGTCTCCTAGAAATTATGGTTCTATGCAACTAAACTGCAACAGAAAGACGTTTTTATAGGAAACTTAATCTCTGGCTCCATTAAGCTCAGAGGCTGGTTTAAATATTATTTTAAATGAATGGATCTGTATTCATTAACACCAGTGGAATCTCCAGGAGCTGTTTGGGCTGGATGGTGGTGTACAAAGCTCAGGACTGTCAGACCAGAGACCAGGTCCACATCCAGAGATCGAGTCCACATCCAGAGACCGGGTACACATCCAGAGACCAGGTCCACATCCAGAGACCAGGTCCACATCCAGAGACCAGGTCCGCATCCAGAGACAATCCAGTTGGTTCTGGTTCAGTGATAATAAACAGGTTGTGTCTGTTGTGAACTGTTTCTGTATTAAACCAGACCAGGATCTTTTCCTGGACCTGAACCAGGTTCTGTGAGAGTCTGAACAGAACCATGAACCAGTTTAATGATGTTGGAGTCACTACAGGTTGATGTTGAGCTGCAGGATTAGAGTTTTCAGGTGAAAACAAACACATTTCTCTTTGAACGTTTTACTGATTCGTTCAGTATCAACATATTTGCAACCTGCCAAATATGTTAATTGACAACATTTCATCATTATGTTACATAAAATTAAAAATAATCAGAATCAGGTTTTCTCCAGAACATAATTACTGCTGCAGTTTAGTTTTATAGAAACATATTTTCTAGAAGACAAGACTGTTATTACAGAACAGATTAACAATCAATATGTAAATTAGTTCAGACTGCAACATTAAATGATGACAATTCTTTACATTCACTCCAGTAAAATGTTGATTGCATTGAGTATTGAGTATTTCTACACTGCAGTATTAGTACTTTTACTGCAGTGGCATTCTCTTGCTCCTAAACACAAGGTATTAACTTAGTATTTAGTAAATATCAAATACGTCTCCATTGCAGTTGAGCATCATTCAGTTTTATTGATGGTGAGTTTGACTGCGACACATTAATTGATGCAGCACACACACACACTCACACACACACACACACACACACACACACACACACACACACACACACACACACACACACACACACACACACACACACACACACACACACAAACACACACACACACACATACACACACACACACACACACACACACACACACACACACACACACATACACACACACACACACACAAACACACACACACACACACACACACACACACACTTCCTCGGAATCTATCAGTGAAACCAAATCACCGCGTCTCCACGGTTTTATACTGACGTGACCAAAACGGCCGCAGATTAAACCAAAGTTTATGTTACGGTTTTCCTGCTGGTGTTGAAACCTCCTGTCTGTACCTGTGATCTGTTAACGGGTTCTGTTAACGGGTTCCACGTTCTCAGCCTTTCACTGAAGGTGACCCCCCCCCCCCCCAAAGGACCCCCTACCTTAGGGTCTTAAACAAGGAAAAACAGTTTCTCTCTAACTCTTCGAGTCTTTGAGTCTTCGCGGAGACATGGACACATCCCCTCCACCTGCCAAGGGATGATGTTAATCGCTCGTGTTTACCCACAGACTTTTTTTCTTCCTTTTTTAAATAATAAAACACTATTAACAACCCATTTAAAAACAACATCTGGTTGTTTTTGAGACGTCTGAACATGGTTCAGTCTTTATAGACCCGATCTACTGAAAGAGAGGCGACGTGTCTCCAGAGCCGTGTAATGAGGATGATGAGAGGAAAGAAGAGGAAACTCATTTTTTCCGGCGTCTCTCTCAGATGTTGACTCCTCCATTGTTTCGTCCGCCAGCGTCCGTTCAGCCGCTCCGGTTAAACCCTGCTTCAGAAGTTGTTCGCTCCCGTCGTCCCGCCGCTTTGGCTGAGCGGTTAAACGTCTCGCCACCGCTCAAACAGATGCCGCATCACAGTCACTGGAGGCCAAGGAGTCTCCCCCAGTTTGACACTATCGGCTTTATGAATCACATCTCCTCGGCGGGGAGCTAAATTTTCTGTGACTTTGTTCAGGCAAGACGCATTAAACTCCTCCGCTGAAATCATTAGCCTCGGTTCTGTGAAGCAGGCGTCAGATAATGGAAGACGAAGCAATGCATGAAGGGGGATTTCGAAGTTACAGTGGCAGTTTACCCACAAATCTCTGTTGGAAGTGACGAGAAACCTCACCTCACAAAATTGTAACTACACATCACAGCGACGCAGACCACAAGAGCTGTGATTGGTCGGCTCGGTGGCTGGCTCCTCCTTCTTCGTCACCGTCATCCAGACCGTCTCCTCCAACGTCTTCTTTCGTTTCTGCGTAAATTCAGCCGACTGTTGTTCAACATCCGTCGGCTCTGACTCGGTTACAGTCGTCACAGTTTCGAAGTGATGCCGACAAACTCATGGAAAATGGTGGTGAAGAAACTCGACACAGTGGCATGTAAACGGCGCCGCAACTAGTGGTTTGGTGGCGTAACTGCAGAGTGAGTATAAACGCTCACGACTGCACAGGTTTGACACCAGCGACGCGACGCCGTCGGCTCTTCCCACCAGAGCTCATGAACAAATGCAAGAGTTTATATCTGATGTTTGATAATTTAGCACAAGGTTTGTCAGTAGATTTGAGAGTTGGCTGGCGAGTGAACTGGTTTCTGAAACTGTCAGGACCATCAACTGTTCGCTGGCTTCAGTGCAATGGCGTGATGGGCTTGTCGTTTTTCCCGGTTCGTCTGTTATGAACACTGGACTGGAATGGTGTTTGAACGTGATCAGTCTCTGTCAAGTTACTTTCACGCTTTGCTTCTGGATGTTACCAGGGATTTAACAATTTAACGAACCACGTCAACAAACACATTATGACACAAGGCCGTGATTTACTGCTGCATATCACCATCACCATCGTTTTCACATTAGCTAGCGTCTCATTTACCTCCATCACATGGAGCTTCTGTAGATAAAGCTCTGGGGACTAAATGTCACCTAAACCCTGTATCCTCGTTATGCTAGATTTTCTACGAAAATCTACACATATGCAAAGACTTTCGTCATTAAACAGGATCAGAGACGCTGTTATTTCAGCAGCTCGGCCATGTGGAGAAGCAGACGAGTCCAGCGTGGAGAACAGGTGAAGGTCACCGCAGACAGTGAGCTTAATGTCACCTCACGAGCGTCCCCGGGGATTCTGGGAGTCTGAGTTTATGCGGGAAGGTTCGTGAGGGAGGGTGTCTGGACTCAGCCGTAGGGCTGATGACATCCGTCTTCCCCCGATGGAGGAGAGAAGAAGCATGAAGATCTGTGGAAAATGGTATGGTCATTACGTTAACCCTTTAATGCATGGATGGCTTTATTCCACATTCCTTCACATCTCAGCGCTGACACAAGGCAGATTAAGACGCATATTAAGATCATACTGCTGATACACTCTTCAGAATATTTTATCAACATTAGAAACACACAAAGGCTATTTTGTCATTTATTGAATTAATAAATGTAAGAAAACTTTGGGTGTTTTATCAGCGTAGCCTGTAACATGTCATGTTTCCTACAGTCTTGTCTCAACCTGCTCTAAGTTCTCAGAGGCCGACGCCTCCTGAGTCCTCACTGGTCACAACAGCCGTTGCTTGGTTCTGGTTTTGCTCTCATGTTCACTGGCTGAGTGCAGCTGGACAGATGCGGAGTCTTTTGGGCTGAGGCGGTTCCGGTTCTGGTGTAACCGGAGACTTTTGGAGGCTCCGTGAGCGTCCGGGAGTCGTGGCGCGTCATCACTTTTCTCCAGCTGTGGCCACAGCAGCCTGAGGCCGAGGTTTTCCTGGTGAGCGCTTCGCCTCCGGGATCTTCCGAATCCCAGACCGGGCGTCTGTTGTCTGAGCAAAACTTTCTACAGTCTCATGCGTTGGTTCTGCTTGTAAATGGCCTCAGGTACCGGAGCTACTGACACCAAGACCTACGCTGTCACTCAAACTGATCCCTCGCTGGTGTAGCACCTTGTTACCATGACAACGGGCTCATATAATCAGACATATTCATAAGTCTGATGTCTGAAAATAATCAAGTTTCACTACAACAGAAACCTGACTGAACTGCTCTGAGATAAGAAAACTTCCAAGGTGACTGGAAATAAAACAACCAGGACTGAAGGAAAGTACAGGAGCATGTCCCCAAATAAATGTGAGTATGAGGACATCAAATATAAACAATCTCTAGTTTTGTCTGGGAAACAAACACAGAAACCAAAAGGCTCAGCATGTTGATAGTGTGTCTTTTTCCAAATTACAACAAAACCCACAAGTTTTTATATCAAAGGCTGTAAAACAAATGACTGAAGACATCTCAACCCAATAAACAGTGTGTGTGTGTGTGTGTGTGTGGGGGCAAGAGGGAGAAGTGGAGCAGAGGGTCCAGACACAGGAACAAGAAAAACCCGATTCTGAGCACGATGTGGTCCAGGCTGAGTTTATGGCTCAGGGTCTCTCACCTTCTCCCTCTGAACCTGGATCTGGATTCTGAATCGACCTCGACCTCAGAGGTTTCATATTTTTATGGATTCGTTTCAGGGCTAAAAATACAAAATGCTGTGCTCTTTCTCATACTGATACTGTCCATATTGAGGTGAATGCTACAGAATATTAATCCTATATTTACTGCTTTACAGTGACAGGGTCCTGAGTCTTTGACATGTGGACCAGAGGAGCCCAGAACTGAACCACTGGCCCCTGATAAGTGGACATAAATACTATTTTTATTCCATTGTGAGAATACTGGTGACAATCTACTTTCCGGGTTCTGTTATGAAGGATATCCCCCCCAAACAAATAAAACTTAACTTGAGAATAATGGAGGAGGAGTGTAGAGGACAGAGCAGCCTGGATCGTACTGGATCACAGTACCAACAATCAGGATGATGACGCAGACATGGGGAATAAAATCCAGGAGGATGATGAGAAGCTTCCAGAAGCCGCAACACAAAGAGGGAGTCCACACCAGTCAGCCATGGTTGAACACCCCCCAGCGCCCCCCAGCGGCGAAGTCTTGGCTCTTTAGAGACGACTTTGTCTTCACTGTCTATGAGCTGAGCTTGTCTCAGGCCTTAATAACTTCTGAATGGAGAGCTGGGGGGGGGGGCTAATTTTAGCTCCCCCCAAAAATGGAAGGGATATAAAAATGGTCCAAAATGAACATCTGCTGTGACTGATGGGGTCTGATGTAGAAAAGACTATTTCTGGAGGCCGCAGGCTGAGTCATCCTCAGTTAGATCATCTCTCTCTTTTCTTTCCTTTTCTTTTGTTTCTTTTTCTTTCCTTTTCATTTCTTTTCTTTATTTCAACTCCTAAAATTCCCCTGTGGGAATAAATGAGGATGAGATGTAGTTATATTTGAACCCAAGACTCAATGTTCATGTACATTAGACAAACTGACTGTAATGAAACAAAAACGGTACAAACAGTATGATGTGGTTCAAGCGCCCCAGCTGGACTGACTCCCCCCATAGGTCACAGGGTAGAACCACATGTTGACATATCCATGCTGATAGATTAATAAACTGTGGGAAGAGACTGGTAAACTAGATTCAACCTAAATACCACGAACGATTGAATTGTTTGAATAAAAGATGACGGAACTTTTCCAAAATCAGTTTTTCAGAAAAAGCCTTTTTGAAGACGGGAGACACTTTGACCCTCGTTCTGCTGAAAGGTTTCAGTTAACCTAAGGAGAAAAGGTTCCTCATAATGGAACTTTCAGATGTGAAGCTATCGCTCTTATAATTTAGAATTTTCCCATTTTTCAAAATTTTCCAAATTTCCAAGTTTTTCTAAATTTTCTAATTTTCTAATTCACATTTTTCATTTTCCATTGCTCAGCCCAGTTTTATTATGAGAACATCTGTCCAGCTGTTTCCAGGGCTCAGTCTGCTTCTCCTCCTCACTGTGTGTGTGTGTGTGTGTGTGTGCAGGCTGCCTCATTTACCCATATCATTAAGGATGGGGTCCAGCTGCCCCTTTTCTCCTTTACACTGGAGGAGACACATGAGTCATCACACACTCCTCCACCTGCTTGGGGGCAGATTTTCCATTGAAAAAAAACAGGCTGATGTTGAAGTGGCTCAGACTCAAATCACATTTTGATCAAACAGTTGAAGCAGAACAGAATTATTATAATAACAAAGCCTCATATTGATGTTTTTTTCTGGTGCTTTCTTATGTTTCAGTTTAAAGTTTAATCGAATTTTTGTCTCATTTTTTATTTTCATATCTAAACTACTATTGGACTGATGAGATTTTGTTCAGACGTCCGTAACTATAATCTGGAACCATCCTCACATCAAAAAATGTATTTGTCCAATACCTCCTGGTTTATGTTTTGTTTGATCATGAACAAATAACTGAAAAAAATGTAATGGCCAAGGCCCTACACTAGAGCTGAGGTCAGACAGACACTAAACAGAGGGGAAAAATTAAGAATAGTAGAATATTGGTCTTCCAGCTCCTCGAATGCGAATATTTGCTGGTTTCGCAATTTATCTGACAGTAAACATCTTTGTGTTTTGTGTAACAGCGGGTCCTTTTCACTGTTTTCTAGAGAATTAAAGAGAATTTATCAGATATGAGTAATGAAGATAACTGTCGGTTGCAGCCTCATAGTGTGTTGGATTGACACGACCTCGTATGTGTCAATTATTTAACAGGAAAATTTAAAGCATGTTGATAAACTAATTACATCAAATCAGTATAAACTAATATCTGAAATAAAGCTTGATGAAGTAGAACCTGGTGGAGCAGTAAAACCTTCCACTGGTTCAGAATTAGTGGGAACCACCTCATATTTTACACAAGGGAAATAGAACCAGAAGTAGTGGAGTTCTCAGTTCACTGATTTATTGTTCCTTCCCTTTAAAAAGCAAACAAGAGAACGACTGAGCAGTAATGAAAATGTCTTTATCACTAAACCTCTATGAGCAAAGGAGTAAACGAGCCATTGATAAGGATCAGATAAACAGATCAAACCATTTAATGAAATTAATCTCTGTGAATTCATTAAATGACCAGTTATCTTGGCAATAGTGAGAAGAAATGTGGGATTCAGGATTATCAGAGAACGGAGGAAGCAAAGAGCAGTGAAGAATCAGGTTAAAATTAATAATAATTCAGAACCTGATCAACTCTAATCACTGACACAAAGTGAAGCTTCATGGCATCATCTCACATTTGGATCCTTTTTACTGGACCCGAACTGGTCCACAGGGTCCAGACCGGTATAAAACCAGCTAATGGCTAACGTGAGGTCCGATACCATTAATACATGAAAAAGAATTGAGAAACAACCAGTTAGATTATCAACCTAGTGAAGCACAGTCAAGTATAATAACAATATGAATGACGACTGATTTTCACTGTTTGTTGCTGCGATGCATAAAACTGACACTGACTGTTTCTATTCGTATTTGTCTGTTGTTTGTCTTCTGTTTACTGGTTGAATTATTCATTGATTTTGATGTATTTATGGTTAGATTGGGTTTGGGTTCTATGAATCTGCCAAGTTGGAACCTCAAATCCCTAAAAGAAAAATCCTCCTAATTAAACTTAGAGCTCCAAAGTTGGGGGTCTTGCAGGGTTCAGTGATGGAGGCAGGACTCAGGATCAGCTGATCCTTGTTGTCTTCAGCGTCCTCTGAGATTCATTATTAAATCTGAGACTGATTAACAACAGAACATTGAACAGGAAAAAGGTAGTGGAACCTCTGCACCCTCACTTTAGATTAGATCAGTTCATTAAGGGGCAAAAAGTCAGATTAGATGAGAAAACAAAGTGTTCAGATTGTGTCGTTTCCGTTGATGGATCAGAGGCTGCAGGTCAGAAATGTTACCTGTCCACCAGGTGAGCTTTGGCTCCTCCCACTGCACTGACACACCAGTCAAACAACAAAATAAACCAACATGAGTCCATGAAAAATACTCACCCTCCCTTTTTTAATTTTAATGTTTTTATTGTCCTGAAAAATGAAATCAAAGGGAATTTAACCTTTTTTTTAACTGATCTTTTGCTTTTTTAGTGAAGAAAAACACAAAATGTAAATATATTAAATGTTTAGTTGAATGTATCTAAATCAGCAGCCAGTTGGTGTTAGAAGTAACATCATCAGTTAGATGGAGATCACCTGTGTCCTCAGGGAGGTTCAGCTGATTGTAGAATAAAGACACATGTTTTTTTTTGGGGGGGCAGCTTCTGGTTGGCCCAATCCCATGATGAATAAAACACTGCTAAGAAAAGAAACTGCTCAGTGACTGTTTTACTTAAGACTTTTTTTTGTCCACATTACACATGAGGCTGGTTTTCAGTTTAATTTGCTCCAGAGAGAATTTCCATGCTCTGCTACACAGATTTTGTTCTGATGAGTTATTTCAGAGGATGATCTGGGTTTTTGTTTAGCTTCATTATTCAGTCTGACTTTATTCTTGTTCATCTGATCCTGTTGCTCTGTCCAGATCTAAATAATTCTCTCAGTTAACACACACTCTTTTCTCACTCTGGACATTTCGTGTTCCTGTTGCAGGTGTTTTAATAAACTCACCTAGAATAAACCCACATGCACAGTTGATGCTGCGGCTGTGGAACCCGTGTGGGCTTAGGAAGCAGCGGCCCTGTGGTTTATTATTTCGAATTTGTTTAGAAAGAGCGAGAAGCGTGAGACAGAACCTGAACAAGGCGTCTCAAACCAAAAGTGTGACATACAGCAACTTTCATCCTAAAAGACATAAAGTCACAAAAAGCAATGTACTCTCCCTTTATCGAGTTCTTACGTCAATGTTTCACTGTTTCCTTCGGAGTCCAGTTAATTGCAGAGGATAAAAACATTTTGGCCACAGGGACAAAGGGGGTAGAACAGGAGGTCAGGACCAAGAGGTCAGAACCTGGAAGTCAGAACCAAGGGGTTAGAAGCAGGAAATCAGAACCAAGAGGTCAGAACCTGGAAGTCAGAACCAAGAGATCAGAACCTGGAAATTAGAACCAAGAGGTTGGAACCAAGAGATCAGAACCTGGAAATTAGAACCAAGAGGTTGGAACCAAGAAGGTAGAACAGGAGGTCAGAACCAAGATGTTGGAAGTCAGAACCAAGAAGTCAGGACCAAGAGGGTAGAACAGGAGGTCAGAACCAAGAGGTTGGAACCAAGAGGTCAGAACCTGGAAGTCAGAACCAAGAGGTCAGAACCAAGAGGGTAGAACAGGAGGTCAGAACCAAGAGGTCAGAACCTGGAAGTCAGAACCAAGAGGTCAGAACCAAGAGGTCAGAACCAAGAGGGTAGAACAGGAGGTCAGACCAGGAGGTCAGAACCAAGAGGTCAGAACCTGGAAGTCAAAACCAAGAGATCAGAACCAAGAGGGTAGAACAGGAGGTCAGAACCAAGAGGTCAGAACCTGGAAGTCAGAACCCAAGAGGGTAGAACAGGAGGTCAGAACCAAGAGGTCAGAACCAAGAAGTCAGAACAGGAGGTCAGAACCAAGAGGTCAGAACCTGGAAGTCGGAACCTGGAAGTCAAAACCAAGAGGTCAGAACCAAGAAGTCAGAACAGGAGGTCAGAACCAGGAGGTCAGAACCAAGAGGTCAGAACCTGGAAGTCAGAACCTGGAAGTCAAAACCAAGAGATCAGAACCAAGAGGGTAGAACAGGAGGTCAGAACCAAGAGGTCAGAACCTGGAAGTCAGAACCAAGAGTTCAGAACCAAGAGGTCAGAACCAAGAAGTCAGAACCAAGAGGGTAGAACAGGAGGTCGGAACCAGGAGGTTAGAGGTTGCACCAGCCCCACCAGTGGGGGGGCAGTAACCTGCAGATCAGACTGGTTGCACTGGGAAACTTCTAGTTCACATCACAGGAAAAAGCAGCTGAATGATTAGAGTTGATCGAGTGAAGGTAAAAATCCTGAAATGTAAAATATTATATCCAATAAGTTTGAGCTCAGTCACCTTGAACAACAGACTACGGCTCATATGAGACGTTCAGGAACCTTTGCATTATTAAGTGTTAAGTCAGATACATCAAGACTTTAATGAAAATCTGTAACAACTGAAGTGGGGACTTGAAACCACTGATAAGTCTCCGACCTGTAAATCCTGTAACAGATGACAGATGAAGACAGTTATTTGTGTTTTCAGACCTAAGTGTATTAATAATGCCATCACCTTTGCACAAGGCTCATTCTTTTCAGGCTCCTGCAGCAGCGGCAGCAGCGACGGCGGAGGCGGCGGAGGCGGCGGAGGCGGCGGCGGCGGCAGAGGTGGCGGCGCTGGGTCTGAATCAGAGAGAATCCTGATCATGCAGCTGAAGGTTCAGTGGTAAAATAACTAGGTTTAAAATAAAATAACTGGGTTTAGACCCATTCGTAATGGCGTTATCATGTGACCTGTATCTGGATGTTAATGCAGGTGTGAATGCAGACAGAGTCCGTTGGGGTCAGACGTCAGTTTCCAGATCTGGTGTAAACAGAGATACATCTGAAACTTAACTGGCCTGTTTATTAATGAAACCATCGTTTACATTTCTATAATCATATTTCTTTGGTGGTGACTGACTGGCAGAGAATCATCATCTGACACTGCTGCTTGTTTATGCGTCTGGAGTGAGCCTCACCGTTAACCTCATGGTGGCGCTGGAGGAAAGGCCAGCAGGGTCACCACAGTCGGTGGGGTTCACCCTCTGAGGACCACGAACGTCAGCAGAAAAAGCTCCGTCCAGTGTTCGTTCATAGATCCCCCAGCCTGGACGAATCTGCAAAGTGACCAGAAACTCCAGTCGTCAGCTAAATGTAGTGACGTAAAAAGAAAATATTTCTCGGAACATTTTTAAATATTTCAAATATTGCATGGACTCCACAGACCTCTGAAGGTCTCTGTGGTACAAAGACCTCAGCAGCAGATCTTGTAAGTCCCTGTCAGGTACAAGGTGGAGCCGATGTGGATCAGACCTGTTCCAGCAGATCCTTTAAGTCTTTAAGATTTTGGGGTGGTGCTGCTGTGACATAGAGGAAGGTTTGTCCCTCTTCGGATCAGGAGAACTCCCATGAGCCTCGCTGTCTCAGCGAGGCTCTGACCCGGTCCGCTGGTCTAAACCATCTGGTCCCCGACAGATGTGGTTCAGGTCTTTACTCCTGAGAACCAGCTGTTCTCTGACGAGTCCCAGAGCCGACATGAGCTGTTGTTATGAGATAAACCAAATTGTTCACTTCCTATGTAACTAATTGTAATGTTTTTGCTCATTGTTGTATTTCATTGTTTTTATTCTATGTTGATCTAACCGAAATATTCTAACAGATTCTGGATGGATTGTAATTTAAATAACTTTGGTTTATGACCAAATATCTGCAGAACCAAAGACGTTCCCGCCAGCTGAGGCTGGTCTTTGTGTTTACCGCTAATCATCAGCTACTATCATGTTAATCTGATTTTACAAGGATCACAGATTAGATAAAATGAGGCTGACAACAGATTAAAAGTGATGGGGCCACATGCAGCGAAAGTTGGTGTAATCCAGGACCTCGGGCTGAAACCATTTTCTCCCTCTGCAGCTGAAACAAAGGAAGACGCAGATCCAGTTCCGTTGTGATCCAGCAGAGACACGTCCTCATCTTTAATATCCTTATTCTAAATGCAAAACCACATCCATGAAAAACCAGACCCGGCTCGGACCGGGCCTCTGCCCTGCGGGTGATTGGCTGTAGCCGCTACCTTTCTTTTTTCCAGACATGAGAGAGCTTGATTTAGCAGAACAACATCTTCAGCTCTGGAACAAATGGCGGCCGGTGTGTAATGAAATATCTCGTATACAATCAGGATCATCTAAAAAAAATCCAAGCTGAGCCTTGTGTTGCAGCAGCGGAAACTGTGGAACAAAAGGCTCAAGCAGAGACTTCAAGGCCCAAGTGAGTCTGTGTGACTGTGTTTGTGTGGCCCGAGGTTCTTCTCTGCCGTCCCTCTACCACCCAGCGGTCGGGGGCCGTCATGTCCCTGTTAAACGCCCACAGGTACCAGTTCACCTGCAGTCTGCCTCCTGTGGTCTTCAGCAACCTGGACCCGATGGGACCCGGAATCCGGTTGTGTCACTGGTCGGGTCCAGTGTTCTTCTTATGGTGTTGTTAAGCCACAGGTTCTGGACTTTTGCTGACGCCTCATTAGAGAAATCTTAAAAACGCTCTATTAACATCCTACTAACATTACTACCTGGTGACTTATTAGACAATCTGGCACTATCAGTGCTTATTAATATAAATATATTATTACCAAAGAAAAGTATACACACATATTTTCAACAAAACATATTTAAACACTGATGCATCAGTCTTTTATGAAAAAAAAACAAAACTGAATGGAAAGTTCTTTAGCTCAAAACTTCATATAATTAGATTCTATATCAACAATTATCATTTACTCTGTTGTTCTCTACATTAGTTTGAGTTTTGCCCACAGATGAATGTAGAAGTTATTAAATGGTTCTAATATGATTAGTTAATAATTAGTTTCCTACAACCTGGAAACTGAAAAGTTAATGACTTAATTTTTATTAAAATTAATAAATTGATTAGATTTAATTAACCCTCATAAATATGAGTTGTTGTTTTTTAAATTATTTTTAGTGGAGCAGACTCGGGATCATCATGTGTCCACTTTGATAAACAGAGTCAGCATCTTCTCAACCTGCTGAGACTCAAGTCATGAAGTTGCCATTTGAGCCGCCGGACCCGAGTCCGGCAGGAACCTTGACTCGGAGCGAGATCCCTCAGGGTCAGAAAAAAGTGACAGAGAGGAGCTTTCAGTCGGTGTCTTTGGTCATCATCCCCGAGAGAACAGTCTTATCTCAGCAGGACCTTGGTAATTTACTGCTGGGTCTGATGTGTCACTTCTGATTCATGAGTTTCAGTCTGGAGATAAGTTAAAGTTCATGATGCACTGATGTAGAGATGTAACCATATATAAATAATAATAATGAAAAGGCAGAGCAGTCTACTGTAAATTTATTTAGCTTTTAAGTGCACATTACAGATGGAACAACAAGTATCTCTTGGCTGCATCTCACTCAGTTCTACAGTTATATAGAAGTGTAGCCAGACCAAGAAACCCAGTGTCCCGATGACAAAGTGATGGAATCGTGCCCTTTTGCCATCAGCCTGTGTCAGGAAAAGCCCCCAGACCTGGGCAAGTGTCAGAAAATGAGCTGAGGGACGGATCCACGTCCTCGTCCCAGACAAGAACAACACAGGACAAAATCAAACAATCACAGAATCGTTGTTGTTCTCCGTGTTTATTTCTATTTTCTTCCTTTGTCTTACTCCTAGAGGAGCATAAATATTTTACAGAGCGAGAACATCGGTTTGGTTATTTACAAGATATAATAAATGACGTACAACTCACAATGTCGGTTTGTGTTCGGAGCGCTGGAGGAGAAGGAGGGGGAGGAGGAGGAGGAGGAGGAGCAGGAAGAGGAGGAAGGGGGAAAGGAAACAACTACAGTCATTTTACCGCTGCCCAACTCCACTCTGATGTTACACAGAAACCCCCCCAAAAAAAACAGCCGAGAGAAAACTGTGGCATGATGGCAGATTGAAGGAACAGTGGCAGCCGCAGTAGAAGGGGGGTAGAAGAATCCAATAAATAATTTGAGAGAGAAATCTCGAGTGTTTCCAGTCATTCATTGACTGTAACTGTTAACATGTAAAGGAAGAGAAAATCCTAATAATTAGCTCCTGGGAGGGGCTGAAGCTGCATGAGCTCATTTAAACCTGAGGTTTCTATAACGAGGCCTCAAACATAAACCTGCTGAGACAAACTCAACTCTGACCCCAGAGCATCAGCCTGAACTTCAGGCTTCCAGTCCGCCCCCTTTAGCTGATGGACTGGGTCAAGTAGTCGGTCATAGACACTGCAAACCACCAGGGAAGAGAGACGGGTGCTCAGGAAAACTCCGCAGTAACTGAATTAACATCCGGTCAACTTGACTTTAAGTCTCCAAATCCTGCCTCAGAGCTTTTCCCTGGAAAAAGAGGAGCTCCACAACAGGAACACAGGAATAACAGGAATAATTCATCTCTTTAAATAAAAATTTAAAAAGGAATGAGCTGAGATGGATCATCTCCGTTCAACACGACCGCAAGAGCTTTGCTGCCGCCGAGGCGGAACAGGAACCCCAGGGCCGTTCATCAGAAGTCAGTGAAAATCTCAGCACCTAATCGACAGGAGACCACCGGGGCCTGTTCAGAGCCGAGGAGGCACAGAGTTAAAGCGGGCTAATGGCGGCCGAGGCCTCCGTCCGCCGGAGGCTTCAGGCCGGAGGATGGGGTGAAACAGCCTGAGCCTCTGACACGGTGAAGGCATCTTATCCCAAAGTGAGACTCTGTTTGGACACTATTTAGGCTTAAATGAGAAAAAAGTAACAGTATTTATATTTGGGCTCAACTTTCAAACAGAATCTGAGATTCAACCACGGAGCCAAGAATTTTCTTTTTGCCTGATGGCAAAGTGATTTATTTAGCTACAGGTGATCAAATCTCACTGTTTGCATTTCAACTAAACTGGCTGCGTCGCATCATCAACGCATGTCACCTTTCACCCAAACTACACGGCGTGACAGGAAGTTGGTGTCACAGCTACAGGAAGTGGCTTCACACGTTCAATCGCTGGACAAACAGGAAAGTGGCGTAAACAGGGTCACAGAGCTCAATTTAAAGACCCAAAGCAACCAAGAATCAGGGTGCAACAATTAGTTGACCAAAGGAAGATTGGAAAATTGTATCATGATCCTTCCGCAGCTTTATCCTGACACATCCTGCTACGAATCAGCTTTGTTACAACTATCTTTGCTTCTTTTTTTTCTCTGTTATCAGCAGATGAAATATTTTATAAGACGTTTGTTAAGAGTTTAAAAGGCCAGTTTAACAAAAATTACAGTGAACCTAAACTTTAAATATATGAAGCTGTGACTCAGCGGAGACGGCTGTCAACGTATAACAGTTTCCGGCAACGTTTTCTCCCCTTTTGGAACCGAGCAGCGGCCATAGATTTGCTCTATGGCGGAGAAACGGTGCTGAGACGCTGCCGGCAGAACCAGGATTCGGCTCGGTCACAAGCAGCGACTGTTCTACGGCAGGTTGTTGAAGTTTCTCACCAAACGCACTCGTCGGCCGAAGGGCGGAAGAAAACAAACTCATACACGAAGGGAACCACTGGGCTCTTTATTCTCTTACATTCCTGCTCAGACGACACGCTGAGACGCGTTGACAGTACGTGTGTGCTAATGAAACTAATGGGACCAGGCTCCTCCTTCCTGGGCCCTTTCAGTCAGCCGTTTTTTTAATTTCTTTTTTTTTTTATAAACTCCCACTTGTTTTAGAGGCGCCTTCCTGCTTCCACTCGGCTCCTGTCTCACAGCTGGACACAAATCAGTGAGTGAACAGCAGCTTCTTCGGTCACAGGAATCTGAAATCAAACAGCGGAACCACTCAGCTGCTCCGGTTTTATTTCTCAGACAGGTCGAGGGACCAGGTAAACAGACGGGTGTCTCCCTCCCACACTGGGGAGGGAGTGAAGACTTTGTGCGCATTGACTCAAGTGCAACATATGTTAGAGGAGAGGTGGTGGGGGGGGCACAGAAGATACCAGCAGGACTTAATACCCTTCACATGCCATCATGCCAGAGTCAGACAGAGAGAAAACCAAACATGTCCCAAACGTCTCTCTCTTGTGTTGAGGGGCTTGCCTCGGTTCTGGGGTGGGGGGTTGGGCCGCTACAGGTGTGTCCGGGGGAGGTGACGGAGGAAGTGCTGGGGAGGAGGGGCTGGGGGTGTCTTAGATGGGCAGCTGGAAGGTGATGTCCACTTGAGCCTCCTTGGCCAGTGACACGATCTCAGAAAGCTTAACAACCTGAGGACACAACAAAGGGACCGTTAACGCAACACCTGGATCATTTCCCGCAGGTGGTTCAACAGTCGCCGGCTGTTTTTGTTTCTTAGATCTGGTTATGGAATCTAAAACTTTTTGAGCTCTTTATGAACCTTCTCTGCCCTTTTAAACTGATGGGTTGTTAAACTGATTTGGTTGTTATGTTGGTTTTATTTCTGTTCTAAATACATAACATTTAGAAAATATTGTCCTGTTACTTCCAGGCTTTTCAGTGCTTTTAACATGGAGCAACTTGTAACTTTTGTTTTGAAAAGCTCTACATAATTAAACCTTTGCTTACTTTTCTTTTTGTTTGAGGCATTAATTTGTTTCTATCCTAGTCAGACAAGAGAAGCTGTTCACATGTCGGCGCGGTTCCTAAAAATCAAGCGCCGCTGCCTTCGCAGCCTCGGATCATGTGACAAGTTTCTCCTCATGGGGCGTGTGGGGGTGTCTGAGTGTGCGGTGTGTGTGTGTATGTGTGTGTGTGTGTGTGTGTGTGTGTGGACATACCATTTTGGCGGCCTCGTCCAGGTCGTCGCAGGCCAGGATTTTCAGCGGACTGGCAGCGATCAGAGCCTTAGCATCGTCCACTCTCGTCCCTAAAATAAAAAAATATATAAATATACATTCAGATGGTTTCAATCATTCATCAGCTGCTACAGAAGCTTCCAGAACAAACTGTTCAACTTCAGCATGTGCAGCTGTGTCAGTGTCAGTCTGGCAGCTGTGTCTCAATATAGCAAATCTGAAATGAGTCGCGTGAAGACGACGTCTTCAACCTGCTACAGAGGAACCGCAGAGACTCCTGGTTCCTGGAGGTTTCACTTGAAATGGAAAAAGGTCTCAGGCCTTTGGTTCCCACTTTGAAATATTACATTACAGTTTTGTTAACTGTGGTCTGTCAGTTATAACCATTTTATTATATGCTTGGTTGTTTAATCAATTACAACTCATAATATTTTATTAACTGATCACGTTTTGTGGGTAAAAACCTGATCTGCCTACTATCTACTAACTACGGCTTCAGAATAAATGTAGTCGAGTACAAGTATAAGGTTGCAAGTACTTGAGTAAATGCCAACTTATTTTCTGCGCTTATTTTATTATAGTTTTTTAAACTGAAACTAAAGTGTATTAATCTGCACTGTGGGCTTGTATTATTATCTTTGTGAGGTCCGGTTTCAGATCGTTGCTGCGTTGTGAGGACATTTTTCCCGCCCGCTGTGTAGTGTACCTTGTAACCGCACTACGATGGGGATCTTGAGGTCCAGGTCCCTCACGGCCATGATGATGCCCTGGGCGATGACGTCACACCTCATGATGCCCCCGAAGATGTTGACCAGGATGGCCTGAACCTGAGTGACAGTGCCACCACGCGCACAATCAGAAACCCGCACAAAACCAAACCCACAGTGTGTAGTGGTGCGTCTACAAGTCAGCGTCAGCATTAACTACCACGAAGCTCCACCATGCAACCTAATAACACTAGAGAGCAGCGTTAGTGTCGGGCGTGTTCTTACCTTCCTGTCAGAGGTGATGAGTTTGAAAGCCTCGGTCACCTGATGGGCCGTGGCTCCTCCTCCGACATCCAGGAAATTGGCCGGCGTGCCGCCGTGCAGCTTGATGATGTCCATGGTGGCCATGGCCAGACCTGCTCCGTTGACTAGAGAGGACAAAGCCCGGTGGTGAGACCAGAGACAGATGCTAAATCTGAAAACCACCGACTGCGCTGAGAGCTGCCGGGAAAGTAAAGCACGCCTTTTAAAATGAAAATCTAACATGAGGGACCTCCGGTTCAGGTTTTACTGGCCCCAATTCTGGTCTCTGCCACCTCTGAGCCGATACTCAGCACTGGAGTAAATAAAAGTATCTGACATACTGAAATAAGAGCTGTGACCTTGTTAATCAAACACTTTATTTTTCATGAGCTACTTGATCGAAATACTGAAGGTCCTGGTTCTAAACTATGAGGTTTATAAGCCTAAATTATTGATTTGATGTGAATGAATGTTTAAATGGACAAATGTGATGCCTGAGATTAATGTGGCGCGATCAGCCGAGAGAATATGTCTCACTCTGCTGGAGCTGCTGGAGCTAAACAAACGATTATAAAAGTTGTGTTGGAGTGGAGCTTCTCGCCTCTTAAACAATTTTTGTGGCAGAAACTGGCTCTGAAGATCCCACTGACCGGAGAGGACACAAGTTTCATTTCGGCTTTAAAGCTGTCCCGGAATCAATCTGGTTTTAGTGACAGCTGATATGAGCTTTAGCCAGGTCCAATGTCGTTGTCGACCTGGTGCGGCAACAATACTACATAAGGGTTGACTGACATAGTGTAAGGGAGCAGTGCCGCCGGGTGTGGAGAAAAGGTGGCAGAGTCCAGGGCTGATCTGTCGGGGAATCTGTTTACATTTCCTATCGGCGTTTGTTGATCAATCTTATAATTTATGCTTCAGTAAGAAAATGCGTCAGAAACACATACAAAGACAAAAACATCGGGCCTCGTGTGAGAAATCACTGGTTTGCAAAGATGTTTTTCTTGAGCAAAACCCATTTCCTCAAATTTAGGAAATTTAGGTCTCAACTAAATTCAAGCTGTGCGGACGTGTCGCACAGACAGTCTGACTTTCTAAAGCTCCTTGGGCCGAGCCTCTTCTCACTTGAAAACAAAGCCTCGCCATTGTTGAATGGTAACTGAATGAAAGTGATTATGCCAATGATCTAATCTCACCGAGGCGCGGCTGCTTATGAACAGATGTTCCTCATCTGGTTGAAGCGAGACAAGCCTCAACCAGAGTCCAATTAATCTGACTTCAACATCAAAGCTCAGGTAAACGGACAGAGATTCAGGATAAGATTGTGAAACCGTCCATGAGCTTGTTTCATTTTTTTTTTAAACACACATGCTGTGTTCTCCCCAAGATTTCCTCTTTCAGTAGCAGATGCTCTTCTACTCTAGCTCATCTTTAACAGAACCGCACCACTCCCTGTACGTGCACTGACCCAGGCAGCCGATGGTTCCGTCCAGACCGATGTAGTTGAGGTCGGCCTTGGCAGCCTGCCGGTCTCGGGGGTCCTCCTGGGTCCAGTCCTGCATGTCGAACACCTTCTTCTGCCGGTACGCGGCGTTGGAGTCAAAGTTGATCTTGGCATCCATGCACATCACTGTGGACGAGCAGAGACAGATTTTATTTTCTTTTAAACTACAAAAGCAGGAATAAATCAGATTGCACATTATAAACATCTCCGCTTTCTGCTCAAGGACATGAGGATGTTCATAAACATTAAGGAAATGACTCTGAATCGCATTTCCACCTCCGGCTACAGTCTGCCGACCTTCTCCTTCACACTCAAAGTTAATTGTTGTTTTTATGTCCCAGGGTTTTCAGTGGCTCTGTAGTAACAACGTAACATCACAGCTCAAGAGCACCTCGACAATAACTTCACGGGGTCCTCTTTTTACTTTTCTCATCAAGACACGTCCATTTAACTTCTAGCTCCCGGCTTCTTTCACCTGTTTGCTGCTGTGAAGGAACCCAGAGCTGTTATCGTTATTATAATTAGCTGTAATTATCATAAAAACCTTCTTAACTAACGATGCATGTTGCTGAAGGTGAATGTGAGGATGTGACATGTCTGGTAATTATGTTCCATAGTCCTTTGATACAAGTTTTACAATAACAGGCTCCTCATGACCAGTTAACACTCAGACTGTAGTCTTTTTTCTTGCTGCAGTTAAACCATAAAGGAAACTAAAAATGTACACATTAGTCTTGTTCTGAATAAAAACTGAAATCTACCACGTTAAAGTCTTTAAAATTTAAAGACAGTTTATGAGGAAAATAAAGATGAGAAATTTGATCTGTAGCTGAATTGTAAATATATTAATATCATATGTGAATATAATTTGCTCTAAACCACATGAGAAAACACAGAGTGGAGAATGTTATTTCAGTCTGAACAATGTTAGCATGTTTAAAGCTGCAATGCTAGTGTGGCTAAAAATGCTACAGAAGCATTAAGCCAATGAGAGAAGGCCACGGGAAGGTTTTTAAATGGATCAACTGGAACCATTAAGAATTTCACTGTTTCCATCCACTTTGTGGCAGAAACAAACTGGAAGTAGAAAATGTTTCCAGTGTTGCTTTTATTGGAGCGACCAGTTGTTACTACACATTTACTTTCTCAGGTTTTACTAGAAACTTCTCTGGTCTCATCATATCACTTCATCTTATTATAGCACAAACTCAGAGTATCTCATTCTAACGTGATCGCGTTAATAAGAAACCTCCATATGTTGCCTGAACTGAAAAGGGTCCAGTTATAGTCTAAGGAGACTCCGTAACCTGCTCAAACATCAGGACTCATCAGTCACAGAGCATCATTAATCCAGACCAGCTGCAGGATCTAATTGTGTGTCACAGCCGTGGGCGGCCTTTGTGCGTCTACGCACAACATCTGTGTGTGGATTCGGTGTCAGCGATCGTCTACAGCTCGGCACGGTCGCCTGCTGTGAGCTGGTAAGTCCCCAGGCCCCCCAACCCAGGTGGAAGGCTGGGCGTGGGAGCGTGGGAGCGCTGGGCGTGGGGCCCTGGTGCTCAGGACCAGCAGGCCTCAGATCATGGATGATATTTTCACTGTGAGCCAAAACCGACTTAAACCAGGTAAACCAGTCAGTGTCGTCTTTTCAGGCCTCGACTGGATCCTCGTCTGGTTTTAACAACACGTCAGAAGCTCCGTTCTCACCGGCTCGTCTGGTAGTAACACGAAAATGCTCTGGCTTCAATGAGACACTCGGATTGGGTCAAGATTTTACAAGAAAGTGATTTCTAGCTAGAATTGAATCGTCTGTAGTAAAGAGAAAATATGTCGTATTAACATTATAAAACATCCTGAGTTATTAATGTGAAATGTTAAAACCAAAAGAGAGAACTGCCTCATTGTTAATTACTAAAATCTAAAATGACATGATATTAATGCAGCATAAGGACCCGACGGCTCATCAGGCTGATCTGAGCTCTGCTGTGTCATTTACCACAGAAGTCAATGGTCTCGTCCTCATACGAATGTGCTTGAAAGGCTCATTAACTCTGACACACCCACCCACACACACTTGTATTTCTATCTGTGTGAGGACATTCACACAGATGACTGACATATTGCATTCCCTAGCCCCTCTTCCTGACCAAAACCTGAGATCTGTGTGTGTGTGTCTGCTGTGTGTGTCTGTGTGTGTGCGTCTGTGTGTGTGCGTCTGTGTGTGTGTGAGTACCGATGCCGGACGAGTCCTCCACCATGGGGTTGATCTCGACCATGGAGGCGTCGTACTTGATGAAGACGTTGTAGAGTTTGACCATGTTCTCCGCTGCCTCGTTCACCAGCGCTGGTGGGAAGCCCATCTTCTGGGCCACCTGCAGCCACACAAGACACCTTATGACACACCCGCACCTGGACCGGCCAAAATGTTCAACATAGAACTGTACAGGTACGTTGAACGGCTATGATCAGCGAGGCTTCAATGACCAACCTGCTAAAAATGATCACCAAACTCTGGTTGTTCGTCTCGGATCTACGAGATTTTTTATCTTCTTTCAGCAACAGCTGCTGTTTTCAGAGAAAAAGTCACTGGACAAGGTTTTTTTTTATTAATTATCTCCTGACTTTTTTTTTCTATTAACCAGTCTAAGAAATGTGCAGGAAAAAAAGGTCTGACAATGTCTTCAAATGTCCTGTTATGTCTGACTGACTGAAGATGTTTAGTTTACAATGACATTTAACAGAAAAGCAGCAGAGTCTTAAAGAAATGATTGAAACAATGATTAGCAGAATAGTCAACCATTTAACTTCCTGTTGATGGACCAATTACATTGCTTCAAGAACAGTCAGACCACACCTGTTCTAACCTGTTGGCTTTCAAGGGGCTGGTAGGTGGATTTTATTCCCCCTAGAAAGAGTCAGGCTAACCAATTCCCCTTGTTTCCAGTCTTTATGCTAAGCTAAGCTAACTGCTGACATGTGAGAGGAATCGGTCTTCTGATCAAACTTTCTCCCTGAAAATAAAAATCTCCGGACTTAAACCAGTTCTTTAAGACACAGTCATGTCAAACAAACAATTGTCCAGTAGAAATACTGACACTAAATTTTCTTGGCCCAGTTTTAGAACATTTAGTGTCAGTATTTCTTAATTTAGCTCTGCAGACTGAAGAAGACACTAAACCTAATTTTCCTCTCAGTGTTTGTAATGACAGACTGAAGATGAGTCTGTGGCGTTAAAAGAGACAAATTCATTTTCATTTCAGGCCTGAAGGGAAAAAGACTTTAAAGAAGCAGTTTGTTAATCTTCCTCTGAAATATTCTGAGTATCTGCTCGACCAGGCGAACAAATCAGACTAATGTTGAGAGCCGCTGCTGGTTAAGGTCAGGACAGAGACTACACAGCGTCTCTGCTATGTCTCTGTCGTCACCGTGACAAAGGAGAAGAAAAGAAGGGATTGTGTCAAGGCTTCAAGGTCTAATAGCTCTGGAAAAAAAATCAAGACTTGACATGTCATTTAATGTTTATTTAACACCAATGACAGAAAAAAAAAAATTCAATTGGTTGAGGTCGAGATAAAGACCTGAACCTGTCATCTCAGACTCGTCAGGTAACATTACCTGTATGTTTGCACACGATCTACATAGGATCATTTTCTCACCTTCCCTGTAGGGGAACATACTGCTCATAATTTCTGCTTCTATACCGTTTATTAAATTATCATATGTTACAGGTGTTGGTGAAGGATCTCAGTCGTCCGGGTCATTGTAGTCGTTAAGTGTCTTTGATTTCAGTGCTTAATGAATATGTTACAGGCATTTTTAAAGCTTTATCTTTATCTTGTTCAGCCATTTAATCTTAGTTTTCTATGTTATTTCATTATGTTCTGACCCCTGCATCAAAACAATGTCCTCTTGCACATGTTCTGTGAGTAAATTCTGATTCTGGCTCCGGTGGGTTTCTGGACTGGGACTTGTCTGGATCCCAGCCCCCAGTAACACTTGCACAGTCCGGACCAGTCGTTTCTGTCCCTGCTCAGTGCGCCCGGCTTCTCGTGCAGAACCTGGAAGAACCTGGCTGACCGGCTTCCAGTTCATCCGAGACAATGAAATCTTTGACGTCACATCAGTTCACCATTCTATCATGTGTAAGCAGAGGTAAAGGTATCCGTACTGTGACTGCTGCTGTTTTCAAGGCACACAGTTAAACTGGAGGAGCCTGAGAGCCCATTTAGCTCCGGCTCTGAAGCAGGATCACTTCCCGGGATCCGAGTTGGAGAACTACAGATGCATTTTCACCGTGGGAATGTTCCCCAGGGAACAGGAACCTATGGAGGAGCTCGGTTCTCTACCTGCTGGCGTCTAAATTTAGTTTCAGGGAGAAGGAGGGAAAAGTCTCTGCTCAGGGAGCGGTACTTTCTGAAGGTTCCTGTTTTGATGCAGAGAACAGAGGAGGAAGTAGACTCCTTTCCCCGTTTTATAATGCTGCATCTCGAACACCACTGTGGTTCTTTCATTCTGCATGGATCTAATCTGCATGACCTTCCCAGTTCGTGGAAGAACAACAGGGACTTTTCGTTCCCCTGCTTCCAAAGGACCACACACACATCAGGACACGTTCTGAATCCAGCGCTCAGTCAAATGACTGAGTGAGGTTCACTCCCAAGACGAGTCACTGATGAGAAACATTACTGAGGCAGAAACTACTGAACGGAGGCTTTGGAGAACTCATTAAACAAATGCAGGGCTTGTAGTCTTTGTTGTCATGACAGCCCCGATGCGCCGATGCATCATGGCACCAAAAAAAAACAAAACAACTATAGCTTTACTGGAGAAATGAACCAGGGAGAAAATCTGTCTACGAGATTCACATCTGTCACAGATGATGAGCTCGGAGAGTCTGAATCCTGAAAAACCTTGTCAGAGAAAATGATTCTGACCTTCAACGGTCTGATGGGAGAGAGAGAGAGAGAGAGTCTGTGACTGAGAGACAACGGACGCTAATAGAGGTTGACTACGTCACATAAGCTTCAGTGGAAGATTTTCATGTTTCACTTTTACGTCTCATCCGGGTCAATTCAAGTTTATTATGAGTTTATTTTATGAGTCACTATGTGAAAATGATGAGAATAGACACATCACTAGTTATGAGGTATTTTAATACATTTAAGTTCTATTATTTATATTTCTAAAAAGTTTGATAAATATAGTAAGAGTAAAAATAGATATAACGTCATATCCCAGGAAAAAATGTGGTTTGTAATGGATACCATTCAAATGTAGCATTATCATAAGGTTAATATGGTCATTTGAGATCACAACCAGGAGTCTTCAACAAACTCATTTA
Source organism: Istiophorus platypterus (assembly GCA_016859345.1). NCBI lineage: Eukaryota > Metazoa > Chordata > Actinopteri > Istiophoriformes > Istiophoridae > Istiophorus > Istiophorus platypterus. The sequence goes on along the minus strand of CM029122.1, from coordinate 1,521,617 downwards.
AAACTATTGTCCACCTTCAATTTTTTTTTTGAAGAAATGATCAATATCAGGAAAAATGCAGAAGATAAAATAGAAAAGCTGCTTCTACGATTGTCTACGATTATCAAAGTTATACAAATGACATCTCAGTGAACAAAAATAAATAAAAAAAGTGACGGAGCATCGACATCCATCTGCTGCAATAAGCACCTCTCGGCTCTGTTAAATATATTGAGCCTCAGCTCTCACACTGACGACAAAAATTCAATATCCAAAGCTCAGAGAATAAACTGAAACTCAGAGATGGAGGGATAAGAGAGAGGAGACGGAGGAGAAAGAGAAAAACGTAGATTTACGACCAAATTAGGAGAAAATAAACCGAAAATATGTTGATAAAGGCCTGAAAAAGCTTGTGAAAGTCACTTAAAAAGAAAATAATTCATGTCAGAAAAGATAAACGTGTTCACATTAATAACTGAGCAAAAAAGAAAACTCCCTCACATCTTTAGTTTCACAGCGTTCGACCTATTTCTTCTCTTTCTACAAATAAATGTTGCATCCATGTGTGAATTATTTTTTATCTCCGTGAATTTTACATCACCTCACTGTTGTTTCAGAGAAATCAGAGAAAAACGCCTCAGGGTTTTTATAATATTTGAAAATTACAAATGGAGATCTGAGAAGTTTGAGGGAAATGAGGATATTTTCGGTCAGAAAACAAAAACCACGAGTCTTAAATTCTGTCAAACATCTTTCTTTAGGATCTAGAAACAACATGTGGGAGGAATTAAAATGTTGCTCAGTCAGACGGAGACTGAACCAACTTCCTGTTTAGAAAATATTTTTCCTCCTCAGAAATAAAATCCCTCTCATTTAGAAACTCAGCGTCTCTCTTCTCCTCCTCTTTTCCGATTTCTCCCCCAGCCCAAACCACAGAATTGGAACGCCCCCCCCGGTCTGTTGTGACTCCGTCCATCTACTATTGATCTACCTTGATTGCCTGCTCCATCTTAATGCCCTCCACGATGTCGATTGGCTCCTTCACGATGGCATCGGGGTTTTCTGCTGCGACGTCTTCGATGTTCACACCCCCCTGCGAGCTGCCAATCAGGACGGGGCCCTGTGGGACAAAGGAGCGGCGGATGAGGACTCACAGACTCAGACTTATAGACTCAGACTCACACAACTATTTCAATTAGAAAATCTGCGGGGCTTCAATTCGCTGGTCTGAGTTTCAGGTTTTGCAGACGGACGTCTGGTCCTTGTAACCATCAAATAAAGAAAAGCAGAATTAATGGTAAAAAAAGAGACTAACCCAGTGGTCAACGTGTTCTTAAATAAACCTGAAGCGTAATTAAGTTAGAGTTGAAATTGCTTTAATTCTCCGCTGATACAGGGTCAGAAGACATCTTATTATCTCTTTCCATTTCTCTATAGAGTACCAGCATTGGTAGCCAGAACCCTTTATGAGCAAGACCTAGTGGTAAAGTACTTTAAGAACACGCCACCCGACCCATTTACTGAAGCATCAGTATGCGTGTGATGCCTCCTGTGTGTTGATACTGGGATCGTATTCTTCCAGTTGACACACAAATCTTTATCCTTTGATGGAGCGACTTCACATTTTCTGTAGCTTCAGTTTCCCCAGGTGATACAGCAATGGCTCTATCCTTCGTTCTTTCCTTCTCCCTTCCTTCCTTCCTTCCTCCTTCTTCTTCTTTCATCTTTCCTTCTTTCAGTATGTTTCTGAACTACCTCTAATCTCTCACAGACTCAGGAGCTACTTTTAGACCAGAAACCTGAGAGCCTTAAAGCCAGGACTGCCGACCCTTATTTTCCTCCTGATTCCCTCAGTCAGGAGCAACTTTTAGCCTGAGAATGTCTCTTTGATACAGGCCAACTGGTTAGAAGGTAAAATCTGGTAGAAGCTCAGCATGTGGAATCTGTTCAGTGGGACTGTGACTCTTAATAGGGACAACATGTTTAAAAGTGTCCTAACTACAGATTTCCTTTTCTAAAAGGCTGCTTGAAGAGTCAAGTGCAGACTATTAACAAAAGAGTCAACTGTTTAAATCAACTCTTTCCCACCATGTCAACTACAGTATATTAACACTGTGTCTGTTCTGTCCTCAGCGGGATGAGACACTTCAGCAGGACTCACTGGATCCTGAGGACATCAAACCTGTGATGATAATTTCCAGACCGTGTGTGTCTGAAAACACCTGATAGTTTGCATTTAACACAGACACCCAGTGTAAACTCTAATGTTATTCAACAGCTCTGCCATAAATCCTCCATTTACAGTTATATTCAGGTTTTCATTGATGCTGACAGAGACGTATCCTATAACTATATGTGTATTATTTAGGCTGTAGCAGCTAATGAACTGGACTTTATTATATTGACAGATGTTCCTAATGTATTTCCCACCACATTAAAATGAGGGGGGGGGGTATTAGAAACAATTTTCAACATAATAATAATTATGACCTCAGTAATAAACATATAGCTGAATTAAACCTCTGTCTCACTCTCCTCAATCTGGAGCCTGTGGTGTCCAGGTGTACCTAATAAAGTGACCAGACATCATCACCACCTCTGGCACTGTGCTGCCATCTGGTGGTAAGATTCAGCATCACCAGATAAAATCTGTTAATCACTTTTTCTCATGCCACTCAAAAGGACCTGTGTGTGTTTTAATTCAGTGTTTCCCACACATGGACTTTTCTCTGACAGGCTGATGAGGTGTATTAACATATCAGGAGACCCACATCAAAATTTCTATTTCTTTTATGACGCCATCCGTGATCGATTAACTAGAGAACCTTCTTCCCTCACCTGACCCCTCCCTTACCTGTTGGTTCTGCCTACTGACAATCTCACAAGCTTAGAGACACAAACAGACGTTCTCTGGTTTTATGTTAGAAGATACAGACACAGTGGATTTTATGACAAGCACAGACAAATATTTCTGTTGTTTCCTGACTAATCAATTCAGTGTTTTGTCAATAAGATGTTTAATAATTATATTTCTTAATGTCAAAAATGGTGAAAAATAACCATCACAGGTTCCTAAAGCCAAAGGTGACAACTTGAAATCGCTTGTTATAACCAAACAAAGTCTGAACCTCAAAGATATTAACTTTATGATCACATAAGATGAAGAAAAGCAGCAAAGTTTCAAAATCTCAAAGTGAGAACTAGTGAATTTCTTGAATTTTTGCTTGTAAATTTTTTTTGAACAATTAATCGATTATGAGCTGCTGATCCATTTTCTGTCAACAGACTAATCGAATGATTAACTAATGGCTGCAGCTCTAAACCTTTAAGTGTGTGTGTGTGTGTGTGCGTGTGTGTGTGTGCGTGTGCGTGTGTGTGTGTGCGTGTGTGCGTGTGTCACCTGGTAGGACCGCTCCATGGTGATGGCAAAGTAGTACTCTCTGCGCGGGTACCTGCGCTCACAGATGAACACCTGGTTGCAGATACGACCCGCCTCCCCGGTCTGCTTGGTGTACAGCTTTCGACCAATCATCTGGGATGAAATGTCACGGGCCTCCTCTGGGCTGAGGAGGAAGAAGAGGAGGAGGAGGAGGAGGAGGAGGAGGAGGAGGAGGAGGAGGAGGGAGGTAATTAGACATGGTTTCTGCAGAGTTCAGAGGTTCAACTTATGACCTTTTTAATATTATACAGATTTCAATTTAAGATGTATTTTCCCATCATATCAGTCAGAGTAGACCTGCAACTAATGATTATTGTCATTATTGATAAATCTGTAGATTATTATCTCCATTAATCAATTAACTGTTTTGTCTATTAAATGTCAGAAAATGATGATGTAACATTTGTGGTGATTTCACACAAAGAAAACATCAAATCTCTGTATTTGACAAGCTGGAACCAGAACATTTTTGGCATCTTTGCTTTAAAAAAAATTACTGAAACAAATATTCAATTATCAGAATAGCTGGCGAAGGACTTTCTGCTGAAAGACTAATAAATGAATCAACTAATCATTGCAGTTTTAAGCCTAAGGCAAGACTGAATGATAAAGAATGATAAAAAAAATGGTGTAAATCCTTACAAAATAAAGACCTCAAATTAATATAGAGGGAGAGCATAGCATGAAAAAGAAAATACTCAAGAAAAGTACTTTAAAATTGTATTCAGGTGCAGTACCGGAGTAAATGTATTAAGTTAGTTAATTAGTTAGGTAGTAACTATAGTTTCCATTGTTAGTGGTAGAGTCCACCAACCCCCTCACTCAATTCACACACACAAACACACACACACACACACACACACACACACACGCACACGCACACGCACACGCACACGCACACGCACGAAAGGGTCTGACAGGAAGTGATGCAACCTGTAATCCAGTGTTGGTCTGTAATTTAATCTGATGATATCTCATCCCCAATGTTTACTGCTCACATTCCTGTAGCTGGATCACATCTGGATTAAGTTACTGTTGACGCCAACGCAACAGCTCCTACTGCTGCTGCTTCACATTAAAAGACCCCAAACGGACCAACACAGGGAGGCTTTTATTTTGAGGCAGCTACAGGCCGAAAAGCTCCATCTCCTCAGAACCAGAACCAGAACCAGAACAAGGACCAGACCCAGAACCAGCTCCTGCATCCTGCTGCTGAGGCGATAACTACTGGCCCAGATGGAGACTGCGATCATCACTGACCACCGTCTTCACCGAGTCAACCTGAGTCGGTTTGTTTGGCTGCGCTGGGATCAGTTACACTAGCTGCTGTTACCATGGTAACAACAGGTGTCATCCAATCAGCCAGGACCAAAATGTTAGGGATTCTAACTTCAGTGCTCAGTGTTACATAGCAGACTGTTAATGGGTTTGTGTTTGAGCACAGAGGCTGGTTTCCTTACGAGTATACGATCCTCACTCCCCCCTTCAGTCCGCCCTCGAACGTCCCCTTCCCTCTGCCCCCAGCCAGAACCTGAGCTTTCACCACCAGGTCCTTTGAACCTGAAAAAACACACACAAAAACAGAGAACATAGAAACAAACGTTTCTATCAATAAATCCTGTGTATTACCCAGGAAAGTGACTAAACAAAAGGGACCATGATGGAGATGTCTGATGTTCTTCGTTCATCTGAGTCAGAAATCACAGTAGAAACACAAGTTAACAGGAAGCTAACACGGCCACTCTAATGTAAAGTAAAAGTAATTAGTAACTAGGTTTAAATTATTCAGACTCTCAACATGACACTAGATCATTTACCAACAAACCGAATGAGATTTTAGTCTTTTGCTCTAAACACGTATTAATTGATCGGTTCTTTGTCTCCATCGGGCGGCTGCAAAAACAGCACTGTCCAAGCTTTTATTTTGAAGGCAGAAGGAAGGCTCATTAACATGAGACAATTCTTATTCTATTTAATGGAGTTCGGTCTAAGGGAATAAACGAGGTCCTTTAACCTTTTTTATTTTCGGGAGTTTCATCTATTTCACGTTAATCAGACACTTCAGTTTTCACATTGTATCGGGACAGTAAGTTGACAGGTAGAGACAATAGATGTAGTTTAATGTTAGATAGTTAAAACTGGAACCGGAGCTCAAACTGATGGAACCTTTTATCTCCTGGTTGTTTTCATTAACAAAGACTCATGTAGAAACAGTCAGGTGATGTCAGCAGCTTCTCATTTTTATCCAACAGTGCTCGTTCAACTTTTTATGCAGATGAGATCAATGTTTAGAATTCAGCTGAAAGGTGGATCTGATTCTGGATTCAGACCCCGACGGTTGGTGTGTCTCTGCAGGACTGGTGAAGCCACATGAACAGTGACAGTGGCTGGAGTCCTGAGCAGGTCGTGGCATTCAGATGACACCACCCACCACTACGACCAGCTAATGCAGCTCCACCTACACAGAAGTGACGCGGAAATAAAAGCCCGATGAAGCAGCTGAGTATCTGCTCTTTGCTCCGGACAGAGACAGAGAGAGAGAGAGAGAGAGAGAGAAAGAGTGAGAGACAGAGAGACAGAGACAGAGAGAGAGAGAGAGAGAGAGAGAGAGAAAGAGTGAGAGACAGAGAGAGAAAGAGTGAAAGAGTGAGAGACAGAGAGAGAGAGAGAGAGAGAGAGAGAGAGAGAGAGAGAGAGAGAGAGAGAGAGCATGAAAGAGAGCGACGGATCCAAAGGCATTTTAAAAGGTCAGTTAGCTCAGGGTCAGAGAATGGTGTCACCTGTCAGATGATGCTCTGGGCTCACTGTACAACTTCTTACCATCCTGGAATTATGTAAGTCAAGTGTCAACTGATACCACTGAGGCAGGATGGGTCTATGTTTAGACTGTGTGAACGCGTGTCAGTCTACATGTTGAACAGCCTTTAGTTCAGCTGTTTCACTCACACCCTCTCACACTCTCTCACACTCTCTCACACTCTCTCACACTCTCTCACACTCTCTCACTCACAAACACACACACACACACACACACACACACACACACACACACTTTTCTAGATTAGATTATATGCTGATTAATAATAAGTAAAAGCTGTATAAATCAATAATCCGTCTTTGTAGAACTTGTGCTTTTCACTTTCAGAATCACAAATCAGTGGGCGACCCGGGACATGACACAGAAGCTGCTGACAAAGACGAAAGTGGGAAACTCCTTAAACCCAGTTAATGACTCTGCAGGGAGAAGTGGTTTATTTAATCACTGTCTCCACACAGAAGCTTTTTATTTAATCCTCAGCAGCATCTGTTCTTCAACAGAGTAGGGCTGCAACTAACAATTATTTTCATTAACTGGTGAATGTTTTCTTGATTAATGTTTAGTCTGCGGCAAAATTAGAGGTGAAATGACGCAAATGGAAAAAAAAAAGTTAAAAAACAAAAGCCCCTGAACCCAAGGCGACCTCTGTGAAACTCAGTTTAAAACCCCAAAACACTCAGGTTACTGTCATAAAAGACACAACAAGATGAGACCAATCCTTTCATTTGAGAAGCTGAAACCTTCAAATATTTGGCATTTTTGCTTGAAAAATGACTGAAAAGATTAGTGGGTCATATAGAAGTTGTTTATTAAATTTTCTTTCTATTAACTAATCGACCGATTGCTGAAGCCCTACGAAGAGTCATGAACCTAAAACTGTCTGAATGTACTGATGACAGAACCCAAAGAGACATCTACAAGTCATCAGACTGGAGAAAGGATCGTTTGCCTTTTTTTTTTAAACACGTGATCAACTGATTATCATACTAAGTCTACTGAAGCTCCTCATTACTCAGCACCGTGTTCTTCATGGAACTGGATCAGGATCAAGCTCAGGTTCAGGCTCAGGCTGCTGGTCCCAGCTCTTACCAATCTGCTTGGCCACGGCGTAGGCCTCCTCCGAGGAGCTCGCCACCAACCCGGCGGGCACGGAGATCCCGGCCTCCTTCAGCAGCCCAATGCTCATGTACTCATGTAGGGAGAGGTTCCTCTGCTGCTGCTGCAGGTGGGGGGGCTGCTGCTGGGACACATGGCCTCCGAACAGACCTGAAGATCCACCGAGGACCTGGAGGGGCAGGAGGAGAAAGGGGGCCTTTAAATGACTTAGTTACAACTTTAACAGAGAAGTACGTTCTCTAGAACAGAAGCCACATTCCCAGTGTGGACCAGTAAACCAGCTGATGTGGAACTGGTCTGAGACACCAGGCCGAGCTCTCTATTCATGTTCAGACCCAGATGATCCTGGACCCCACAGCAGAACTAATGACAAGTCTTACAACAGCAATCTTTGAGTTTTTGTCTTTAGCAGCAGTAAATTTCATCAGCACTGTGACTGAAGCTGCTTTCACATCGTATCAGGGTTATTGTAAATATGAGTTCAGGTCTTGTAAATAACGTTCTCATTAACATCCAAAATCTTGGACATGGAGCTTTATAATATACATTAATAAATATATAAGTGCCTGAAAAATAAACACACACAGATAAAGTCTAAAGTCTGTAGCTCAATGTGACTAAACTCACATGTAATAAATATAAAGTTATACTGTTAGTGTGCAGTAGTTTTAGACTCCAAACCCTGCACTTGATATGACAGTGAGAAATACGGTGAAAATTACAATGCCTGTTGTTAAATTCACATCTGGAACATCTGTGTCAGTATCAGACTTCCTGTATCCAGCTATCATTAACACACACACACACACACACACACACACACACACACACACACACTAACACACTAACACATACAGGCAGAGAGAAACTGTGTCTGTAAAACCGACAACAGCTTAAGAAAAACCAGAGGCATCCAGAGTGACGACCTTACACCAGAGAAGTGTTGATCACGAGCAGCAGTGGAAACCTGACTGAGGATGTGGAACGGAGACCGAGACGTTCAGGTGTTTTTTTTTCACCATGGCTCGAACTGAGTCGGGTCGACGAGGGACAGACCTGAGGAGACCTGGGAGAACTACGGGGGACAGGGTGCTAGTCTGGGCAGAGATGGCTGGCATTACTGCTGTATCAGTGTTTAGACAACAAACTGCTAATCTGCTGCAACACCGAATGCTGAGATCGACGGGAGACGAAAACAGGCTCAGTAAAGAGGGAACGGCCAGTGACTGGCTAACGACCAGCCACAGCTCGATGGTATGAAGCGGATTTATCAACATGAATTGGAACACAACTTTTCACCCATTTTATCAGCTTTTTGCACAAAAAAAATCTATTTAATGCACAGTTGGATTCAGAACGTCTCCTGACAACTGTTCATCACACAGAGACATTTGTAACTGGTGATACTTCCTTCAGCAACCAAGAGACAGGGTTTAAAATTTTTGGAAATGACACTGAAGCCCTTTATACACTGTGAGACCTTTAAGCATAGTGAATAAAAGCCTTTTAAGAGTCTTCTAGATCTGTAGACACCCTGATAAAGAGTCTAGTTCTTCTCTGGCTCTGTCCGTCCTTGACTGTAAGAGGCAGCAGAAACCTTGTCAGTTTATTGCTGAGATGAAGGCACAAGGTAATATCAAGCAGCAGGTATCAGACCACGCAGTGTCACAGCCTTGCTCCCACTCCCAGTGTGGACAGAAATTTAAAGATTAAAAAAGGAGGTTGAAAGATTAAAAATTAAAAAAGACAGAACATTTCCTTGTTACTGAAACACAAAAGGTTAATAAGCCCCTGAAAAGACAGTGGGGAGGAGGAAGTTTTGCATTTTCCTTTAATAAATAGAATCTGTTGAAAATAAAGGAACCAGGATTCAACAACTACCAAACTCTCTGCTGCCTCAACGGAATAATAAAGCGAAGAGAAGTTAAAGTCGTCAGAAACATTTTTTACTTATTGTCCCTTAAAAGTGCTGAGATATTTGTTGACAGTATTCAAAAAGGGTCAAATGATGAGTGAATAAAAGCTCATCAGAAATAAAACAGTCCCACAGAGTTCACCAGGTTTGTGCCAGGAATCGTTTAATCTGACAAGGAATCAAATGGGGAAACGAAATAAAAACAGAATTAATAATAATAATAATAATAATAATAATAATAATAATAACAACAATACTGCACAGTCTCAGCCCATGTCAGTGCTGATTACTGTCTTTGTTTGTCTTATCACAAAATCAGAGCAGAGTTAATTGTCTGCAGGCGTTTTCTTGCAGGTCGCATGCAGTGGGAAGCCTGAGAGGCGGAACCCAGGGTAGGAAACGTTTCCTTCATCACCCACTGCCGCTCCTTTAGCCAACAACTCCGAGGTCATTTTTTATGGCGATGTTTGAATATGATTTGATTTAAACATCGATGTGATGACATAACATTTCTTTGTCAGGTATATGTTACTTTCTCAATAGATTTACCAGGAAATTTACTGAATCATGCTCTGAAAAGTGCAAACCCTTTAAACCGCAGACTTCAATGTTAGACCAAGTCCTTCACCATAAACAAATTCTCATATGACAATTCAAAGGAGGCTCACTGATACTGACTGAAGAAATGTTTAACATAAGTGACATATCTAGATCCTTAAATAAGGATTTAAATATGTCACTGCAGAGTTGGAGGAAGAATTTAAAACCTCGAGTGGAAGTGTCAATACGACGACGTAAAAATATTAAATTACAGGAAACTGCAGGAAAAACAACTACACAGAGACACAAAATGACCCAAAGGAGATAAAAACAACCCTCCACAAAAACAACTAATGAGGAGACACAAACTGTCTGTCTGAGTCGGCAGGGGGCAGGTGCCTGTTGTCTTGTGAATGGTTGCAGCTGTTTACTGATATAATTTAATAGTTGTTTATTTGATGTTAATTGCACATCAATGCTGAGAAGCAGAACTTTAAATCTGAATTTTACAAATCTGTACTCGAGTCCTAAATGTGCCCCCTTGTTTTAATCTGTGCCCCCCTTTCAAAAGCTTCTATCCCGCCCCTGACAATTGCCGGCCTGCGCTAAAGCACAGTGTATTGTATGTGTTACCACATTGTACAGTACAGCCTGCAGGGGCCGGAGCGCCCCCCGGGACTGAGCGGGTTTGTCCAGCTAAACTGTCTGAGAGACACGACGAGACAGATGTGATGGCGCAGGGCTCGGGTGGAGGTCACCGTGCCGCGGGCTCCGCGGGCTCCGCGGGCTCCGCCGCGCACCCTCGGCCGGTAACACACCGTTTATAACAACACCCAGACGTGGCCGGGTGAAATGAGGCTGGCACGGACCTGGTGGTCCCTGCGGCTGTTTGCGCCGGGTCACTGCGGCTCGGCAGCACGGAGAGCCGGCCACGCTAAAGCTAGCTCACCGCTAGTTAGCACGTTAGCCAAAACAATCGCAAACTCAATGAATGTCAAATTTGACCCCGTCGCTTCTTCCTAAGCTGCGGCCGTCGGGGAAGGAGCAGCGCGGCAACCGACGCCTGCTCCGAAAGCCGGAGACCTTCTCTTCAACCTGGCCCCACACTCACCTTGGTAGCCGAGCCGATCGTGCTCCGGGCCCCTGAATTTCTCAGGCTGGCTGTCAAACGGCCGCAGATCAGGGACGTCGCCATGTCTCCCTCTAGAGCGGAGTGATAACTGCGCATGCGTCGCGAACTGCAAAGTCGGGTCACCGACCCCCCTCCCCGTGTTACTTTCAGGTGCTGTAGAAAATTATACATTTCTTTCTAAAAAAGGGCAACAAAAAAGCAGCGTACACTACACTGTTGTTTACGTACATTTACTTAAACGAGTGCTTGTGAATGCTTCTTCCACCACTGCTGAGTTATGAAGTTTAACATTAAGACAAATCTGTTTTAGCTGGATTGCTGTTGTAAATTAACACCACGATTATTGGATAAATGTCCAGTCAGTATGTCTTCATAACACCACTGTTGCATGATTTTGGAACTAACACATACATCAAAAACATTCTGCTAAAGTTAGGACATCTTTGCTCATTCCTTTTAACCAAAATACATGGTATTTATTTATGACACTAACTGACACTGAGAGTTTACAAAGGGATCCTGAACGCAGCACGATAGGCCCTGACACAGTGTAAATATAGCCTCGTTCTGGCCTTTAACCTACATCAACACAAGAAACTGTGTCGGAGAAGCTACTCAGACCTTTCAAGGAAGTAAAAGTACCAGAACAACAGTGTAGAAATACTCTATAACAAGTAAAAGTCCTGCATTGAAAATCCTTCTTAGGAAAAGGTACAGAGGTAGTGATAAAAATATTATCAGAGAGGAGTACTTCAGTGACTGTATCTTATTCTCCTGACATTAGTACATCGTCAGGTTTAATCCACTGGTTCCAGACCCAGGGGCCAGGCCCCTCAGGTTCTGATAGGACAGTCTGATTTAAGTTTTTGGGCTGTTCTCCAATTTCTCTGTTCTCCCACGTAGAGATTCATCCATTTAGATCTATTCCTAAGAGCTGGTTTAGTTTACATTGATGAAACTACCAGTGTACAGTGGGGGTCAATAGGGGCCTCATAGGAGGTCAACTAGGCAGGGCCCTTCAATTTAATTTTTGTAAATTATTTCTAGTGTTTCTGCAGCTTCTTCTTCTAGTTCTGTTGTTTACATATCACCTTGTTGAATATCTGAATATTACTTCCTGCTTCACCCGCAGGTAGAGTCTCATTTTAGTAATCAGTCCGGTCCAAAAATGTCTCTGATAATTTTTAAGTTATGTTTGTACTGTAGGCGTTAAGTTATTTATTAAACCGGTTTAACAGTTAACCCAAAAAGCACCAGACTACAGGCCCCTGATAACCACACACACATACACACACACAGTTTCTATTCAAAAGAGTATTTATTTACAGAAGTATGTACAAGCTTATTTACACAGATGTAAATTAACAGCATCTGTCTGAGGTTTTATTTCACTACACTATGGTAAGACAAGCTGCAGCCAACAACAATGGGACCTGATGTCTCACCCACACACACAAAGAGAAGGAGTTTAGCCCCCCCCCCCACCCCCGGTTGTTAGGACATCAGACCAGTTGTATGCTCATGTAGATGTCAACAACAGGACCTCATCTATGTTAGTTTCTGCTTCTGTTCAATATTGTTGTTTGCAGGCAAACAAATCAAATAAGCCACTCTGAAATCTCACATCTCAAAGTGGTGCAGAGGCAGGCTCTTAAGGGAACAGTTCAACCTTTAGGGAAAGACATTTATTCCTTTTTTTTCCTGCTTAGAAAGAGATTTCAGTTCAGACTGAAATTAATCTCATGTCTCCTCACTGACTGTGAAGCTACAGCCAGTTAGCTTAGCTTAGTATAAAGACTAGAAACAAGGGGTAACAGCTGCCTGGCTCTGTCCAAAAGTAAAAAAAATAAAAAATGAATAAACAAACACCTATCAGCTCCTCCAAAGCTCAATGATGAACATGTCATGTCTTGCTATTTTAATCTTTGGAGGTTGTGGATTTCTGGGGTTAATGTGCTTTAAATTTTATTTTAACAATTGTCATTTTTCAACATTCACTGGCTGTAGCTCCTCATATGTGAAGATGTGTTGGTTTTTGTTTACAGAATAATAAACTAAATATGTCTGAGTGTTGAACTGGATTACATGACCTAAGTCTTCAGGAAACTGGTGCAGTCATTTAATACATTTTTATGAGTGTTTTTTAAGGACGAATAATGAACTAAGGACGAACAAATAATCAATTATAAGATAATAACAATAATCACTAGCTGCTTCAGACTGTTTTCAGTCTTTATGCTAAGCTAACTGTTGCTGGCTGTAGCTTCATGTTTACTTAGCAGAGGTGAAAGTGTAATCGTTTGAAGGTCTGACTTTCAGATAGAAAGTGAATGAGCTTAGTTCCCAAAATGTGGAACTATTCCTTTAAAAAGAACGATGGCTCCCTGAGAACCCCCACATCCTCCCTCACTCCTTCCTCTATAAACCATAAGCAGAAACTAAACCTGCAGTCACCCAGTGACATTGTCCAGACCCAACCCAGGTTAACACAGAGGGAACGGGCAGGTTTATGAACCATCACATACAGTAACGACAATAATGTCTTAAAGCCCTCAGGCCACTGAGACGCAGAAGAATCTGTTTATCCAGGAAGCAATGAAACAACAATCCTAAGTCTAATGGATCCACAGAGACCAAGGCTGTTGCTCAGAGTCCTGACAAAAGTCCCTAAAAGAGGATTTTGGCTTTTGCAGTGAGAGGGAAAGAATTTGTGTGGAAACTAAGTGTTGTTGTTAACAAACTGACTCATTCTACAGAATTAAAATAAATGAAGGCATATAGTAATAAAGGATAATGTGGCACCACAAGCCTCAGCTGAGATCATGGTAACAAATGATGGTGTAATGATAAACTGGGAAGCCAGAGACAGCAGCAGCTTCTGTGGAGGACAAGACCTGCTGACTCACAGTTTACCTGAAGAAAATCATGTGGAGAACGATTCAGTGTAAATGAGCTGAGTAATGAAATATGTGTTTACCCATGAGTCTTAATTCAGGCTTAAATTAAATGACCAGAGGAGAAGATGTTTGATCAGATCTTGCTCAGTGGTGACCTCCCAAACACAAACACAAACACACACACACACACACACACACACACACACACACACACACACACACACACACACACACACACACACACACACACACACACACACTCCCTGCTCTTCAGTCGGAGTCGCTGCTGCTGCTGGAGGAATCGGTCGACATGGCTTCCACGTCGTCCTCATTCTCCTTATTGTGGCCCGGCGGCTCCAGGCCGAAGTCGTTGCCGTGGTGAGGAGGCAGCATCCCCACTGAGACATCCGAGGACTGCCAGGGGTAGTGAGGCGTCAGGACATCTGGGGACAGAGGACAGGTGGTGGTTAGTCTGTGAAAGGCAACCTTATCGAATTTTTTACTTTTTTAAATGACCATCCTCCCTCCAGGTGTTGATGCTGACAGGAGACTGTGGTGCTCATCCCCATCTGTTGTTAGAAACTGGAATTTGGTCCACATTATCCTGGATCATATTCTTCATTAATGTTTACAGTCTATAATGTTGTCCTCTTTATGATCTGTACTGTCAATTTCTTATGTTGCTCTACACACGACATCTATTTAATTTCTCATCCTGCAGGACGGTTCCCTCCTCTGTTGCTGAAGTTTTTCCCATTTTTTTCCCCGCTGAACAATTTTTCCGGAATCTTTCCTTGTCCATTTCAAAGCTCAAAGGACGGAGCCTGTAAAACCCACTGAGGGAAATTTATGAATCACAATAATCAGCTAAATCAATGAAACTGACCTGACCTGGGGCCTGATGTAACATTCACACGTGATTAAAAGTTTTCTGGACCTGCTTGTGGACCTACCTGGCAACCTCCCAGCAGCCAGAGCGTCACCTGGCAGATGTCCATTCACACCATTGGTCGGCAGGTTGGCCATGTGACCCAGCATCCCACTGCGCATCTCCAGGTCAGTAGGGTAGGGACGGCGTGGGTCACCTGAGTGAAACGCTTGTGTTAGCGGTGGGAGAGGTAAAATCGTGACCCGTGCCGACAACTGGCAGCGACTGCGTGGTTCCTACCTGGGACCCAGTTGAGAGGAGCGCACACGGCGTTGCTGGCGCTGATCCTGTGAGCGTATTTGATGATTTCTTCTGATGAGATGCTTCCTGCCGAGAACAAATAGATAACTTGATTTGGTGGGTGAATTATCATACACCAGAGCAGAGTCAACAACCTCGGTGTCCATCCGACAGGTGTGAGACAGGTGTGTCCGTTCACCTTTCCTGGCCTTGTCGATGGATTTGAGCTTCTCTTTGGCCTGGTAAACAGCAGTGGCCTGAAAAAGAGACAGAAGAGGAGCCACTTTATCTCACAGAACCTGAGATGATCTGTGTGAAACGCACTGTGGTCGGAGCGACAGGAAGCATCTGAAGTACAGTAACGTCTCTACAATTTGTCTCTAAAATGACACATCATCTCAACATCGATGTTGAGAAGATGTATCAGAGTGGGGCCAAAGGATTTGTTGTGTTTCCCGTCTGTGTCATCACTAGTTTCTGCATATTTGACAAACTATATCTCTCTGATGTTCATCCATCTTAAAAAAACGTAACCAATTTTCTTAGCCACAATTTCGTCGTCTTGAGCAGACATCTGCCGTGTTTGCTCATTTTTAGGTCAGATTAATGATTAATGGTGTTTTTCCTGGTTTGGGCCCTACACAGGTCATCTATATGATCCAGTTTCTGTGGCCTAATATGGTGACTGTGAGCCAGACAGACAGACACATTTATAAATACGACTCAGCTCATTATCATTATTTTTAATATTTTTTCTGTGGCAACCAGAGCACATCTGGTCCAGTCTCTTCCGGTCTAACAGACCTAGAGCCCCCCACCCCCGGACAGCAGCACCCACCAGGATGTGTTCGGCCTCCTTCAGCTGCTTCTGGAGCTGCTGGATGTCGCTGTCTCTCTTCTCCACCTCCTTCTCCAGCAGCTGCATCTCCTGGTGCACCTTCCCCTGCTGCTGAGCCATCTCCATCAGCTCCTGGAACTCCCTGTCCCTCTGGACCAGCAGCTCCAAGATCTAGGGAAAAAGACCACAAACAGCACCAACCCCCCTCCATTACCGACCCTGGTATGTTTCACTGTCCCAATGCCTCCCTTGAGTCCTTGCCGTGTTTACCTGAACGTCCTCCCCTGGCTGGGGTAGTTTCTGGCCCCTGGACAGAGCCAACATCTCTATCAGCTCCCTGAGTTAAGAAAGAAAAAACCTAGCGTTAGAGACGGAGCGGAGAGCGGCTCCTCCGGCTGTTCCCGGGCTCCGACCAGCCGAAGAATAAACCCTCAACAGGTCAAACAACAGCGGCGTGAAAAACACCGCGAACACCGCTACAGGAAAACATTCACAAAAGGTTTCACTTTACCGGGATAAAACCTCCAGGTCGTCCAGCACAGACAGCAGCCGCTCTTTCGTTGACTTCTCCGCCGCCGTCGCCATGGCTGTTTCTCGTCGCTTCTGCGCAGCACCGGATGTAACGGCCCGTTTCGTCACTGGGGAAATAGTTGAGCACCGCCCCCTAGCGTACGGGAGCGTGTAGTTTATCTCAAAACAAACCATAAGCTACCTCCTGGTCCAAACAGAGACCCGAAGGACTTTTTTCTCCACGAAACAGTTCTGACTTTAAATTTTAACGCCCAGTTCTCGGCTGCAGAAAAAATAATTAATAGATAAAACAGATAATTACATTGAAAAATGAGATGACCTGGGGCCCATCTCTATACAGCCTCAGTGGGCCCCCTCCTGTTTAACACAGGCGCTGTCACCTCTAAAAATAATTTAAATCTCAGCAACTGCTGGCTCTTATAGTGTTTTAGATACAAGACGGCCTACTTTACTGATAATCCAGACAATGTCACACTTTAATATTGCAGATAAACCCATAACCCCCCCCCCCCAGACACAACCTACCTGCTGGTGTCCTGGGTACTTAGTTTCACTATTACCCTGACTACTACACCCCTGCCTCTGTAAATAAGCCTCCTCCTCCTCCCGCCTATGAACTGACTTATATAAAAACAGATTTCGGTATTTTACAAGTTACTTCTTGCGTCATGTCTGAATCCCATTTAAACCTGTCCCTTTATAGCCTTTCTTTTAATTTTCTCAGGTGCATAATGTGTATTGATTATTGATTGATTTTCATTTTAATTGATCAGGGCTGCCCACCCCTAACTGCATCTGACCAAAGCACTGTTTTTGATGGCTGCACCAGCTCCACCCATCAAAGAACAGAAATAATTGAAACCCTCTGGAGAAAATGTAGATAGTTTATCAGTGAAATGTATTGACATTTAAGGGTTCACAGAGCATCTATTAAAATTGGCTTAATGATGGAAAACTGACTTTAGGGACGCACCTGTACACCTGCTTACTTTCGAGTTAGCCATTCATTTGGCAGCAGGTTAATACATAAAATCCTGCAGATACAGGTCAGGACCTTCAGCTAATGGTCCCATCAAACGTCAGAGTGACGGGGAGGGTGGGGGTCTGGGCTGTGGGAGGGGGTCAACCCCATCCTCCTCCTCCTCCTCCTCCTCCTCCTCCTCTTCGGCTTATAGGTGTGTTGGGATGGTGGTTGATATTTTTACAGTTCATGATTTTTTACTCTGTCTTGTGAGTATTTCAGCTTTTTTTACCCCGTTAATATTAAATCAGAATGTCCCTCTGCATACACCGGACAGACCCCCCCGGTCCAGGGTCCCATTCCGGACCCCGGGAGATGACCCGGAGGAGGTTTTCCGGGGCGAGCGCTCCTACCGGCGGCGGCGCACGTCTGCACAGATGTTCTTCCTCCGCGAGCTCGGTGGGACCCATCCTCAGAGCGGACCGCTTCGCTTCAGGACTCGGCTCTAACCAGGGCTAAGAGGTCGGTGGAGAAAGAACCCGCCTCGGGGAACGAGAGAGCGTGTGCTCCGTGTTCTAGGTTCTAGTGTGGACGCACGGTGACGTGTTTTGACGGAACGGCGTCAGTTAGCCAACAGCAGTTAGCCCCGGAAAGTTGCCGTTAAACTGCCGGTTTTTTGAACGGAGTCTGGTCGGTCCTGGTTCTCTAACGTGGGGCGGGTCCAGACCTCCTCCCGGTGCACCGCTGGTTGTTTACACCGCCGAGAGGACTCTGTCGACCCGGTTCTCCGGTGTGAAAGAGCTCACTAACATGGCTCTTAAAGGAAACATCAGGGAGCAGGGAGAGTCTCGAACTCGCACAGACCTGATCCTGGTTCAGAGACCTGGTTCAGAGACCAGACCCTGCTGGTTCAGAGACCTGATCCCGGTTAAGAGACCAGACCCTGCTGGTTCAGAAACCTGATCCTGGTTCAGAGACCTGATCCTGGTTCAGAGACCTGGTTCAGAGACCAGACCCTGCTGGTTCAGAGACCTGATCCCGGTTCAGAGACCAGACCCTGCTGGTTCAGAGACCTGATCCTGGTTCAGAGACCTGGTTCAGAGACCAGACCCTGGTTCAGAGACCTGATCCAAGTTTAGAGACCTGATCCTGGTTCAGAGACCTGGTTCAGAGACCTGATCCTGGTTCAGAGACCTCACCTGAGTACACTTGCCTCTGTTACCTGCAGGTTCTTGTTAAAATAAAACACACTAATTATCTACAGCTGTAGTTAAATGCCA
The DNA here is from genome assembly GCA_016859345.1 of Istiophorus platypterus. NCBI lineage: Eukaryota > Metazoa > Chordata > Actinopteri > Istiophoriformes > Istiophoridae > Istiophorus > Istiophorus platypterus. Next base: position 1,503,003 of record CM029122.1, on the reverse strand, counting down.
CATTCATTTATTACCGTTCAGTGATTTAAGAGCGATGTTGAAGAAGGAGTCAGTGAAAAGAAGCAGTGCCATGATACTCTTTTACTGCTTTTTAGTGGTTTTACTGTTTTGTTTTGTTTTTTACTGTTTCCTCTTTTTATTTTTAATATTTTTACTGTTTCTACAAGTTTTTTCCACTGTTTTTACTGTTTAACTTGAGTTTATTTAAAAACAGCCTTTGTCTGGCTCCTGTCTTTTGAGACAAAGTTCAGTAGTAACTGTAGTAAATGCGTTAACCTCTGGTGCTTTAAATAGGGAAGTAAGTTAAAGTGTCTCAACGGCAGGAGCTGAGGATATTGATTCACACTGTGTCTGTGGTGGTCGTGTCGTTCAGGCTCGTTGAAACGCTCGGCGCGAAAGCAGGATGGTTCCCCTCAGACGGGAAGTGCAGGTGCAGGTGCTCAGCCAGGAACTGGACTAAAGGTAGAAAACAGATGCAACAGTTGTTGAGTCTGTGACCCGGCGACGATTTTAACAACACTGCAGACAACTTTGTTTACATATACACCTTTCGTTATACAGAGGAGTTTCCATTATTCACACCCCCCCCCCATTGATATACATAGGGTGGACAAAATAAAAGAAACACCTGTACATATCAACAGCAGCACAAAAAATGCATCTTTAAAAAGGATTACAAAGTTGAATCAATGCGTCTCTGAAATAATTTGAAGGAAAACTAAACATTTTGATCTTCATGAAGGAGGATTTATTACAGGTCTGTTGTTGTTGTGTTAGACTGACTCAGCCTTAACCAGGTGCTCGTTTCAAACAGGCGAGCGAAAGTTTTGTGGTGTGGCGCCCGCGTGGTTTTGGGCAAGGTCAGGTTTCGACGAGTGGTTTGATTTCGGTGTCCCTGGATCAGATCCGGCTGCTCCAGAGACCAGAGGGTGGAACAGGTGAGCTCACCTGGACACCGCCCTGTGCACCTGTTGGAACAGCATCCGCCGCTCTGAAAGAGTCGATCATCGGTCAACACCTATGACCTCACGCCTGTGTTGGGGGGGGGGGGTCATCAGGCTCAGTGTCTTCGGACCGAAGCAGGTACTAAAACCTTCACAGTGTCAATATATGATACAGTCAGATGAGCTGGAGCAACACCCGATACCTGCAGAACCACCTGACCTGCATGTTGTTCTCAGTGGGTATTTAAACAAACACTGATTCCCACAATTTTTGATCCCAGATCCCCTCTAGCGCCCCCTTCCTGTAGAACATTACAAAAACAAATAGACTGGTGAGTAAAGCTGCAGCAGTTTCTGTTGAAAATTTTCTCGTTCGGTTAGTGCATCGATGATGTCATCAAAGGTAAAAAAAAAAAAAAAAAGGCAGTTACTCCTGTCGCCAAAGTGCAGGTGAGAGAATGAACAGCTTGCGAAGCCCTGACCGTGATGCTCTGATGTGCGCCTCCTCTCGCAGATGCCCACGCAGAAGGAATGCCACGTTTGTAAGACGAAGATCGGGGTGGCCAGCAAGACGTGCGGGCACTGTGGGGCCAAGCAGCCGTACAAGCAGAAACTGGAGAAGATCAAGAAAAAACTGGCCCACGGCTGGAAGGAGAGGCAGAAGAAGAACAGCAGCGTCAACAAAGTGTACGACGCGACCAATCTGCTGGTGGGTCGACCTTTTTATTCCCGGATGCCGGCCCTCGTCCTCGTTTCAGCCCCGAGTTGTTGTTTCCGTTCATGTGTGATGTACAGATCACGTGGTGCATATTCTGCCTTGCATGAGTACAAGTAGTTAAGCTTTTAGAATGACTTCACTGTCTCTCTCTACCTGTCAAGGTATCAAAGTAGAACATAGGGTTAAGTCTTTTTATCAACCAACACAGATAAGCCGGGTTTTCCTCCCATACTTTCCTCCCGTAGTCATGCGTCTCATTTTGATCACAGCCTCGCGTAATCTCGTTCCAGCTGCACAAGTGGGAGCTCCTGGAGCGCCATCCCATGTTGCTCCTTGCCAGGAGGACCACCAACGGGTTCTTAGCCGAGTGCTTCTGTCCCTGGCAGAGGAATGCGGAGGACGCCAAAGATGCCCTCATCACAATAAAGAGGATCTATGAAAGTCTCCTTAACGGTAACGGGCGCACGTAACTTTATTATGTGAATATAATATCAATAATATGAAGATATTTACCATAATTTAAATGGTTGATACCTTGGAGGTGGACCTAAAGAATAGAAGCTGTAATGAATACAAAGAAATAATAATAAAAATAAATAAGATGTTTTGCAGGGTTGAGGTGGAGCAGGCAGGTGAAGCCGTGGAACCTGCAAAAAGATATGAACGTGTATATTAAACTGAATATAAACAGAATATATGAAAGTTGGTAGCAACATTATTTGGACATAAATCCACATTCTGTCCGTTTTACTGTATTAATAGATATTTACACACAGCCTTTTGCAGAGGAAGAATAGTTTCTAATATTTACTAATATGGCCGAGGACGAACACACAGACGTCAGCTTCATCCCCACTGAGACAGGAAGTTTAAGGTTAAAGGTTTCCTGAGTGTTTAGTCCTGGCGTGTTCCTCAGTGGTCAAACCTTGAGTCTCTTTAAGTGGTGCTGAGAAGACATGTTTTCTAATCACATGTCCTCCACTGAATTCAAGTGTCTGTGCCAGGAATTTCTTCCTTCGCCCCCCCTGGGATGAAGTACATGAATGGAATTTAGTTTGTGGTGCAGTGAGATTTTTGTTTTGAAAACCCAACAGCAGCATCTCCTTCAGGAAGTAGCGTCTCCATGAATAATCCTCAGGCCTCAACAGAAAGAGTCCAAGAGACTGTTCCTTTGGAAGAGAAGAGGTTCAGCTGGTACAGAATCACCGTACTCTACCCAAAGAATGAAGCATGTGTGTCATGTATATTTGATGGAATGTTCCTCACTTGTTCCACAGGTGCGTTCCACTTAGAAACAACATTCATGCTCCATTTACACACACACTGATCCAGGGAGAGAGAGAGAGTTTCACCTCCGGTCTGCAGCTGTTGTTCTGTTTCTGTCTAGCGCCATTACACTGTTACACTGTGACTGAGACGGAAGCTGAGACTAAAGCCGAAGCTGAGGCTGAGGCTGAAGTGCAGGAGTTGCTTCAAGCCATCAGGTTTCACTGTTCACATCACGGTCTCTTCTTCTTCCCCGAAGTGACGGTGCCAGTGGAGCCGGCGGTCGGGACGGGGGGGCTCCCGGCGGCCGGGACAGGGGGGCTCCCGGCGACAGACCGTGTGGAGACCTCACCCACAAGGACAGAGACTCCACCACCAGATCCCCACGCCCCCCCCTCCAACGTCACCGCCGACGGCACGTCGGACTTCACGTCCACGTCTCTGCTCCGCCCAGAGTTTGACAGCAAACCCCCCTTTGTGGTCAGTCCCGGGTCCTCGTCCCTGGCCTCCCCTGTGCCCTCCTCCTCTCAGAACCCCCCCGGTTCCACCCCTCCCTCCCTGACTCGCCCTGGGTCCTCGTCCCCCCTCACCCCCACTGCGTCCTCCTCACTGGCTCTCCCCCTGTCATCGGCCCTCTCTGTTTCCTCCGAGCGGCCCCTCCCTGTGTCTGACCGGCCGGATGCCCTCGACTCCGCACCGTCCTCATGGAAAACCACGCAGGCGAGAAGGAAACTGGACCCCAGTGGTACGTGTGAGCTGTGTCGGCCGTTTTGCGGCGTGTTGAGGGGACTGTGGTCACGTTGTGTTACTGTAACATCAGTGGAGGCTCCTGCTCAGCAGTTTGTTGGAGGTTGAAGTAATTTTAATGACATCAAAAGTTCCAGTTTCTTGTTTTGTATTGTTTCTTCAACCATGACCCTACTGACCTTGTTTAGAAAATGTTGGCTAAACCTACAGATCATTAACACTCTCACTTTGTTTCAGAATGTCCTGTTCACCAAGGCTCCACCAGTTTCCCCTACAAACAGATACTGGGGGAACGAATCAGGGAGGTTTGTAATCCAGAGACGTATTTACTGACAGAGCCATGAGGTGATAAAATGGTGTCTGTGGAACCAAACGTTGTAAATGCCCAGCAGAAATAAATCCGAGTCACTGTGCTTTGTGTTAACAGAGGATTTTAGTTTTATTTGATAACCAGAGACTGAACGTACCTGTTCCACAGGCTGGATGATGCTGGGATTTCAATGTGTCAGTGAAAAAAAAAACATAGTACAAAGTGAAAGTTATTCATGTAAAACTTTTCAACATTTTTCATGTATTAAATTCATGAAGAAAAGTCTTCATAAATTCATAGGTTTTTAGTGTGAAATTTTATTGGGGACCATGGAAATAATCCCCCCAAAAAGTCAAACCAACAGCTTTGATAAAGTGCAAAACAATTTTTGAATGATTTATATATCATATTGTTAGTCCCCCTTTGTTATTGCTTGTTTCACTTGGATTTAATGCCAAGTCAGAGGCATGAACACATCATTTTCCCTGTGCTGTTTATTGATGCGAGTAAAGTTGATTAATTTGAGCTTCTCCTTTCTCCCTGTCGTCGCTCAGGGCCGAGCTGAGGTGCTGCTGCAGTGGTATCCCTGCTCTGGATGGTGCGTATATTTCCTGAGCTGTACTTTTTACTTTACTGTGGTTGAGCAGAAAATAGAGGGAAAACTTTGACTTTAACTGCAGCTTGACCTGTGTGGCAGTTTGGGTGGTGCAGTGGATCTTAAATGAAATGAAGTCAGAGATGTTTAAATGGTGATTTTCACTTCAGATTTTTACAAAAATCCAAACAAACTGCGATCGACCAATAACGTCCCTAAACATCATTCCGCCAAAGGAAAACACGAGCAGATCGATGAAACTACGTTCCCAGGCATTGTGAGAGAAAGTATTAGAATTTAAAAAAATAATTCCTGAACAGCTGAATATGCTGCGTAGACCAGCAGGCAGTGGAACAAGCTATATATTGTTTTCATTAGCATATTTAAAAAAAAACGAACTTTAACCTCATGTCTGCTTTCATATGCAGTAAATATTGTGTTTTATGTTCATTTGTTGTGGCAAATAAATCAAACTTTTAAAAGGTAACTTTGGTCCTGCGCATAATATTTCTAACTTCAAAAATAGGCTTTTTTAATTCATATTTTATTATTAATGTAACTAGAAGACACAGTATGTGGATCATGTTCATTATTATGACCAGGTTCTCCGAGGATTCCACTGAACAGGACTGTCTTCAGACCTGAGGGTGTCTCAGTGTATTTGATATGAATTCAGAATATTACATTATCAGCAGAGTGCTTTGATTTTAAAGTTATGAGCATCGACAGTTAATAATATTTGTCATCTTTCTTTGTGTGTTGCAGTGGAGCAAAGTGGAAAAACACTTGGGAGCCAAAAGAGAATATTCTAAGTTAATATCGTCCCTGTCATTTCTCTGTCATGTTGTTGTTGTTGATGATGATGATGTTGTCTGTTTGTTCTATGGCTTTTCCAGACACTCACTTGATTAGTGCCTTTCGGAGTCAGGATGCTTTTCACATCAGATTTCTGCAGTATTGATGCAGCATTTTAAAGAATGTCCATTTGTTCTTTTAATCTTATATGTAACTGCTTTATTAGGCAAGTCGCTTCATTTATCTGCATTTCAGGAAACCGATGAAATAAAACCTTTTGAAATAGCATATGTTGTCCCTGTCTGACTACTCTTGTTATCATTGTTAACAGTAAGTTTGTCAGTCAAGAAACAAAGAGCCCTCTCACTAAAGAAATGCACACTCTTCTCATACCACAGGACCTTTTACTGGGTGTTTCTGTTCGTCTTTCTGCTTCCTGCTTCATCTTGAAACCTGAAATCAAGTTAATTATCACCTGGATGGAAAACTGCCATGATTTTCTCCTATTTCTTTTATTCATTAGCTTCAAAAAACACTCAAACCAACAATAACATCACTCTAAAAGTTTCTGAGATTTGGACGTTTGATGTGAACATAAAGTGAATCTAATGACCTGCTGCCATGTGATTGGCTGATTGGATAATAAGCAGGTGTACAAGTGTTCCTAATAAAGAGCTCAGGGAGTGTCAATATCTAAGTGACTTGGATGCCATTTTCAGATCTTTTTTGAGAGAAAGAAAGAGAATAAAGTTAGAAAATGGACAAAAAGGGGAAGAACAAATGACAAATCTTTAGAAAGACGCAGAAATGCCATTACAAGAATGAACAGGAAACTGGGTCGTAAAAGTAGTTTGACTGGAAAAATGTATATAGTACTAGTTAACATTTTACAAATAAATAAAAAATCATGAATAGGAAATGTATGTACATTTCCTTAAATAATTACTGATTCACACATTTCCTATAACTGATAAGTTTAACAGAGTCAGTGTGATTTCCAACAAGAGACTGAGAAAATGAAATGTCCTTTGTAACTTTTGTAACTTATCGTAAATGTCATTTGTGTTTCCTGGTTCTTGTCTTTATAACATTAGATAATCTCCTCATGCCTCCAAATTTATTGCTAATTCTGACATCAGCGAGTGATGAGACAACATGAGGGAGACTCCTTTAATAAGGTTTTCTTACCAGAGTAGCGAAATGAAGAAGGTGAGATAAGATTTTATTGATTCCTTAGGGGAAATGTTTCATAAGGCCCAGAGCTCAGATCACTGATAACAAGGTCTATGAATTAAACAAATCAATACAAATAAAATATGAGATTAAAGAAATGAGAGAAATTATAGAGAAGCTGATTTAAATATATAAATATATGGATTATAATGCCTTTGACCACATGAGGAAACTGTGAATATTTGTGCATCTCTCCGGCATTTATGTCTGAATATGTTAACACCCCCCCCCACACACACACACACACAGTAATAAAAACAGAGGTGATATCTAACTGGGGACAATGAACAGATGAATTGTTGCCAAACTGGTCTAAACAGAAACCAGTGACATTTTATCTGATCAGAAGACAAAGTGGGTCTTGTTAGACTCAGGCTGGTTAGACTCAGTATGAAGAAGCGGACCAGGTCAGACTGGGTCCTGGTCCTAGGACTGGAGGGACTCGCCAAGGAGCTGGAGGAGAAGTTGTTCCTTTCTAAAGAAACAAGGTCACCGGTCCTCATACTGCACCACATCTCAGGGGCAAATACTGCACCTTATACTGCCCTTATACTACTTTCTGACAGCTGGAGGTACTAGCTACTAGTTACTAGCTACTAGTTACTTCACAGATTTTAATTAATAAACATTACCTGTAAAATAGCTCTAACACTATTTCATTGAAGATTAAATCAGTAGATCTCAAGCCCTTAAACTTTTGACCAGGGGAGGAAAGTAACTAAGTACATTTACTCAAGTACTGTACTTGAGTACGTTTTAGAGGTACTTGTTCTCAACCTTTTGGCAGCCTTGTGACCTCCCACTATAAATCAGTTGGTGGTTGTGTCTCCTCATGTTCTCACTGAGGCCAAAGAGACTGAATTTCTCACATGCTGACTGGAAATGAGGTACTCATAAAATAATAAAAAATAGAATATAAAGTAGACCTAAAGAACCATAAGTAAAACTACTCGTTATGCAGAGGGGTCACTTTCAGAAGAAGTTGTTTCATATAATTGGATCATAATTATAGACGCATCATGTGTCAGTGTCACTTTAATGCCTGTTTTAGATGCCACCATGAGTGTTGACCTATAATCATGCACCTGTCAGATTAATAAAGAGCAGGAAGGAAAAATATTTGCTCGTGAAATGTGGCTCACAACTCTATGGCTGGTTTCATTTAGGGGGACACGGGCCTGGATCTGGCAACCATCCACAGTCGTAGGTTGATTTCTGCTGGTGTTCCCCCTGGAGCAACTGGCCGGACAGACACATCAAGGTGGACACAGGTAACCAGGCCTGTCCCAGAAACAGAGTGTGTCCAACTTCAAAATAAGAGTAAGGTGGGGACGGCAAAAGTGGCCGCTTTTTAAAGCAGGATTGCGATGCTAAAATTGCCACAACAACGCTTGTCACGCAACCCATGTGATGTCATCACTGAGGGCAGGTGTTCAGGGAGAGTGAAGTAAATATCAGTTGTCCAGCTATCGTCTTCGATCACACTATAATCATAACAATGAACTGCGTCATCTGTAGTTTGGGTGGAAATTGGGATTTCTGGGGCCTGATTTCTGGTGATGTCAAACGACGTGGAAAATGTCTTCATGTAAAGTAGGACACTTGTCTAATGCAGTTTTACATGTTGGAATTCAATAATTTACGAGACTGATGAAGTGACTGAAGATGGTAGTTCACATTCAGTACCTTATGTCTATTGTTTGGATTGAACCTGTAACATAATGCCATCTTATTCCTAAACTAAAGCTGAAGGTTAAAGGTTTGTTTTTATTCTCAAGTTTTCCCTTTTATCTTTCACTTCAAAAGTTTCTATTTTTAAGGATAAAAATGGATATTGCCTCCACCGCTGTGCTTTTATTTTGAAATCAGCAAGGAAGCCGTGGTTTCCGCGCCCTTCGCCTTTATCGCGACGGATCCGACTTTTGTTTTGAAACCAGCCCGGAAGCGGTGTTTCCTGTTCCCGGCTTGGCTCAGCCGGTATCGCCACAGACCGGACTTTTATTTTGAAGCCAGCCGGGGTGGTGCGGTCAGGCACTGGTATCGCCACAGACCGGACTTTTATTTTGGAGGGGTCGTCTGTTGCTAGCTTGGCGCCGCCTTATCGCAACAGATCAGACTTGGCCGGAGTGAAGAGTGAAGTGCGATCGCTTCACCTCGGAGCAAATTCTCTCTGGTTCGTCTGTTTTTGCAGCTTTTTCGTCGCATTTCTTCCCACCGGCGGGGATTCTCCGGCGCTTGTTCCAGGATGGTTAAAGTGTCTTTTAACTCGGCCTTGGCGCAGAAGGACGTGAAGAAGGACGCCGAAACTCTTATCCCCGATGAGGACAAAGTGAGTAGAAAATGGCTAACTCGGCTAACTCGGCTAACTCATAAGACGAAGCAAACACGGAGTTGTTGTTCATCTCGTAGTTTATTTCCACTGTTTCTGTAACTGTTTACTCTTTAAAACAGGTCACTGCTGTATTTTCTAGGACTTTTCACTGTAACGTTACCTAATAAGTGAGTTTGGCCACTTCCATGTGTTGAATTTAAGTTTTTTCTTTCCTTTGTTAAACGTGATATTTACATAGTTTTGCTGGTTACTGCCGTTTTACATTTTTAAAAAATGTCTTCTCGAGTGAGTCAGCTTTCCTACCTTGGGCTGAAGATCACAGTTAGTAATTACGACCTTATTTATAAATTTGGTTTATTTCTGTAACCACAGCTTTTAGTTTGATTTATTTATGGGAAAGCAATAAAAGTTAGTTTATGATGACAGTTACGGCGGAATTGCATTTATTTTTAACATTGTTTGGTAATTAGCCAGAAAAGTAAACCAGCTTGTGTAGCGAAAAGTAAACAAGCTGAAGCCATTTTATTTGAACATGTATCCGCATTCATTTTTTGCCTGGACTGTTGGAGCCGAGCGGTGTTAACTTCCTCCTGCTCAACTCATCGTTTCAGGTCGGTGTCATGCGTTGTCTCTGTCTTTCAGCAGCTTTGTCTCTTTTATTTGTGACACTTTGGGTTCGTTCTTGAGAAAACTGCCTTTTTTGAAAAGTGCGTCACCCAAAAGAGAGAGCCACGGGGGGGGGGGGGGGCATCCTCATGCACGTTATATCTGCGGTCAGAAACGTCTGTTTTTCAACACCAATGTTTGACCAGCTGACATCTTGGTCCAGTGTAAATGATGAGTTTGGTTTTTAAAGGGTGTTGAAAAGGAGGCGAGGTTCTCAGTTCGTCGGCCTCGGTGGGTTACAACACAAGGGGGAAGTTACCTTTCATGCAAACGTGCAGTAGAAGGTATGAAGTTATGCAAAGGTTTCCGCAAAGAAGAGTGTCTTCAGCGTGTCTGGGGTCTAGTGTGTGTGTGTGTGTGTGTGTGTGTGTGTTTGCAGGCTAACCACTGGAGCTCAGCCACAGTTCCTGCCACACAGTGTTTTATGTTTTTGTCGTAGTTTTTGTTTAATCTGTAATATTCATTAATGTGCCGGGGACTTTTCTCTCTGTGTTTTTATACAATATGTTGCTTGCTTTACAAGTTGCGTCCTCGTTCTAGCTGTTTTTTGTTTTTGTTTTTGTTTTTGTTTTTGCTGAGCCCCGGACCGTTTTCCGCTCTGATGAACAGAGTTGCGTTCGGGGCGGTTTTATTAGAATAAGCCCTGCTTTGGGAGCGGGTCCGGGTTCTGCAGCCTGGCGGTGTCTCTGTGGGTGAAGCCCAGAGAGAACTCCTCCTGCTCCGTCTCCACCCTGTTGTGAAAGCGGCGTCTCCGTTTCAGGGGAGTTCCCAGCCCTGCGTGCAGACTGTCAGGCTGGCTTGTGTTCTCTACAGGACTATGATCTCGGAGAGCTGGGTCGCAAATTCAGTTGCATGTACGGCAAAGGTCGCAGATGAGAACACATTCTCTATAAATGTAGTGGAAACACAAGCTAAATTGGGGGCGGGGGGGGGGATTCAGATCGAGCTGATCAGGTTTTTAAGGTCTTGGGAGTTCTTGTCTCGACTCAATCTATTCATTCGGTCTGTGCAATGCGATTTAATATCTTGGCTGCTGCGACATTACTCTGCCTTGCTGTGTGGTTACTGTGGCTGTGATTGTTCAGGGTTAATCTAGGTGGGTTTTCACACCCCCCCCCTTGAGTTTTAGTCAGACTGGCTCTTATCTTGATAATCGCAGTTTAATGTTTTCCTCCTGGGGATTGAAGTCAGCTCAAGCGCAGCAGCAGATTCTGTACTTATTTGTGTTGGTTTTTTTTGGGGGGGGGCTTCCCCTGTCCGGGTGGGTGGGTTTCATGTGCATGACAGAACCCAAAGCAAGGTAATGGTTGGCAGTTTATTAGGTACACGACCAAGGTGGAGTCCAACACAACAGCTCTGCAGTGAACCCTCCTTCCTGTAGATTCTAATTTTCCGTTCGTGTCAATGCTGTTTTACAGACAAGTTGATTCAACTGTGTGAGCTTGGATGTCGCCCGTGGTGTTGACGGTCTGTTGTGAGGAGATTGTTGCCCGCCGATGTGATGATTTTTAATTTCTGTTTCTATACAGTTTATAAGCCACTCGATGTCTGTTTGTCTCTTTGGGGCAGTGTCACATCCCTTTGGACCTTTACCATTTTGTTCACTGATGGAGTGAGCGCCACATCCTGAAGTAAATGTTCACCCCAAGTAATCGCACTCGTATGAAAGAACACTGGTAAAACAAGGCTCATAGTGAATGGATCTGTACTACGGCGTTCCTCATCTACTTGCCGTCATCTGGTGATGTTATGGCTCCTTCAGAGCGTTTCCTCAGCCGGACACCTGTAGGTTTGGTCCATGGTCAGCTGATTGCCGTATTGTAGTGAGAATAATTTCCTCCGACACTCAGGTTTTTTCCAGGCCCCAGTCTCCCTGAGCTCATCATCCGTGACAGCTGTGATTCTTGGCTGTTGGACAGATTTTCTCCCTGGTTCATTTCTACAGTAAAGACATCAGGAGAGGATAGTGACTATGGTGCTCCCCCCATTTAAAAACCACATCTGATGGAGCGAACACCTCAAATATAACACTACTCCCCACTTGTTCAAACCTAATTTCCCTGTTGACATATGCTATTTAATCAACATTTAATGTGAGATAAATATCTGTATCCGATTGGACTCCGTTCCAGGCCAAACACACTTTATTTGGACACCCCCAAGTTGCACTAATTTAACTGATAAGAAATAGATAAGTATGTGCGTAAGAAGCCTCTTACTCCAGAATGATATTCTTTGAAAGATGAAAAGCAGTTTTTCTGACATTGGTGGTGAAGGACTCAGTGGTTTTCTGACCTGTGAAGTGCTTTTTCAGAGGAAAAGAGGCCAGAGGAAAACACTTCCTGCTGCAGGACACTCAGCACCAACTACTAGAACCTCGAGTCTGCTGTTTCAGATACTTTAAATTTAGGTAAAGACCACAGTGAACGGAGCATAAATGATTTTCAGTTTCTGACTCTGTTTAAGTTTGACTGTCTCAGTCTCTCACTTTCTGTCGTTGCATCACTCTTTCTGTTTCACTTGTGTTTTTTTGTTTTAAAAATAGAAATCCACACCTCCATTTTGAATTTACAATGCAAAAAGGAAATAGTTGTTTTACTCAAGGAGTTCTGGGAGAAACCGGCATATACTTTTGAGGCACACACTGGTCCTGGTTCCTGGTGTCTATAAAATTGTCAAAAGTATTGTTTTGCGTCATGTGCAACTCCGAGTCGGCGACCTTCCGTCAGGCCACTTGTGTCAGTCTCTGACAGATTAAACAGAGTCGACACCAATCAGCTAAACCCTCGGTGACTGAAGACAGTTGAAGAGACATTTATAGAAACAAAAAATAGACCAGCCAAATTTTAGGCTAAGCATGTCTACGCGCTTAGTTTAGCTTTTCCCTTAATAAGTCTTATCGTGTGCATTCAGATGGCAGTTCTGCAGCCAAACAGGGATGTTGGTTTCTTCCTGTTGAACATGAAGCTCGAGCACACTTAGGTCTAGGGCTAATGTGTTATCCTTTTGTCTCTAAAATGTCACAACACGGTCACAACCAAAAAAAATGCCTGTTATGATTCTTTTAAATGTCCTATATTGTCTTGATCAGTCCAAAAACCCAGAGATGTTCAGCTTAAATTCAGTTAAATCATCATAATCCTCTCTGTTTCTAGAAGCTGGAACCAGGATATATTAAAAATAAATAAATAAAATAGTGAATCACTTAACAGAAAAGAAGCTCTAACTCATTAAAATTGAAAAAAAAAACCAAGGTTTACATCTTCCGCTCTAACATTAAAATTTCATCATAATTGTTTTTCACTACAGTATTCATAGATTATTGTAGTTTGCACACATTTTTCATATATATACTGTGAGGCCTGTTTGTGCTGCGTCAACTCAGATTGGATTAGAAAGGTTAATCAGCACCTTATTAAACGTAGTTTGACTTTGTGCAGATTAACAGCTAATTTCCTGCTGCCTTCGTGGTCTCTGTGCTGCCTCTGCTCATTTCTAGATCCAGTCTTTAATGAGCTCGGCTTAAAGATTTGTTTTGATACTGGGAAGCTTTAAAAAGTCCCTGAATCTTCTGTCTGTCTTTTTTTTGTAATGTTCGCTGCTTTATTTTACCAGAACTGAGTTATCGGTGGCTTGTTTTTTCATTTATTTTGTGTAGAATGTAAAAAAAATATTGACAGATTCTTAACATAGATGAGCAGAGTCCAAATTGATGTTTTTCAGGCACGTTGAGGCTCATTTAGTTTTCGGCAGTTTGTATTGTAATTATTTATGGTTTGTCTATTTTTTAGTATTAGATTCTTTAACCCTTGAGTTACAGATGTACCACAGTTAATGAAATACATTTTCAGTGTTTTTTATATTCTTGCTAGTGTGTGTACTTTAAAACATCCTTATATATAAGGTAGTCTTATTATTCGTATGTTGTGTTGAATAATTTCTGCCCTGTTGCACTATTAGCTATATGGTAAAAACATAACTCCAGTGACGTGTTTAAAGTCCAACATCAGTCTGATAAGCTAGAAAAGTTTTAATTACCACGATTAAAAAAAATGAGGAAAAGCAGAAAATGATCAAATTTGAGAAGCTGCAGACAGCAAATGTTTTGAAGTTGTAATTGTTTTGAGTTACATGGTTGATTTGTTGAATGACTCTTTTTGCTCAGAAAATGGGTATTGATAACATTGACCTCTGAGCCGACTGATATCATCAAAAAGCAGTTTAAAGTACTGTACTCGGGGGATGAAGATATAAAAGGACACATTTTGGTTCTAATACGATGAAGTAAAATAGAAGATAGTAATGGAATAGATGGGCCGTGTTTCCTCTGCAGAACTCCCATAGATCGAGCACTGAAAATAACCCGCAGCCGGCCCAGCTGATGGTTGGCACGGCGGAACGCCGGGGATTATCTAAGAGCACATTAACACGTCACGTCGGGCTGTTGGCTGGGTGCTGCGATGCTCACGTCAGTGGCTGGGGATGTGAACCCTGCTCGCTCCGTGGCACGTGGACGTTAGACCGGCGTCAGTGCAGGGCGGGGGGGGGGAGCTGCATGGATGGGTGGGGCTCGTCCTCGCGGCGCTGAGCTCACGTGAGCTCCGGCTGTGGTTAGGCATGGAAACCCCATACCGACTACTTATCTACAGGTGTAACAGAGTCTTAAAAAGAGCTTGAAAAAGAATGTGGGATGAGACCCGAACCTGGAGCTGAGGCACCGGAGCAGGAGTCGGATATATTCGGACGGTCTGCTGTGAATGTGGGCGCAGAGGGCTGTATTAGGACGAGCTGGCAGTAGCTGTGCTCTGGTGTAGCCAGGCTGATAATGTGGGTGTTGCAGTGGAACTTTCATTTTTACGCGTCTGGGCGAAGAGCTTCATGTGCACACACTTGCTGCTATCTTGCTGCGGTGATGTGTGGAATAGCTGACGGCTGATGAATTTGATGCACCTGCCAGTTTACATCAGTCACATCGAGAATTACTGTTGAATTTGACTTGCTCTAAAGCTTTCTCTACTTTTGAGCATGAAATCATCAGTGTTTCTGAAATTATTAAATTTAAATCAGCCAGGCTTCCCGAACATGTCGTGTTGTGTGATTGGAATGATCATAGATTTATTGATATTTTTTTCCAGATGCACAAATTTCCACAGATCAGTTCAAAAAATATGGTCTTTCTTTGTTTTGTGAGTTGTTCCATATCTGAATCAAAGGTCTAAGGACAGAAATTGTCGTGTGTTATTTTTACATTGATAAAATTGACTTAATTATCGTTGAGTTAGGAAATGTTGGCAGATGTTGACAACAAATAATTTCTTTAGGTGTCAAACTGTGTGTTGTGTTAAATTTAAAAATCCACTTTAACTTTCGTGTCACATTGGAGTTGTTCAAATTTGGGTCATGTTTAAAACTTTTTCTTTTTATTGTATTTATTCTGTTTATTCTATGCATCTCCGTGGTAATTGATTAATCAGTGTAAAATGCTAAACCTTCTCAACCGTGAGGCTTTGCTGCTCATCTTAATCTTGTGTGGTGGTAACTTGAGTACACCACACACTCTCTTTGGTACTTTGTGTTGTGTGTGTGTGTGTGATGCTTTGGGACCTGTACCTGCAGGAGTTAGCTGGAGATTCAGTCTGAAATGGAAATATTTTTGAAATTATTTTCATAATCTAATAAATGTAAATTATCTCCATCTCTGGCTGCACTTTGTTTATGCAAATGAATCAACCTTACTTTGGTTTGTTGGCCGGACTTTGTCTGTTTGGTACCAGCTACATCATTTGTGGTGGTGTTTTGTTTTTTTTCCATGGGCATTTGATGTCAGTTTAGCATTAGCTACCTTCAGATTCAGTGGACAACCTCATCACCGGACTGGAGACCAAACCGGTTCCTCAGCTACATCCTGGCTCACGCCGATCGCTTCATGCATGTCCTCTGATTGTGGTCGGGCACGCGGGCCTCTTGAAAGGGATTAGGGTCTGACGGATCCTGTAGAGACTCAGCCGGAGGCTTTTAGCTGCCCCCTGCAGTGCACCGGCCACTAAACCTCAAGAGGAGGGGGGATTAACCAAGCTGCGGATATATGGGGAGTGGAGGAAAACCCCCCTCCCCCGGCAGCTCTGAGGCCCAGACACCTCCCACCCGAGTGGCCCCACGGAGCTACTACTCCTGGTGACCAGACCTGTCTCAGTACCTCATTATATGAACCACAGAAGCAGATTTACACCTGCAGCAGAAACCACCAGGAGGTTATGTTCTGTCCAGAGCTGCAACGGATAGATGATTAATCAGTTAAAAAACAAAGAAACAAAACAATCACTGGGTTTTGTACTGTTGGTCGGATAAAACGGAAAATGTTGAGTCAGCGACACTTTGTTCTTGGAAACGAAGTTTAGCCTCAGTGTTCGCTGTGCATCCAATCTCAGCGATTTAACCCAGAGCCTCTGCCCCCACCGAGGCCACTCAGGGCAGAGGATGGGGTTTCATGTGGTTCCGCCAGCAGACTGAAACTGAATCGGTCCCGTACACTGACACTCACCTGTCTCCACGGAGACAGATACTCAGGCTGTTCTCAGGTGGAACGATCAGGACGGCGCAGGCTGATCCGCTAAGAAACCTTTGCTGGAAGACTGGGCCACATTTAGAACAGGGGGAAACGGAGAATAGCACAATACTCATATAGAATATTGATGAGGTAAATGAAAAAAACCTCTGTTCTAAAATCCTGAATAGGAGATGAAACTTATTTGTTCAGGCAAAATTAAATAAGCTTATAAAAAAAATGCCTGAAAACACACAAAACACTAGAGTCAATTTGGTTTAATATTCCTGGGGGGGAATTCAGTAAGATCTGTCTGCAACAATTAGTCAATAAATCAATTATTCGATTGAAAAAAAATTAATCAGTAAATATTATGATAATCAGTTGCAGCAGAAATGTTGAGAACTTGATGCCTCCATGTTTTCAGATTTGAGAATCTGCTGCTTTTCTTTGTTTCTTTTCTGTGATTAAAGACCATGTTGGGTTTTGGACCATTAATTTGAAAAAACGAGACACTCGACGATGTATGGAAAATATGGAAATATTGGCAAACAAAGGCTATAAGTAAATCTTTAAATGCTGCAAAGTCTAACTGTCAATGAAAACAATAACTGACAATAAAAGTGTCAGCATGTCACCACTCACTGGATTTGTGCCAGTGAAGAAAAAACTCCTTTGGTAATTTATATTGTTCCAGTGGAATTGAGACACAATGCATTTTTATTACTGCATAAAAGCGTCTTTTGATAGAAGTTGTAAACTCATCTAATAATGACTGGAATCATTACCATGGTGTTAATAGGAATAGTTCCCTATATTAATACAACAATATGGCAGTTGTTTGCAGTGTTTGTTTACAGTGACGCATGAACCATGTCAGAGTACTCGAAACCTAATTAACTGAAAATGTTTTTTTAACATGGCCGGTTAGTTTATCTGAGTCTTAAATGCACAGAGACGGTCATTGTAGCTTGATTGTGCGAATTGAAAGCAGCCTGATGCTGTTGCATCAGTTCCTGACACAGCAGCCCAGGCCAGGGGGGGGAAATCCTTTCAGAATAAGACCAAGCTTGTAGCGGTTCTTGTGCACGACGAGACGAATCATCTGCAGAGGCAAACACACACACACACACACACACACACACACACACACACACACACACACACACACACACACACACACACATACACGTACACACACATACACACACAAAGTGGGGCAGAAGTGGTCAGAGAAGAAAAGGGGAAATGGATGGACAGTGGCAGCTGTGGCCTGTTGGTCAGAGATCAGAGGTCCATAAAACACAGTTGGAATTTTAGCTTCGCCGTGGACAAAATTTGCTACGAACAGAACAGCTGAAGTTATTAGTTGATTATCAGCAGAAAATTAACCTGCAGCTGTTTTGATAAACGATCAATTATTTCAGAAAATGTTCCAAAATGCCGAAGATTTGCTGGGTCTGTTTTCTTTTTTTCGTACAAATCATATTAAAGGAATAATCTTTCAGGGTTTGGTCAGATTGGGAGACGAGGAAGAAATTACCTTCAGCATTTTTTGGTGTTTTCTGATGTTTCCTTTAGGCTAAATGATTAATCGATTAATCAAAAAGATCACCAGATTAATTGAAATGGAAATAAGACAGGTCAAGTCTTAATATGAATCAGTGACACTGGGCTGTGGGAAATTATATTAATCATATATAATTGTATTTTTAGGTATAATTCAACTGGTTGAATATTGACAATGAAATTAATTATTTGCTGAAGCCCGAATTTGTAGTATTAATATTAGACATTATTAAATTTTCATTCCTCATCTCCAAAAATACCTAAGTATTAGTAATAATTCATATTAATCATGTTTAATCGGGTAACAGTTAATTAAGTAAAATAATTAAAGAAAACTAAAGAACCAATTCAAGTCATCAAACTTAATCGATTAATCAAGAAAAATAGGGGAAATTAATTTGGTTGTAGCCCACATCTGCAGTATTCAATTTCCATTTCTGCCCAATTAAGAACCTCTGCAATAGCTGAAATATCAATATGTTTATGTAAATAATGTGAAAACAATTTTACTCTTCAAATCAGAAAAAACAATGTTGATTGATCAATGAGCAGGTCAAAAGAAATTTAAATTAAATTTTAAATAGTTTATCAAAAACTTTCTCTGCTGTCAGCTTCTCGATAGTGAGGATTTCCCACTTCTCTCCATTTTAAATCAGCATAATTTGAATATCTTTTAGATTTTGGACTGCTTTAATGGTAAAACTTTGAAATTACAACGTTGTCGCCCCCCCCCAAAAAAAATCCTTAAGTTTTGTGCCGGAGTGTGTGACTTTCTGACTGTACATGTTGTTCCTTCTTTGTCTGACGCCAGCATACCTCGCTATGTTGACATGCGTGTGCGTGTGTGGGTTAGAGGGCCTGTCGGGTCTTGTTGGCGAATTCAGGGGAGTCTTGTGAAACAGATCCAGAAAATACTTCACATAATAAAATGATATGAACAAACATTAGATAAAATGAATTGAAAACTTGAAGTACAGTTAAGGGTAGTTTGTGTTTAATATATTAACTGTATTTAATTGATTTAAACATTATAGTAATTTTTATGCAGAAATAGCAAAAAATAAGGTGTTTTCAGATTTCCAGCTTTACTGTTTTATATCCTATTAAACTAAATATCACAGGCTTTTGGACTGTTGGTCGGACAATTTCACAATGTTCTGACATTTTATAGGTTTAATATGTATGTAACAATCACCAGATTAGTCAGTAATAATAACAATCATCAGCTGCAGCTCTGATCCACAGAGCCCTAAAGATACCTCTCAGACCAACTGGTACACGGCGGAGACTTTCCGCCTGTCAGACACCGCTCAGGGCCAGAGAGTCCCTGGGCTGAACAGAGCTGTTTGATAAGTGTTCTGAAGACGTTGTTTACATGGAAACGTCCTCTTCTGCTTTCTGTCTGCTTCCGTGTGGCCGTCACTTCCTTTTTTTTTCCCTCCCATGAGCAATTGCAAAAAAAAAAACTGCTGCTGGACAAAAGCCCCAGGAAATGCTCCCTTTCAGTTTGTCCCCTTCAGACACTTTTCACGCTAACAGCTTCACCCTGGACTTCCTCTTTGTTTCCTCTCTCACATTTTGTCATCAAACGGCTAAAGCGTGAACATTTTGGTTCCTCTTTTCTCAAAGTTCCTCCTCATTCGACTCAGCGCCTTCTGGAAACTTATCCCCTCGCTGACCCGACCCAGCTGTCTCCTATCTGGACTAATGGCTGTTGTGCTGGGGGGGGCACTATTGTTGTTGTTGTTGTTGTCATTGTTGTTGTTGTTATTATCATTGTTATTAATATCATTATTATTATTATTATTATTATTATTATTATTATTATTATTATTATTATTATTACTACAACAATAATAAAAATGTTGCATACATTCATCTCCTTGTCCAAACAGGCACTCACACATCACCTAACACATGCTCATCTAATGTCCACTTTGTTTTTTTTTGTTTTTTGTTTTTTGTTTTTTTGCTTGTTTTTGTTTAGTGTCACACAATTTCACAAATAAATAAAGTTTAAATTAACAGAAAAGTGTCCCCCAGTGGACACTTTGCATTAGTGGAGCGTTGCTCTTGGGTCTGTAAAGGTCAGAGGCGGCTGAGAGTCGGTCTGTGAGTCGCCATCCAGCTGTTTCTGAACAAACTGCTGATGCAGTGTTTTTGTTCCTTTTCTTCTTCTTCTTCTTTTTTTTCACTTCTGACCAGGGACATGCTGACTCACTACCCACTCACATCGAGCTGTTGTCAAAGCTGGGCACAGGCTGAAATACTTTCTCCCAGATGGTTATGGTTTTGCTTCCATTCTGACTGTTAAACTGGGAGGTATGCTGATGTCTTTTTGAGGACTAAAATGGAATCATTTTGAGTCTTTAAAGTAGTCATCTTCCTTTAATGATGTTTGTGGTCTTACATGTAATCAGTACAATACGGCAAAACAAGCACACACACACACACACACACACACACACACACACACACACACACACACACACACACACACACACACACACACACACACACAC
The DNA here is from genome assembly GCA_016859345.1 of Istiophorus platypterus. Lineage (NCBI taxonomy): Eukaryota > Metazoa > Chordata > Actinopteri > Istiophoriformes > Istiophoridae > Istiophorus > Istiophorus platypterus. The sequence goes on along the minus strand of CM029122.1, from coordinate 1,482,762 downwards.
ACACACACACACACACACACACACACACACACACACACACACACACACACACACACACACACACACACACACACACACACACACACACACACACACACACACACACACACACACACACACACACACACACACACACACACACACACACACACACACACACACACACACACACACACACACACACACACACACACACACACACACACACACACACACACACACACACACACACACACACACACACACACACACACACACACAC